>VWZD01003431.1:1417677-1482182 GCA_013396695.1 Sakesphorus luctuosus | reverse complement strand
AGTGCTGCCGGGAGCGGAACAGGGCGCGCAGGCAGGGC
Source organism: Sakesphorus luctuosus (assembly GCA_013396695.1). NCBI lineage: Eukaryota > Metazoa > Chordata > Aves > Passeriformes > Thamnophilidae > Sakesphorus > Sakesphorus luctuosus. The sequence continues at coordinate 1,482,144 of VWZD01003431.1, read as the reverse complement.
CCGCCGGGGCTGGCGGGGGGCGGCGGGGCCGCGGCGGGGCCCGCGGGCAGCGTGTCCATGCAGGCGATGCGCAGCGTGCCGTACAGCACCTTCAGCATGCCGTTCATGCCCGGGTGGTCGTGCAGCGGGATGCAGGCGCCGCTCCGCAGCAGGAACACGCCCATGCTGAAGCTCTCCGTCTCGCAGATGTGNCGCAGCCGCTTCCGTCCCCGCCCCCGGCCCCGGCCCGCGCAGCCGCGCCGCCGCCGGGCACCACGGGCAGCGTAGTCCGGGCCGGGCCGGGGCCGGGCCAGGCGAAGCGGGAGGAGGTGAGGGGCGCGGGGGTGGCGAGGCCGGCTGGCAGCCGCTATCTGTCGCTGTGTCGAGAGGGGAGGGAAGGGGAAGGGAGGCGGTGGGACCGGCCGCTGCGCCTGCCCCGGTGCTGAGGGGTCCCGCTCCCGGTTCCCCGGTGCTGAGGGGTCCCGCTCCCGGTTCCCCGGTGCTGAGGGGTCCCGCTCCCGGTTCCCCCGTGCTGAGGGGTCCCGCTCCCGGTTCCCCGGTGCTGAGGGGTCCCGCTCCCGGTTCCCCGGTGCTGAGGGGTCCCGCTCCCGGTTCCCCCGTGCTGAGGGATTCCGCTCCCGCTGCCTCGGGACTGAGGGGTCCCGCTGCCTTGAGGCCGAGGGGTCCCGCTCCGGCTCCTGGGGCCGAGGGGTCCCTCTCTCCGTGTCCCAGGGCCGAAGGGTCCCACTCCCCGGGCTGAGGGGTCCCGCTCCCGGGGCCAAGGGGCCCCTCTCTCCGTGCCCCGGGGCTGCGCTGGGGCTGAGGGGAAGCCACGGTAATAAGGTTCCCATGCGGTGTTTCCTCCCGCACCGCCGTGGGACGGGCGAGAAGGGGCAGGAGCCGCTTGTCCCTGGGCTGGTGGTTAAGGCGGTGTAAACCCGAGCAGGCACCGCACCTGCCGTGCCGGGGGCGTGCAGCGCCTGCGGGTACAGCCTGAGTGTTCCCGCTGACTGATGGCACAGCCGAGCCGGTCGGGCATGTGGATCAGCTCTGGGGCAGTGCTGGGGCGAGGCCGCGCCGCTCGGCACCCGCTGCCCTCCCCGCGGCCCGTGCGGTCACCCCTGAGTGTGATTGTGTCTGAATTCGCTGTCTTTAACCACAGATGAACACCGACGAGCACATGGAGTTCCAGATGCTGATCCGCAGGCAATCCACGTGTGGCAGAAAGGATGGATAATCTTTTGGCTTGGTTTCAGCGTGGTGCAGCCTGTGTGTGTGGTTGTTTCAGGCTAATGTACAGAAAGGGTACAGCATTTATTCTGCTTGGCCATTATATGCAAGATTTTATTTAATTTATATATCTGTGGCAACAATCATATTACCTTCTTTCTAATTGGCGTGACTGTGCATAGCAGATCATGCCTAGAAAATCCTTGGGTTTGAAGTCAGAATTCACCTGTTGGCACTGAGATTTGTTAAAGAAAGTTAGGCTCATACCACCTTGAGTTCTCTTACTTGAGTGGGTGTGCAGCATGTAAGTGCCATGGTAGGTCTAGGCCCACCTGGTTAGAATTCTGAAAAATGGCTGGATGATCATCCTTCATCAAATATGACTGCAAGGGCTGCAGCCTGCCAAGTTAAAACATTTCATTTTTAAACAAAGTAAATCATTGTGATTTCTTGATTAAAGGCAAACTCAAGTATTAAGGTGTGCATTAAACTTAAGTAAGATGTATGTGGTCTTATAGTATTCTTGCACATTGTCATGTAATGATTTGCATTGGAAGAGACCTTAAAGATCATTTGTTTCTTGGAACACCCTGCCATGGGCAGGGGTACCACCTGCTAGTTCAGGTTGCTCAGGACCCCATCCAGCCTGGCCTTCAACACTTCCAGGGATGGGGCATCCACAGCTTCTCTGGGCAACCTGTACCAGTGCCTGCCCAGCCTCACATGAATCATAAATACTGAATGTGAATCAGAAATACAGATGTCATGGGCATGTGATGGCCCAATAGAGGATGAAATAGTGACACTGTAGACAAAGATTGGTGTCTTGGATTTCTCTTCCCAAACTTATTTCCTGCCCTCTATAAATAAGGTTGTGATGCACAGAATGCAAATTCAGGTCATGGCATCATTGCTTGCTCTCCACAGAGAAGGATGTTCATTGGGCTTACTGCTTTCAAGTTCCACCTGAAGCTACAAATCATTGCAGTCTTCAGCTGTTTCATGTTCACACCCTGATAAGTCTGTCCTGGGCCAGTGTTGGCAGCACAGGGTGAAGATCTGCTGTGTATTTTTGTACCTGGCAGGAACAGCTCTGCCTGCCAGGATGCTTAGGATGAGAAGGCATCATCCTGAGTGGAGACATGGAGTCTTTAATGGCCAGTGAGCCTGTCTGTGTTGGAATGAACTGCCAAGGACACTGACAGTCCCATCACTGCTGTGTTGGGTGGCAACTAGCATTTTGTCAGAAGCTGAGGGATTTGGAAGGCTCCATGTTCAGTGTGCTGTTCTATTCAGTCCCCTTTCCACAGGGATAGTCAGTTTGTGGAGGTGTGGGCTGGATTTTTCGGCAGTTACCATTGTTAGTGATAATAATAAATTCTCTATTGGCTGTCCATTTGTGCCCTGCCTCAGCAATTGCACTTTGCTTGCAAGTGAGTGCTAGAATGCTCACTCTTGTACACCATGGCTCTTTTTCTGTGCAGCACAAAAATAAGCTGTTTTGTGGAAACAAATGCTTGGTATTTGTAGGATGTTGTGTGCTTGAAGTAATATGCAATTGTAGGAAAGATCAGCGTGGAAAAGCAGGATCCTGAGACTGAGCTCAGCCTGATCTTGACTTACTCTGTGGTAGAAGATGAGTTACTTGACCCTTTCAGTGCTTATCACTCTGTAAACCGTGAATCACACGTCTTGTGTACAAGGACATTTATTAAGATTTTAAGAACATCCTTATGTGGATAATCCTGGTGCCACGTTAAACTGCTGATGAGGTTTATATTTTACATAACTGATCACCTTATGATCTTCAGTGTTTTTAACTACTCTATTGATTGCCATTTCTAACAGACAGACAAAAATACATCCTTTGCACTTAACGTTCCAGTTAAATGCTATATCACACCCACATTTTTTTCAGTGCAGTAATATTCAAATAAACCCACAAACCAACCTCAATAGAACAGCAAGCTGTCCAGCCAACTGACAATTAAATTGACATGTTTTTTCTTCTGAAAGGCCATATTCTTGGCTGGCCTTGACCATCATGAGGATGTGTGAAAAAAAAAACCAGTGTAGTTACTTGGCTGGTCTTTGAGGCCGCGTTGTGTCGGTGATGCAATGACCAAAGTTCAGCCCAGAGGTTTTGTGATACAACCAGTGAGAGGGAGGTCAGACTCAGGTTATGGTTTTAGTCTCCTGCTGTGTTTGTTTTTTTCCCCACACACGGAAAGAGGACGTGGTGAGAAGTGCCACAGCTATTTTCTGCCACTCAACCCTGCTATTTCCAGCCTCCTCCCCTTTCCACCATGGATAGCTTCTTGCTGCTTTGTTAGTGTTATGTATTACAGCTCCCCCTGAGTTTGTGAAATATCCCTTGTTTTCACTGTCTTCTAGGGGTTGCTTCCCGTATCCTCTTAATTCAGACTGTTCTGAGTTGGAAGGGACCCACAAGGATCATTGAGTCCAACTGTTAAGTCAGTGGTCCATACAGGGGATGGAACCCCTGACCTTGGTGCTGGAATTCCCTGTAACCATCAGATAAAACAACAGTCTGTGGTAAACAGAAATGGCTTGTGTAGAAGGTCAGCTGTTAGCTGTTGTTAAATGTTGTGTCACAAGGCCAGAATATTTTACAAGGTGTGGTGCTTGGACAGACAATATAGAAACTGTCCTCTGTTATAATGTTGCCAACAACGAAGATGTGTGTTTTATGTAGGACAAAAACCAGGGTTCTTTGTCAAAGAATGTCTTCTTTGCACTGTTCCTGCCACTGGTTCTGCAAGAAGGGTGTATATTTTAATTTTTTTTATAGCTACCACCAGACAAGGAGTTAGATATGAATCCTGGCCAAACGTGACTCAGATGAAAACAGGACTAAAATCAGAGAAGACAAACATGTCTGTAATATTTGCTGGCTCTCCAGTAATGGCTTACGTAAAAGAAAGTTGGTTATCAGTTATTCATCACAGAATTTGTGTATCAGTAGAAACACAGGGGAGTGCCAGATATAACTGTGCGGAAATCAAAAGGGGATTTAGGTTCATTTATACACCAAACATTAAGCAGATCTATGTAACATTAAGACTCCCACCTACCTTTACCACTTCTTTATTGACACACATCCTGTATTCCATTAATTGTTGGAGCAAGTCCAGTAGAGGCCACCAAGATAATTAGAGGGATGGAGCACCTCTCCTATGGGTAAAGGCTGAGAGAATTGGGTTTGTTCAGCCTGGAAAAGGGATGGCTTAGGGGTGACCTAATTGTGACCTTCCAGCACCTGAAGGGTACAAGAGAGATGGAGAGGGACTTTTTACCAGAGCATGTAGTGACAGGACAAGGGGAAATGGATTCAAACTGAAAGAGAGTAGGTTTGGAGTAGATACTATGAAAAAAAATCTTTCCTGTGAATATGGTAAGGCCCTGGCACAGGTTGCCCTGGAAGCTGTGGATGCCCCATCCCTGGAAGTGTTCAAAGCCAGGATGGATGGTGCTTTCCCAGGCACTCAGCAATAGGACAAGGGGGCATGGGCTCAAGCTCTGCCAGGGGAAATTGAAGTTGGAGAACAGAAAAAACTTCTTTGCAGAGAGAGTGCTCAGGCATTGGAATGGGCTGCCCAGAGAGGGGGTGGATTCCCCATCCCTGGAGGTTTTTCAAGTGAGCTTGGCCGTGGCACTGAGTGCCATGATGTGGTAAAGGGACTGGAGTTGGGCCAAGGGTTGGACTTGATGATCTTGGAGGTCTTTTCCAACCCAATTGATTCTATGATTCTATTATTTGAGCAACCTGGTCTAGTGGAAGGTGCCCCTGTCCATGGTAGGGGAGTGGGAGGTTGGTGTAGATGATCTTTAGAGTCACTTCCAGCCCAGGCCATTCTACGATTCCATGAACCACATAATTCACACCTTGCTGTACTTTTCATTTGTTGTAGTGTCTCAGTTAAGTGCACTATTGCTATATAAAGCACATCATTAATGAGTTTTATTGACAATTTTCTACTGAGCAGCCTAGAGCAGGAGTTGGAGTGACTCAGAGTAGGAAAGACTGTGCAGCATGCGAGTCCCTGTGCATGAATTTGCAGAGATAATTAGCCCCATTCTGATCATCTGAGTTCAGCTCCACTGGTTTCATGCTTTCCATTGGTGCCAATCAGATCTGTGCTGCTGTCCCTGACACCACCCTGGCTAGACTGTGGTGATGAGTGCTGGGGGTTAGCCGTGGCCTTACTCCTTCTGAACTCGCTGACTGTCTGGGGCCAGTCCTGGAGAAGAAGAAGCAGACATTTACCAGCATCGTTGGAAACTGCCCTCCCTTCCTGGCATGCAGTTTGCAGGAAGGCATCTCTGGCCAGAGACACTTCTGTGATGGCAGTGTTAGCCCCTGCAGCTTGGAAGCCACTGTCACCAGTTATGTGCAGCAGTGACAAAAAATAGAGAGAGAAATCCCCTTATGGTTGTGGAAAGGATTATGATTTGACTTGTCTGTTTTTCATGTCTCTTAAATGTTTCCTAGAGATAATCTGATTATATAATATGGGAAAAATATGACCTTTATGTCTAAAACTTAAAAATATATTCAAGAATGGTGTTGAAGTGTCCATGATCCAGAGATCCTCAGCTACAGGCAGGAAGGTAAAAAAAAAAGGTGTTTTGTTTTTTTTTTTGTAGTTATTGAGATGAAAGAAACCCACAGCTCAATTTGCAAGTGTAATTCTGAGTCCACAAAAAGATGTATTATCACTTATTACTGGCATAACTTTCAAAATAAAATGTCAACAGGAATGCATATGGATACTATGCTATGAAGAATGTAACTGGAGGTAAATGGGAATTATTGATGAAGCTGGTTTATCGTATAACGTATGAAACTGTAATTTGGACATTCACTTTGAGTCTTTTAACTGTCAGCAAGGACATAGTTAAAGATGTGATATGCTTACTTATGATTTCTGCCCAGAATATCTTTATCTCTGGTGGTATTAAAGTAGTTTCATCTTCGATATTTTATATAAGTGCATTTAAAAGTAGCAAAATGCATAGAAGTAATTTATCATCTTATTGATACAAACTACTGTTAATTTAAATGCTGACACTGTTGGGAATGTTGTAATCTATTTCCTGGGGTAGTTGGTGCAGGGTGAAGGTCACACTTGGCTATAGTCCTGATGCTTTTGGTAGTGTGAGGGCTTTGTCTCCTCCCTGACAGCTCGTGGTGAGGGGGAGTGCCCGGTGTCCATCTGTCCATCCTGGGCAGTGAGTGTGGGGTGCTGTGTCACACCCCCTTCTGCTTCAGGTGTGTCAGGAGGAGCCACCACTGCTGGGGATCACTGGCACTGGGCAGGAGTTTGGGCTCAGAGCGTGGCCCTCCACTATTTTTCAAACCAGTTCCCTGTACCTTTGAATTCGATACTGACAGCTGGGCCCATAAGGCCCCTCTGGCCTGTGATACATCAGTGCAGAGCTCCACTTGGGTTTGTTACTTTTCTAGAGAATGCCCCATTTGGTTGGGGGTATTAGAGAGTCCCATTAGAGGGTCCCATTTGGTTGTTCAGTGGGAGAGCGGAGGGTGGGAGACAGTTTGCAAGGTCACCTCTGCTGGGCAGCAGCTCCCATGGCCTCCAGCTGTCCCCCCAGCAGCTGGCTTTGGCTTTGCAATGGCAAAGGAAGGTCTTGGTACAACCCAGGGGAAGGCCTGTGTAGCATCTGAGGCCTCCACAGAGTCCTCCTGATGGGCAGTGACAAGGAAGGGAAGTTCTAGCCAGGTGGGGGTTGGTCTCTTCTCCCAGGCACTCAGCAATAGGACAAGGGGGCACGGGCTCAAGCTCTGCCAGGGGAAATTGAAGTTGGAGAGCAGAAAAAACTTCTTTGCAGAGAGAGTGCTCAGGCATTGGAATGGGCTGCCCAGAGAGGGGGTGGATTCCCCATCCCTGGAGGTTTTTAAGGTGAGCTTGGCCGTGGCACTGAGTGCCATGATGTGGTAAAGGGACTGGAGTTGGACCAAGGGTTGGACTTGATGATCTTGGAGGTCTTTTCCAACCCAATCGATTCTATGATTCTATGAAAGCTGCTCCCCTGCAGGGAAAGCCCTGTGTGTCTGTGCTTGGCTGCTCTCCGTTATCGCTGACCTCCGTGCCATGTTTACCTTTGCTTGCCGTGTGGTAGGTGTGGGGTAGGAGCACTTTTGTGCAGGGTGGGGTGTGATCCTGCCCCGTTGCAGCCCGAGGGTTGGCAGGAGATAATGGCAGTCGGTTGCTCCCTGACTCTGGGGCCCTGAGGGTGTGAGCTGTGGGTCTGCCACGGCTTGTGCTGTGCCAAGCAGTGATCACACACCAGCTTTGGGGCAACCCCAGTAAGGTCCTAATTGATCCTGTTTCAGTGGCTTAAAGAGGTGCTCCTGTGCCCCTGAGTCACTGTGACCTGCTGGGTGCTCACTCACAGCCTTCCCTCACTGCCCAAACATTCCAGCACAGACCACCTGTAAGCTCAGCCTTTCTTTTTCACAATCAGGAGTCAGGACTGGGTATGGTCATCACACAGGTGATAAGCAGTAACAGTGAAGCCACAGTAACTTGATGGCTTTTGGTTGTACTTGTAACACAGTATTTTAAGAATCTCTTTTTCAGCAGGAGAGAACTGTGTAATTTCTTAATGATTTGTGATCAAATTTATTCCAGTGGGGATCTATATAGGGCTAATCAGTAATGTTATGTTTAAGAAGGAAAGAATATCCAAGGAACATTTTTCTATTTTAAATAAATCATTTTTTTTCAAGGAAAGAGTTAGTGTTTAGCAGCAAAAGAGATGAATGGTAAAATTTAGTGGGTAAGGTATTTAGTGGGACAGGAAATTTTCTTTCAAGTTTTTCAGGTGTTTGTAATGTTTAAGTTAATTGCTAAATCAAATACAATACTTCTTTATCCTACAGGTAAATGGTGTATATTAAACTCGAGGCCTCTGTGAGGAAGAAGGAAATTTTATTAAAAAAAAGGGAGTTGGACTGAGGGAGGCAGAAGAAAAAGGCCAGGACCTGCAGAACTGGTACAGCTGCCCATGATCTCCCTCTGCACTGATGTCTCTCAGAGAGATTGACCAGCATCTACTTCCAAATCAAAAATATTAAAATACAAGAACATAATTTAGAAAACATTGGCTATTAGTTAGTAGGGAAAACAAGAAGGAATGAAAGGCTGCCAGTGAGGATGAAATGCCAGTGAATGAGGTCAGGGGGATGTTCCAGAGAAGCAACACGCAGAGGTGAGTTGGTGTGGTGCAGGGAGGGAGCAGGGAAGTTTGATTCCATGACATGCAGCTGCAGATGAACAGTTGTTAAAGGGGACATACAAAGGCCTTTGGAAGATCAGTGCTGTGTGTAGGCAGGTTTTTGAAGCGTGGGTTGAAATGATGATGCAAAAATTTTAGTTTCTTTAAAAGTGCAAAAAGTAATTTTAGTGGTGTCTTTGAGGACAAAGTGACAAATCACAAGTTTGGAACTGACAAATCCTTGCCAGAACCATAAATATGACCTTCACTGGTTGTGCTCTAGTGCTTAAAGTATTTACATGACCACATGCTCTTTTTTGTTGGAATAATATACTTGTCAGTACCATATTACTTCTGCATGGATATAACTTCAAATGATTGAGGGGAAAAAAACACCCAAATTAAGAAGGTGTAAAGTCAAATTAGTTCACATACTAAATATCTAGATTTTTCTTTTGCATTTTGCAGTATGGTAACAGAAATGTGGCAACTTTTTCTTGGAAAATTAGAATGAATTCCAGCAGAGACTGATGCAGACCCTCCACTGTATTTTCCCGAAAGCTAATTTCCACTGTTCCCCAGGATCAGGGCCTAACAAGCCACAACATTCTTCTTACTGTTGGGAGTTTTTTATCTCTAGGAAAACAAAATTCTCCATGTCTCTGTGTTAATTTGATTGGAAATTGAACTTAGGGGGATCTAGCATGTGATTGCTTTTTTTAGACAGGATTTTCTTCGTAGCTGAATTGGACTCTTTTTTTTTCCTCACAAACCAGATGGTAAGTGATTCAGTACTTTTAGCAGTAGAAAAATGATTTGTTTTCTTTCCTCAGTAGTTGATGTGAATGTACTTTTCTTTATCTATTTACATATTATGTAAACACTCTTTAGCAGCGTTTCTGTGCATAGGTTACAGTCCTGTTCCTGCAGAGAGCCCTGTATTGTCAAGGCTCTGCAGGCATGAGCTGACACTGCTCATGAGGAGCTGTTTGCATGGAACTCATGGCAGGGTTATAACTGTGTGTTTTGTGTATGTACTGAAATTTAGGATGCTATATGAGGATGTCAGCACAACCATAAATCCACAATTGAGTAACTTTGCACACTTTACTTATTTTCACCTACAAAAGTCTCTGGGGTGCCCTTGATCTCTTCTGCTGTCTTCCTATGGTAGGCTGTAGTCCTTGTGACAAAATTTTGAGTTACAGCTAAAAGCTTTATTGTTATTATACAGTGTTGGAATGAGTTCTTCCTGGTGTGCAGGGGGAGCTGGGGCCTCATTCATGTGACCTTTTGGGCTTGTACTGATGCTGCTCCCTCCTTTGGAAGGGATTGCTGTAAAGGTGACAAATGTCTGTGAGAGTTTTAAAAAAACCTTCTTTCTCATGTGTACCTGATTTCTCCAGGTTATCTGCATCTCTGTTTGTGTATATACAATGTTAAACGAAATGCTGAGAGCGGGCTGTTCCTTGTTTTGTGCTAAATAAAACATACATGTAACCCATACATGTGCTGTGTCAGCATATGGGCATTTGAGGCAGAAGGATCTGAAGCTGATAGGAGACTTAAATTATGGGCAAATACAGCGTCCAGCCATTGGTTCCTTATATCAGAAGGTACAAGTAAGGTTGCCCAAGCAGCCTTACCAATGTCCTTTCCAAGCAGTTAAGAGCTGTTTTGTAAATCTGATGTGCTTTTACCCTAGCTTTGCCTGAGAATGAACATGTTCAATACACAGAGTCATACTGCTGCTTTACTGAGGCAGTAATACTCCACTTCAAAAACAGGGACCAGTTTTTCTGTCTACAGATCTGGCTGTACACAGTTGGAATGGAATTACCTGATTCTCTTCTTGATTCTTGCCTCATCTAGGCAGGCTTTGGCTGAGTCACTGGGGGTTTGCTCACAGAGGAGCTGGCTGGCCCCTTGCCTTGTTTTCCAGGTTTATCAGAGTTGAAACACAGTTCTTAGCATCTCCCACTTGAGAAATGTGACAGTCTTCTGCTTCCAGGTATTCTAATAGGGAGAAAAGGACACGTGAATTAGCATCAGAAACACTGTGCTGTGACATGTCAAGTTTTTCCCTGCAATTGAATTACTCAGTGGAAGGAAGGGTGGCAGAAGGGGGCCCTTGAAACCAGCACTGGTTTTTTGGCATAGATCAGTAGTCAGGCTGTGGTGATTCACAGTGCCTTGTATTTGTGTGATGAATTGCTGTTCCCTTTATGCAAGGGAAGCATTTTGGGTTTGCCTCTCAGGCTGTGTGGTCACACAAGGTGGCAGAAATCTGTGTCTACAGGACACGCTGCAGGATGGAGCTGCTTGGAGTGGCGTGGGAATCCTGGCTGAGGTCAGGCTGGGAGGAACAAGAGCCTGTCCAGCTGGTGCTCCCCATGTGTGTTACAGACCAAGGGCTGTGCCTCTGAACCTCGTCATGGGCACAAATGGGCACTTCTTCTGTAACTGGGAGTTGCTCTAGTGCGTTACCAGGAAGAAATAAAAGCACAAAGCAATGGTTAGGAATTTCTAAAAGCTGTGTCTGTGGAGGAGCAGAGCACTGACTCCTAACCCAGCTGTTGTGGGCATTCAGTGGCAGTGGGATTAAGATTCCTGTTCTCTCAGGCTGGCTATCCATAATTGACTCATAACTGACTGACTGGCAGCACTGTGCTTGTTTCCCAGTCCACAGTTCCTGGTGTTCCCTGGCACCCAGCTGCCTGTCCCTCACTGGCCAGGTGTTGCACAGGGAATGTGACCATGTCTGGGAGTGTGACAGTGGCTGGGACATGGATAGCAAATGAAGGGAGTCCAGGAGAAGTTAAACCAGGTTGATCTGTCAGTCAGGGAGAATGAGCAAAATCAGCCCTCAGTGTGGAGAGGAGTGAAGAAACAGGGTTGGAGACCAATTATCTGTTGACTTCTGGGTTCTAGGGAGTAAATACTGTGGAGAAAACTTGTCTCAAAGCTTTGAGGACCAAGTAATTGCTGTAAGCTCTAGGTTACTTAGGACATGTGTGCATTTATAAGTAGTGGAAGTACTGGAAAGAGTTTCTTCTGGTTATAGTTAATAAAAGAGCATGTTGTGTACAGTTTGTTTACTTGATTGGTTCATTTTATTGTGTGTAAATGCACTATGGAAACAATTTTATTGTTTGTTCAGTGGTACTCAGCTGGCCTGCTTGTAAATCCAGTGAATTAAGGGGAATAAGTAACCTGCTCTGGTCTGTCTGTGAAACAAGGTCCATTTATAATTAAGGCCCATGAGGGACACGGTGGGGCTGCAGAGGAGCTGGAAGGACAGTGAGCAGAGGAGGCAGCACATTCCACAGAATAGAAACCTCCAGGCCAGGTGTGTCACAGGCACAGCCACTCCCTGGAGATGTGAGTTGTCTCAGTGAAGGAGGAGTTTTACTCTCCCATGTGTGGTATGAAACTTTGGCTCCAACTGATCTTAGTGAAAATGATGTGGTTTTGCACTGGGACAAATGAGAGCAGAATCTGGCCAACTGTTAATAGCTTTTTGTGTTTGGGGCTGAAATAAAGTGGCTGTGTATGAAAATAATTGTGCAAGCGTGACTCCTGAGTGACTCCTAAAAGGAGAATTCAGTATTTAATTGTTGGAAATACAAACTGTTTGGCACAAATCTCCTGGTTTGGCTGAGCTATACTTGACCTGTGACAGAGAGAGCAAAGGTGATTATAAGTCCTGGGATCCGAGGGGCCAGTGTATAGTGAAACTCAAGGCAGAGTCAGTGTGTTGGCTGCTTGGTAATTACAGATGCTTATTTTGTGTACAAAACCAGTTGATTAATTATCTTTTATTTCCATTATCTCATCTCAATCTTTATGTGTGAATCTGAACTATTTGAATTCAAGGGGATGGCATATAACCAGAATTTAAGAAAAAAAAGAGGTTGGTAACAAAAAGTTGGTTGTTCTGATATAAAGATGTTCTGATGTAACCAAAATGATGAAATTGGTTAAATCTATGTGCAGAATCTGAACACTTGTGGGAAGTCTAACAAGTTGAAAATAACCTTTCTTCTGCTCTGTGACCTGCATTTCTTGCAGTATTTTGACCCATGCTTGGAACAAGGATAGCTTAGCTCTTAGAATGTAAGAGACAATTGAAGCAATCGTGATGCTGTAGCTTAACACTGTCACTCCTCAGCTGTGCTTCAGGAACCAGCTGAACTTCAGGAACTCTGCTTTCCTGAGGAAGTCATGTGGTGAATTGTGTTGGTTTAAGCCATCACCATTTTGTTAAATTCTGAAACTGTAGTAATCTCATGACAAGTTATGAGTTGTGTTTATGCCTAGAAATGTGGCCATCCCATTTTAAACTCTGGAGAGCGGAGAATGTTTTTCCTGAGGTCAAGGATTTAAAAATGCTTTCACCTCTCAAAGACCCTCCAGTATTTGACCAAGTAAATGTCACTTATGCAGGTTTAATACTGCCACTTGTGAGTGACAGTGCAAGTGTGGATGGTGTGGAGAGACGTGAAATTTTGTTGGGATACAAGTGTGAACCCGAAGCTGATGGGGTATGTTTGAAGGTGCTTCCTGGGAGAAGTTGTACTGGCTGAGGATCAGAAGCTCACACTCAGTTATCACTGGAAGATGCACACACGAAGTGAAAGTACTGTGTGGCCTTTAAGCCTCTCTTCCTGTGGTACATGAGGTTTTATAGTACACAGAAGAATGGAACCATTCACTTTTCTGGGTAATGGTTACAAAGTGGGTATCTGTGATCTATTCCGATCTCTGGCATGGGTATGTCTCCGTGACTTTAAAGGAGTGCTGTGCATGTGCAGCAAGGAGGCTTTTTGGGTGGAAACTGATGCAGGACTCATTAACCGATGCTACTTTTGAGAGAGATGAGTACACTGCTTGCTGCTCACCTAGACCACATAACTGGAGGGAATATGTTCACCAAAGCAAAGTGTTCTCTAAAATGCTCACTAATGAATTGCTTACGCTTCTGTGTGCCAAAAGCAGTGGATTTTTCTCTAAACCAAATAGAAAATTAGATTTTCTTCTTATTTAATTATATGAGGAGTAACTGCGGAAGTTGTTTGGGTTACACGAATGTTAAGTGAGGGTCACCAGGTGAAAATCAGGCCCAGTGCTTTTTTAGTGTGTTTGGCCAAAGGAAGTGGCATTTGCATTTTCTGAGTTCCCCTGTGATCTTGTCTAACATATAGAAATGCTGAAACTGTATCAAGAATATGGTCTCTGTTGTATCCTACCACACAAAAAATCACTCAATGAAGTGCCTGGTTGGAGTGTGTCCCCTCCCTTTGGCAGTTTGTCCTTTTGGATGCAGTCCCTGGGACAGGAGCTGTTGGTCAGTGCACCAGAGGCCGCAGGCACTGCAGGGATAGGGGGAGCAGCTTCCTTTCCACTCTGCAGCTTGGGTGTGACAGAGCTGGGCTGGAGAGCTCGTGGGTGCCTGACTTCCTGTCTAGGTGAGCCCTGCGAAGCAGATGGATTGCATGAGGAGTCCTGCGTTGCTCTGGATACATCAGAAATTCCAGAGTGCTCAGCTCTAAGCCCTGTCTATGTGTCTCCAGCACCAATCTCCAGGGAACTAAGGTTACTGGATTGGAGGATACGAGTTGCATTAAAAGGCCAGTCCCTGGGAGTTTAGGAGTGATAGAAAAACTACTTACAACTTGCTTTCATGGCATGGGGCTTGCTCTTCCTTGCAGATGACTTCTCCAGTGCCATTTGGATGTGCCTGCTGCTCTGTGATTGCTCCCAAAGCCTTGATTTGACAGCAGCCTCTGGCATGCTGTGGGCCAGTAGATCTGCATAGCAACAGGCCCGCCAGTCTTCCTGCAGAGAGTTAAAGGAGTTTTGGAAAAAATGAGTGATTCAAAAATTTGCCAGTCTCTTCTCTGGCAGTTTCTTGGATTCAAAGTGTCCCTCATCTCTGGCACAGGTGGGCAGCAGCCTGGTGAGGAAAGCAGCACTGATTTTATTGTCATTCCAATGCTTGGGGCTGTTGGGATTAGGTTCTCTAAATGTAGATTTTTGAGAGGTGAGGGAGAAGCATCAAGTGAACCAGAGGGGTAGTACTTTGACCTCTTGAAACACAGAGCAGGCTTAGGTGAAGGAATGAGATTAAAAGAAAGAAAACCCCCTTAATCTGGGTGATGTCAGCTTGTCATTGTCAGTTTGGTGGTTATGTAGCTGCAAGCCTAGTGCTGCCTGCTGTGCAAGGAGCAGATCATTAATTAAAAGGCATGGCAGAGTGCAGCATGCTTAGGGCTTTGAGGTGCTGACAGGCTGATACCGCCCAGAGTCACTGCAGAGAGCTTGTCCAACACAAGGTATGGTTCTAAGAACTAAAAGGCTGTCATCCAGTGTGTCACCCTTGAAGTCAACATGTGGCATACATGCTGAAATCTAAAACTTCATTGCTTTCTACCTCCCCAGCAGCTTCGTACATATATCCAGCTTCTCCTTAGTGAAGCACGAGGTGAGAATCGGTGTAACACAGGGATTGGAAGAGCTTTGGGGTCCCCTAGGCCAGCTGGATGTGCAGCTGTCCTGTGCCTTTTGGCTTGAGAAGCACTGTAGCACCTGGGTGACTGTGCTGGGCATGGCAAAGGGGAGAAGTGGGGATACTGCTGAGAATATGGATCACTGGCAGGACTGAGTGCCTGTTTTGAGGTGTGGAGACAATATTGTGGGTCACAGAGTGTGGGACTGAGTTAGGTAAGAGAACATGAGAACACATTCACTGTATGGCTGCTAAACAGGGAGCAAGTAAAGATTTTACTGTTTGTGGCTTGAGGGATAGAGCAAGGAGTAGTGGATCAGGTAGGAAAGAATCTGGCTGGGCTGTGGTGTAATTTATACAATACACCCTCAGCTTGCAATTTATGCAAGACTTTACTGGCAATGTGCTGGTGTTCTTAAGTAGTGCTTACAGGCACCTGATAGTCACTGTGCTGGGCACCTGGCTCCCTGCCCACAGCACTGACAATTTGCCCCCTCTCATTGTCATACACAGCTGCAGGTCTAATGCTTAATTTTGGAGAATACAGCACCTTCCTCTCCTGTGAAACAATGTGTCTCTCCTGCCATTCTCATGGAGATGAGATGGAATGACATCATGTCCTAGTGAGGGACTGGTGAATCATTTTGATGGTGTTCATGAATCTCTCCTTTATCAGTTTCTGCACTGGTCTTAATATAATATTATAAACCAAAAATCATAACTTTAGGTGCTTTTAACTTTTTGTCAACAAAACACAATAGTGGCAGGATCTCATTGCATGCTGTACTGAGCCCAAGCTCCCAGCAGAAATGCTCTCCCAAACTTACTTGTACAGCTAAAGGTATTGACACTTACCCAGTCAATCCCTCTCCATTAGTGGGGAGCTCGCTCACAGCAGAGCAGGGAGAGGGACAGCACACATTTGTCTCATGGGCTCTGGGGGGTGGTCTGATAGCTTAAAGTTTAAAGCTGTTCCGTGGGTCTGATAACCTCTTGCTTGGGAGCAGAAGCACTCTGAGCTGTCATGGCTGGGTGTGCAAAGGGTCTGCTGCTAGCTGAGAGCCTCTTGTATTTCACTGCCTGCCTAGGAAGTGTGGCTGGTTGTCCATGAGCTTTGCACCTCAAGTGCTGTAAAGAAGGCAGAAAGCAGGAGTAAGTAGGTCCCTCAGAATTTCCCTGTCCAAGGGGAGAAGAGTTGTGGTTGTATTTGAGGCAAGGGCAAAGGTCTTTGACGTGCATCTCCTCATGCACTGGCACGGGGCTTTTTCCTGCGGAAAAAGGAGTTGCTTATGATATGAATGTGATCCTGTGAAGGTAAAGCACTTGTGGTTTGTTCTTGGCAAGACCTGAAGCTGCTTGAAAGTTGTCTTTATGACAGCACTAATCTTCTGGCAACTGCAGGGTCAGGGAATTGCAGGAGAATCGCAGAAGTGCCTTTGCACATTGCCTTGTTTGATGAGCTAAATGTCCCTCATAAAGATCCAACCTGTTCCTCCAAGGAATCCCGAAGTGCTCTCCAGCAAGCCCACTGCTGCTCTCGGAGGGTATTTCTGTGCTGCTTTGTCCTGATGGTTGCACCATTCCCCTTTTCTGTGATACCTTGCACATGGCCAGCTTGTATTTGTAATATGTTCCATAGCATTCAAAACCAAAACTTCTTTGGAGGAGGTCAGCGTGCTGTGCAGGACACATCCCATGTGTGGGCTGCATCTGACAGATTCCTGTCACTGTTACCCAACAGGCTTGTCAGAAACGACAGCACCTGCCCGTGGACTGCACTAACACAGCAATACCAGCCAACATGGGAAGTGTTAACTACATTGTTTGCCCCATGTGTTCCTATTTGTGGCCCCTCTGCACTAGGAGAGGCACAGTGTAAATGCCTGGAGGGATGGTTACATGTGTTGGGATGATGATACCAGGCACCATGCACTTCTGAGCACTCAATGTGCAATTATTGCAATAGAAAAACAGCACAGGAGATTGTGTAAGTTTTTGAGTTACTAGTGACCTTCCTACCCACAGGCAGGTAAGGAGGTAACCTGTCTGAAAGTTTTGTCATTCCAGGATCAGTGCCAAGGATCAGATCTTCCTGATCCATTGTTGGGAAGCTCTGTTCTCACACTTTAGATATGCCTACATGCTGGAAATTTTTCTGTTACATTTCTCTTTTGTGACAGATGAAATCCCATTTTTATATCATTAACTGAGGTTATCTGACTCTCCCTGCCCGTTTTGCAGCCGTTGGTGCATTTCACATGTGTCATTAGCACTCCACAGCCAAATGCTGTTTTGTGCCCAGCAGGGATTCTCAACGTAGCCATTGCTTCACTCTTTCTCTAAGCTTGTCTGCATTCCAAGCCACTTAATTTTCCATGTGGCCCACTGTCAGCCTCCCATTTTAAATTATTACCCTTGTAACCCACAGCCTAATTTTTCTTACTCTGTT
Source organism: Sakesphorus luctuosus (assembly GCA_013396695.1). Taxonomy (NCBI): domain Eukaryota; kingdom Metazoa; phylum Chordata; class Aves; order Passeriformes; family Thamnophilidae; genus Sakesphorus; species Sakesphorus luctuosus. The sequence goes on along the minus strand of VWZD01003431.1, from coordinate 1,464,718 downwards.
CAGTGTAACTACTGACGGCTCAGTTTAGCAGGTCAGGTTGTGTTATACCTGTGTGAGTTTCCTGGTTGCCTGATTGGTGCTTATTTTGGAAGGTTTGTAAGGCTTTTTGGTTCCCTGCTGCCCTGATTTCACATACAGGACCTTGAAACTGGTTGATTCGAACATGACTTTTATTTTCATTTGGAGTCCCCAGAGGATTGTAATTACAGCATTGCCTTGTGACTGTGCTGAATTAAGAATCCGAGCCCAGCTGAAATTTCCAGATAAAGGGATACAATAGCTTCTAATAACCTTGGTGCCTTTATCATGGTTTTTTTCCTAAATAATACCTTTTTGCATTGTATATGGTCAGTGATTTTGAAAAGGAAAAAATGTTATTTCTTACTTACCTATTAAGATTTAAGAAAGTAGTGTGTCATCTTCCCTCTTCACACCTTCTCCTTCCGTATGATTTGCTGTTGTAAATTGATCATCTCTTTCCATTGTTACAGGAAAACATTTCACAGATACCATTTTACAGACAAAGGAAGGGAAACTCTAACAACTTGGTGCTTTGCCTGTAGGAACTCTCAGTCTAAGTGTGGCAGAATTGGCAAATATGAAGTCTAGGCCAACAGTAAGGAGGAAGGAATGGAGTTACAGATACTGAAGAAGGATGAGATTGTTCTAAGAGGCAAGAGGAAGGACAGAGGATCCTTGGCAAGACAGCCCAATGGTATGGGTCAGCTTTACTGCCATTGAATTTGAGTGTTATCCCAGATTTATGGAGATAGTGACATCCATAGCCTTCTCAGGGAGAGAGGACTCAGCCCAGAGGGCAGCAAGGGATAAGGCCCAGAGCACAGAGAAGAAAAGGAGACTTGCAAGGACTGAAGGAGTGAGAGAAGTAGGGAAGCAGAACAGCAGAGGGGTTGGGAGCAGCCTGGGATAATGCTATGTAAATGCCAACTGGGGTCTTGAGCAAAGTCAGAGGGAGTCTTCCCAGAGATAACAGTGGTCACAAGCCCAGCATAAGAACTTGAGTTTGACCTGAGGGTACAGAGAACAGCAGCATTTCTGCTGTGTGTTATGTCTGCATTTGGAATTTCAGAGTTGGTTTTGCCTCTGGAGTCCTCAGGCTTGCACAGTCCCATTACAGCAGTGGTGGCCAAGCAGGTTTTAGGGAGAGGGTTCCTATCCTTGGCAGCAGCACCAGCCATGTGCATCTTTAGTGAAGGCTGTCTCCAGAGTGATGGTCTCCTGGTGGAACTCACAGTGGCTTTTTGGAAAGGAACACTGAGAGTGCCATAGTCACAGCCTGGTGGCATTTTTGCCAGCCCAGCACAGGGACTGTGTGGAGAGCTGTGTTTGGTGGCACCTGGGGCAGCAGCAGGGCAGGCAGGGGTGTGTGCTGCTGCTTCCATGTCTGCTGGAGGAGCTGGAGGTTCCCTGGGCCACAGGGGGAAATACTGGGACACAGTGAAACTCCTCTGAAAGCTCCAGGTAGAAGATGAAATGTCATGCTAGAAAAAAGGTCATTTACTGACAGAAGGAAAAACAGTAATGACCCGAACAATTAACTTACCTTTCATCTTTCTAGATACTTTAACAGCTAAAGATGTAGAATTAATCTAGAAGAACGTGAAACATTAATTTGAGGCTGCACAAGGCTTTCTGGTTGATTTAAGGCACATTTCTGGAGGAAGAGTCTCTTGCTTAAGTTAGCTTAACCTGACTTTATTATTGTTCCTGGTAAAACTAATTTCTGACTTTGTCAGAGATCACAAACCCTTCATGAAACTGATAATATTTTCTTAGATGTTTTCATTTATTGAAAGGTGAAGATACATTAAAAAATAAAGGAATTTTGATGGCAGTTTATTGGAGTGAGGAATCAAAACTGTATTATCAGCACGTCTTAGTAATGTACATGAATCCATAGAACACGCGTGAAATTTTATATGTATTTTAAGGTTTGCTCTGGTTCCAGTTGTGTCTTTTCCTCTCTTTTTCCACTCCTAGTTTCAAAAATGTCAGAGGGGCCACAACTCAACATTTCTTCTGTTCCCACCTGTACTTTGAGTTGTAAAAGAATAACATTAGTACAACAGAGCTCTTGACTTCCTCTTGGATGCATCTGGATGATTTTATTAGGCAGTCCACTGTGCCTGTGGTCTGTCTGAGAGCAGCTGATGATGAGCATTGCCAAGACATTGCACTGGGCTGCTGATAATTTTGTGTCTTTCAGAAGACTTGAAAAACTGGATTCACGGAACACCACTCTCGTAAACCAGAGCCTCACCATGAGGACATCAGGGCAGCCACAGCTGTACAAAGTATCTGCACCAGCAATCTTTCACCCTCTTATGAATCTTTTCTTCTTGAAGGTAACTGTGGGTGGTCTTCCTTTGTCCGATTTCTGTAAATTCGGCACATCACTTTCTAGTTATGCAGCTGATACTTGTGTTTATATGAATGGCTGTTTAAAAAAAAAGGAAAGATCAGATGTTTGTTGTTTCATTTCAACATAAATCAAACTTTGTACTCACTTAGCAATTCTAGTTTAGCTCCAGGAATAGCTTTAGTATTGCTAAGTGTCTAGATAGTATTGACTACAGAGACATGATTTTAAGCAGGCTATAATAGTTTCTACAGCTGTTAACAGTTCTCAGAAGAAAGGCAGTATTATTCACTGGTGTTTAAAATGTGCATGACTTGCATTGCACAGAAGTCAGATTGGGAGAATGTCAGAATTTTTTTCTGAAATTCTGCCAGGAAAGTCTTCAATAACTGGAGAAATTCTTTTCACTGGTGAAATCAACATGCAGCACATTGTGTTATTATACTTGCTTATAGCTCACCATGAAAGTTGTCTTTGTATGCGTGGATGTACGGCTTGTACTGTTTTGTTTTTATTTATTCTGCATTCTTTATTATAATGTTCTTTCCTTTTTTCCAGACCAGAAAGATTGTTATTGAGCCTTCCACAAAGCTGAAATAATGCTGTGTGTTAAAAAAATGTTAGCAATTTGAAGAAGTTATAAAAATTTATAAGTTGACTGAATACTTTGGAAATTTCTGCATATTTTAATATAAATAGGTAATGCAAATGTTTGTTCTTTGCATTTAGAGGTGGGTCTCTGTTTTCTAAAGGTCTTGTATATAAATTTGATTCTTACAATTACATTAGGACAAAACCAGTATTTTTTTCAGACTGTATAATAGGAAAAATGTATTCACAAAAGGCACAGAACATACATGGTTATCTCTGAATGTCATATAGTCATGAAATTCACCATAAACAGCATCAGTTGCTTGAATGACTTCATTAAGTAAAATGTAGGGGGCTGCCTGTTGCAGTCAGCTGAGGTCCTTCCATTCAGTCCTGCGGGTCCTGGATTGGCCCACAAAGAACAGACCATGCTGTGGTTAACTGAGAGATAAGAGGAGGGGATTTCTCTATAGATAGTGCGAAGTTCCACATTATGCTGGTAGAACTTACATAGAAATGCAGTCCCATAAAATCAAAGAAATCACAGAAAATGGAGTTAATTCAGATGAGTTTGGTTTTAGTGATGAGTTCAAGCTTTATTCATATCTAAAATCGTAGAACAGGACAGGTGAGTCCAAAAGAAAGGAAGACTAGAAGGAGGTGAAAGGGAAAAGGTGAGTGACAGAATATTGGCAGGTGGGCAAGGACCTAAATGATGACAGATGGTTTTAATGACTAGTCCAAAAAGATAACAATTCAGGTGTTATGATCCACTGGAGGTGCTGATTGGGTAAATAGCTGAAAAGACAGGCATCAAGCTGCCTTTTGGAGGAGGGGGAAGGAGAGCAATGCGAGTTTTGGGTGGTTGTACCATGGGGTAGAAAGGGTTTGTTAAGTTCCCTAGAGGAGAATGAATGTCTAATGCTCCAAGGCAATTTCTTCACAAGCAGCTGGAGTGGCCCTGGAGAGCTGCAGCCCTGGTGAGGCCCCCTGGCCTGCATGCTGTGTGCAGCTGGTGTGCTTGGCCCGTGCTGCTGGGGTGCCCCTTCCAGCTTGGTCCCATCTGAAATGAACCTGGGCTGTGCTCAGGCACTGCACAGTGGGCAGGGCATTCGAGGTGCTGGCTTCAGAGGCTCCCTGCTGCTCCAGGCTTGGGCACTGAGGGGCATGAGCCCTGAGAACTGTGGGGTGGGAGTGGTGGCATGGCACAGGGCAGAGGGAGTGCTCAGTGTGTGCTGTTTCATGTTACAGGTGCTGGCAGCATGTGGAGCTGAGAGCAGTGAAAGCCCAAAGGAGTACAGCACGTACTGGAGAGGTCATCAGGAGCTGTCCTGTATGGTAAGCCCTTCAGGAAAGAGAAAGGTAGTGTGATTGATGCAAGCCTCTATAGGAAAGCTGGTGCCTATCTGAAGTTTACTGTGATTTAGTATTTCAGGACGGATTCCCTCCTGACATATTGCCTGTGAAATTTTGATGGGCCTAGAAGCACTTTGTAACACCAGCTCCATTAAGAAGTGTGCAAAACTAATGCACAAGAGTCCCAAGCTTTTGATGTGCAGCTTGCATAGATCTTTTTCTCAAGAGATCCTGGAACATGCTTTGCTGAGTTGAAAGGCTTCCCTGGTCATGGACATCAGTGCTGTGAAATAAAATTGCTGCTAGCTGATGGTTTGCTCTGTAGAAAGCTGGTGGTTTGCTCTGTAGAAGGCTGCTTGTAATTTTCAAAGACTGCTCTCCAAATGGAATCATTATGGTAAATGAAACCCTTGAAAACCTACACTCACAAAAGTGCATTCAGTTCAGGAAAGAGTGTTGATTCTTCAGTCTTTTGTGAGTCACTTCCACTGTAACATTCTCTGGAATCATTCAATTCTGAGTGTTAAAAGTGGCTGGTTGGTAATGCAGAGTTATCGTAGATTCAGAGGTATTTCCATGTTCCCTGTCAGAGCCACTTCATACTGTAGTTATTCTCACAGAGCCTGTTATATAAAAGTACCATTTTACAGAGCGGAGGCACAGGGAGAATAACTGATGTAGATAAGTCTGTGTAGGGAAGTGTGTTGCAGAGCTGGTCACAGGGTTCCTCAGCTCACTATGTTTGGCTGCTGGACTAGCTCTCCTCTTGCTCTGTGTTGTATATACAGGTGTGTTCCTTCCTTGCTGCAGCTCTTGGTCATCCCATCCAGCATGGATGAAGCAGCTGCACAGCCTCCAGGTGAGTCTGAAAGGTGATAGGATTCTTACCTTTAGTGACAGCATTATGTCAAAGAACGTTGATGGTCAGCTGAGACAAATGTGTTTGGTACCCGAGTATAGCTTGTTTCTGTATGCCAGTACTCTGGAAACAAGGAAAGCAAAAAACTTACGCTGAGGTGGTTGTCAAGAACTGTTCTCCTTGTTACAGCACAACAGCCTGGCTTTGGAAGTTTACTGAAATGATTTGTTAGTAAGCTTTTGGCTTGTGAAATGCAGCAGCACAACACAAGCGTCTTTACTAGGTCTTGTCAGTAGTCGTGAAGATACATTTTAACAATGTTAGGATTTCCCTGGCCTCTTTCAAAATGGTTGTGTTGCCTCATTAAATGCACTGATTTTTGTGTGTCTTTGTGTCTTTGTCCCAGAGCAGTTGGCCTTATTTTCTTCTGAGCAGTATTTCCTTGGAACCTCTGGCATAACAAAGGGCAATCCAGAAAAGTCTGAACGAACCTCTACTTAGAAACTGGCCATGTTCACTCTGTAAAGTATGTAGATTTCTTTTTTTTTTTCCGAGGAAAGGCCTCAGAGTGCAATAGGTGCAGGATGTGGAGGGAAGACGCAGTGCCCTGACCCTACAGCATTTCTGCATGTTGAGTCAGGGAGTGACATTTAAACAATTTTTGCTGAACCCGATATGAAAAACTGTGATGCAGATCAAATTGCTGGCTGTGCTCAGAGAGAGATGAGGAGGAAAAAGGCCAAGGCACCTATCTATAGGTAGCCTCTCCTATGTTTCTGATGTTGGGGGAGCTTACCAGAAAGCCCAATGGGTCTTTAATGCCTCTTTTTTTTCCTCTTTTTTAAAAATTTCTTTGAGGTAATGAATGGCTTCAGACTTTCCATCTTTAGAGCTGGTGGTTTCCACACCACAGTGATTCAGCCAGCATGAACTATTGACCAAATCCCAGTTTGTTTCCTGGTTTTGTTTTTCTAAAATATTTTACATTTAACAGGTCATAAGGGCCTCCCTACTACGTGACAGTGGGAGAAGGAGAGCCACACTCCTTTCACTGGTTAGATCTCGAAGGACAGTTCTCTATTCTGGAAACATTGCAACTCAAGCAATTTAAAAAGAATCACTGAATTTTGTCTGAAAGTCAGACTGAATTCTTACATGCTCCTGGCTTTCTGATACTGTATGTTTATGTGGAATTTCCATTGAGGGTTATGAAGGTCTGATTTTTCTTTGAGAAATATACCTTACCTAAAACGTCCTAAGCTTTAATCAGTGTATTATTGCATGGGAAACTCATGTGCTTTTGTTTAGTTACAGGATAAATATATTAGTATTGCAATGATTTCAAGGGATAGTTGGTTGTTAAACTACCATTAAGAGCCTTGTTCCTTTGCTTTGTTTTGCTGACTGAATTCTCTGGAGTACCCTGTTTAGGGAATATGCTGGTGATTGTCCCTCTTACTGTGTTGGGCTCAGTAAGGGCTTAGAGTGGCTTGGCTCTGGAGTTTTAGCACTGAGTGTGAGATGATAGACAGGAAATCTATAGCCTGGGAAAGCTATGAGTGAAGGAAATTATACTCTGACAATTGAAAATATAAAATGTTCTTTCTAAAGTTTATATGTTTATATAGATGCTTTATCCCAAATGGTACATCATATGAGTAGACAAAATATTGCTGTAAATAGATCTGAGACCTGAAATGGAGATCTATTACAGTCCATCCCTGTGGACACAGCACTACTCCCTTCACACCCTGTGTCATCTTGTTCAGCAGAGAGAAATATTGGTAGGTACAGGTTTATCTCGGAGTCCCCTTCATGCAGTGACTCCCATTGTCTGCCTATTTTAACACTGCTCTGCTGGATCTCCACCATTTTCTCCCCATACTCTGGAACTTGGCTGGTCTATCTCAGGTTCTGCATGGGCTGCCTGAGGCTGTGGGCTGAGGTAAACCAGGTGTGTGGGGCCTTCCTTCTTTTCAAATACCAGTACTTTCTAAGTGGTGTAGAGCATCCAGAATGCAGGGCATAGATCTGTGGAGATACTAATAACGTTAACAGTGGATTACAAAATACTCAGATACCCAGGTGTTCAGAAACAGCAAAGAATCTGAACTAGGGGTGTCCTTGCAGTGGAAGCTCAGCCCTGTTTTGCTTGTGTGCAATGAGACGAGGTTTCATGGCACGATCTCACACAGCCCTTGAGTAGAGCCATCAGGAGGGAACTGGGGCAGCCACTGTGGTGTGCACTGGAGCTTCAGAGAGGCTCCCTGTCCTCCTCCACTTGGCACCAACACTGTGGCATCTTGTCTGGGCATGAGCTTGAGTGGTCCTGGTGGACACACTGCATGGGGCACATCAGCATCCTTGCTGCTGTGGCTTTGGAGTCAGTGATGGCAGAGTGGCAGCACTGAAGTCAGTGATGTCAGATCAAGTTAACATCCATAATCAGCTCTGAAACTTCAGAATTTCACACTGCAGGATGTAAAACACAGCCACCTTTTTGCACTCAGTTTTCTAACATGACTGGCCCAGTTTGAATGTCTTGTTCTGGAGCTGGAAGCAAGTGCTGGACTGTATGTGGAAGATACCATATTCAAATACAGGGTTTTCTTCCTGAACAGGGCAAGATGAGAAGGAAAGAGGAAGTATTTCAGCTAAGTAAATAATTCACAGAGAAGAATTTTTCCAGAGTATCCAACCTTCTCTTCTGCTTGCATCTTGATGATGCAATTGCTGTTTTCTGGTATTTATGCACCTTTCAAAATTTCCATTACTTTTTTAACTCTCTGGATTTTTGTAAAACAGTGTTTTGTGAACTATTGTTAGTCATGGTGTTGGCTTGGTGGGGTTTGGGTGCTCTTACTGTGTTGTTGGTGCTTTCTGTTTGTATGAAAGAACAGACACTTCCAAGATAAACACTCCTGAGCTAATATAAACTTCATTTTCTCTAAGGACTGTTCTGTGAAGCTCAGACACTGGCTTTCTCTAAGTGCATCTTCTGGTACTACTCAGTTGCACAAATGTTTGCAGACAGTACAAGGAAAAGGGGCACAGAGAAAGTTTGAGGTAACAGAATGGATGAAATGGTCTGCAGCACAGATTTTAGCTCTGAAAGACTTCTGACCCCTTTCTGTGCTCAGGCATGCTTATTGTGCAGAGTCTTCATATGCATCAAAGATTATACTTAGGCAAGTGCTGGAAGGATCACCCTGAGATTAGCTCAGTTGGTTAAAACTTGGTTGTAATAACGCCAAGGTCATGGGTTCAATCCCCTGTGTGGGCCATTGACTTAAGAGTTGGACTCGATGATCCTTGTGGGTCCCTTCCAACTCAGAATAGTCTGATTCTGTGATCTATGTTCTTGGTGTTACTGCTCTGTGACCTGTCTCTCAGACAGCTTTTCTGGTCTTGTATCTGGTAGAGGGTGGTTCCTGTTCTCCAGGCTGCTGTTACCTGCTCCCACAGGTAAGGATGCTATGGAATACCGTAGTATGTGATGACTCCACTGTGGCTGGCTCCTTCTGCTGAAATCAAAGGATGTTTTATGCCTTTTTGCTTCTCTTGCTGATCTCAGGGCTCAAATTTTAAGCATTACCTGACTTTCTTTTTAGCACTTTACAAAAGCAGGGATTTCATTGAAGGAGAGCATTCCAAGCTGTTTTTGAGAAACCTGGTGTTTGCATCAGGTGACAGAGAGTATTACTAAACTGACTTCATGAAAAGGATCCTTCAGGATCCAGTGCTGTCCCTGTGCTAGGGTGGCCACAGGTGTGTCAGTTGGCTGGTGCAGCAGTGCCTGACCCAGCACAGGAGCTGTCCAAGTGGTGCAGGGTCCCAGGCTGGCCAAGCTGTAAATGCTCTGCTCTGTTACAGCCTCACTGGGGCTCCCAGGGGAAGAGCCCAGGCCTCGTGTGGTTCCAGCTGCTCACCCCACCCTGCTGAAGGCCAGACCCCCAGCCTGAGGACCCTGGTGAAGCTGTGGCCATACCAGCTGCTTCCTCTGGCTCTGCCAAAGCCCTCTGGCCTCCTGTTCAGCTCCGTGTAAAAGCATCTTCCTGCCAAGAAAGTGTGAGTAATCTTGCCCAGCTTCTTGGCATTTGCTGGCATAGAGTTAACCTCATGACTCTGAAGGAGGTTTCAAAGGACACCCATTAATCCAGGGATCCAGTGCTGCTGGGAATGAGTGAGGCTGAAGGAACAGGGCACAGTTAGGTTGGTTCAGAGATAAGGAACGGGTAGGAGACAGTTCTGCACCAGAACAGCTTTACTGCTCCCCCTGAGGGTCCAGATGTGGAACTGGAATGGGGAAGGGAAAAGCTGGGGGCCAGGGTATGGAAAACTGATGTGAAGGTAGAACAGGGCCATGGTTTTCATAGGTGTTTCTTGAAGTAGAGGAATGTTGAAAGAGGTGATTGGAGGGAGCTGTGGGGGTCAGTGGTGGATGGAAAGGCACTAGACACTTGTAGGATTGTAATGCAATATATACTATCCAGTACCCACTTGCCCTACAAGCAATAGAGAGATTCCTGTGTGGGTCTGCAGTGTTGAAAATGTCTATTTATTTTGTCTGCCTTCATGATTAGGAGGCAAATTTAGGGCTTATCTACTTGGGGAAATCCCTGTAAAATAGGCTAGGGTATGAATTTACAGCCTACTTAAAGACCCAGCAGTGAATGCAGTGTAAATTCACACTTCAGCTCACTTCACAGGAACTCCTCCGCAGAAACAAACCCTCAGAGTCACCTCTGTACCTCAGTCTGGTGCTAAAAGTGAGTGGAAGCTTTTCAAAATGTGGGCCTCCAGTTCCATTTTTGTAGCTGGGTTTTTCTGTCTCCTGGGGCTTTTTGCAGCTGCTGTAAATCACTGTTGCTGTGCTGAGGCTGGAGAAGCTGGGCCACTTTACACTGCTCAGGATCTGACCCTTTGCCTCAAGTAACCTTTTCTTATCAATCGGCCAGAGCGTATTTTCCTTTTTACTGGCTTCGTTATTGAGCTTGTTCATTCACTCCCACCACTACAGATGTCTTTTTTTTCTCTCTTTTTTTTTCTCCCTGTGAATTTTGTGTTGTGTCTTTCCTCCCATGTAATTTCCTAATAGTGAACTAGTGACAGAGTGGGCTGCTGGTATTTCATCTTGTGGCTGGAGAGGTCAGGCTGTTTCTGATACAAACAAACACTCCATTACAGTAAACTCACAGAAAGTTTCCTTTTCAACCTGAAAGGAGAAGGAAATGCACTCTCCACCAATGGGCTTTCAAGAATGACTGCTGTGAGTTGAACTTACACTAAAGGCCAGTTTGGTAATGTGCTGTGTGCAAGGAAAAAAAAAGAGGAAGAAGTAATATTTTTTCTTTCTCTTTTTGCTGAGATTGGGCTTTAGTCTTGGCTCCTTATCAGGTTAGAGCCCTGCAGGGAAAACAACAGCCTGTGAGTTGTTGAAGAAATGGTCGTTGCTGATGTCCAGATGAAAGAACGTAAGGATTTGAACCTTCAGAGTTCTCTGTCTGCTTCTAGTATTTAGGGAAACTTGCTTCTTGACAGAAAGAACTCACTAGTAAAGCAAATCCACAGCACAATACATTTCTTGCTGTACTCTAGGGCAAGACTAAAAAGGCTGCTCCTGTCTACTTTATGGCAGTTTAATTTAAATTTATCAGGCAGCTCCAGGGTATACACAGGAGTCTAATCCTGTAATCCATGGTGGGGCTCTGTGTACCCAGTGTTGCAGTGTTCCCTGTGCATGGAATGATTTGGCATAAAATGTGCTCTCTACTTCTCAGAGGAGAGCAAATGTAACAGAGTATTTTCTTACTGTTCACTACTTGGACTTAGCTGAGTTGCCCTTTATTAGAAAGACATGAAGAAAATTAATCTAAGTGTTGAAAGAACGAGAGTTGCAATATAATAAATATTTATGTCCCAAACATGACATAGTATCATAAATCAATAATTTTTGAAGAGATTTAATTCTTCTTTCTGCCTAATTACTTGATTTGTGGCACCAGTTTGCTTAAATTTGTTTCTGTGGTAACCTGAGTTATTTTATTCCTCTCCCTTCTACAGAAAATTTAATATTGATTTGCTGATTTCCTCTTTAAATGCAGTCAAAAATCCCCTGTTTGCTAAATTAAGAAACCAATAGCATGGAATGAAAACATGCATTACTTTGCATTGCCTGAGCTCTGTGTTTTGTTGGCTTTGACACATGCTGCCAGTTACTAAAATGCACATTTTTATTAAATATATACTGTTTTGTTTTCCATACTATCCTGGCATTACACCTGCATGAAAAAAATAGGTCGAAGGGTAGTTAAAAGTTTGGTTAATTTAAGTGTGGGAGCATATTATCAGTTGAAAAATGTCATTTGAAAGATGACTTTGAGGTTGAAGCTGTTCTATTATTGGAATGAACATGGCAAGGTCAGATGTAGCCCAAGTGCAAAGAAAGTCAATGGATGTGTTGGCACACATTTGTGGTGGGTGTAAGTCACAAATGTTGCGTACACTCGATAGTCCTCTCCCAGCTTTTGTAGACTGATTTTTATTATTTATGAAATACTTGCAGGGAAGAGACAGTGTGCTCTTGGTTTGTGGTGTCTCTGCCTGCAGCACACACGGAACTTGGTCCAGGCAGCCTGGTTAGTTTACAAGCATTGGAAACAGGATTCTGCAAGGAGCTGTACGGGACAAACTGCTGTAAGTAGTGCTTTCAGAGTCCAGTTTATGTTGCATAATAAGCACGTTTCAGCTGGTGGCATATGCTTGAAAGTGACTGATCTATTAAAAGCTGGTTGATGAGGGGAGTTGTCGTGAGCCTGGGGAGCCCAGCGGAGCAGTCAGTGCCTGGCTGCCTGACGCTGTGTGCTGACTCAAACAGAAACCCTTTTTCTTTCCAGATGTAGCTGACACAGACATCATAGACATTGGCTCTTCTGCCTCAGCCACAGGGTAGGTACAAGCCCAGCCAGGTTGGTATCTCACTGCCATGGCAGTCTCTATGCTAAACCTGTGTGTAAAGACATCTCGATTACTCTGGTCAAAATTCCCATGCGAAAAGAATAGTTAGGATATTTCAGAGGGAGAACAATCCACGGGTCACTGATCAACGAAGCGTTAAGTGAAGAATGATGTGTGTCACTTGCAGTCTTCACACCTACAAGGAGTCATTTCAGAGGCTGACTGTGCTGTATTTAATCGAGATAACCTGCTTAATGTGTTCAGAATGAAAATAGACAAAATCCCATTCCCCCCACGGGGCAATGGGCCATGTCACAGCACACAGCTTAGTGTTTCAGAGCCAGTGGGGCTTGATCTAGCCCCTGGGCCTGTTCCTGGGTCTGGAACTGCCCTCTCATTGGCATGGCAGAACCCTGCACTGCCAAATGGGCAACCGGAACCACTGGAGCACAAGGTCTTTATCTGCAAATCTTGTACCCCTGTATGTTGTAGTGGATCCCTTGGATCATTTTTCCTCCTGGCAATGCAGCTGTTGCTGAGAGAAGCCTGGCAGCCTGCCTTGCCTGGTGTGCCCCCATAAAAGCTTTGAAACCAGCAGGAGAGTCTTGCTGCTTTCCCACTGCCAGAGCCTTGTTCTTCCCTACCACTTCCCCAGCTGTGCAGCTTGGGCCCAAGCAGGTCCTCTGTGGAAGGGGTAACAGTACTGCAAAAGCCAAGCCAAGGGTATAGACCAAAGCTGTGTTGAAAGCACGGGGTTACAGGTGTCTGTCTGGACAGAAAGTTTCCTGCAGGATACCTGGATCATGCACAAGGAAATCTCATGACCTGATTTCCAAGCTCTTGGGTCAAAGGTCTCTTTTGCTCTCAGACTGAAAAGATAGACAGCATGTGCATTGGCAGTGGCCTCTGTGTTGGACAGGTGTGTGATACACACCAGCACACAGGTAGGCTGTGGTGCACTTGGGTTTTGTGTGGAAGAGCTTTTGACTTCTATGGCAATGACCTTTGTGCTATTGTCACTGATAGCAGTGGGTTTGGATTACTGCTTTCATCACAGTTTTATGTCAGGAAGTCACCGTCTGAGTTCCTTTCCCATTTGCCTTGACCATTACACACAATCACAAGAGAAGGCCATTCAGGTAGGATATATCATATCCTCCTTGAGCTCTCTGAAGGCCAGGTCTCAAGGAAGGGTGTATGGGTGCTCGCTATTGCTCCCTCATCACTGAAGGTAGCCAGAGTGATTCATTAGGGATGTGTGAGACTGAATCATCCAGCAGCACTGTCTCTGCTGCTGGTGGAGACAGCCAGGATGATCAGCCCAGCCTAGGCATTAACTCTAGGCTAAAGGGGCATGCTTTTCTTGCTCAGAGCCAGGGAAGTGTGAGTTTAATTTCCAATTAGCAGTATTTAGATGCAAATGAGCATAAAAAGAGCCTGGAGTGCTGCATGTCTGCAAAGGCATCTGTTGCCCACAGACAGATCAATGTGCTGCAGATGCTTGAGTGTTCTGCATATGCCCAGAGCTCCTCTTTGCCATGTCTTCAGTGAGCATCTCCTGCATGATGAGGCATAGAGAGGTTCCCTTTTGCTCAGTCTGCAGGGGCGGCTCTAACTTCTGGCAGGATGTACATAGACAGCTAGGTTGGACATATCACAGAATCATTAGGGTTGGAAGGGATCTCTGGAGATCATCCAGTCCAACACCCCTGCCAAGGCAGGGTCACCCAGAGCAGGTGACACAGGAACACATCCAGGTGTCTTTGGAATGTCTCTGAGGATGGAGACTCCAAATCCTCCCTGGGAAGCCTGTTCCAGTGCTCTGCCACGATATCTCCAAGCCTAGCAGAAGTTGCTAGTAGAGTTAATCTATCAGAAAACTCGCTCCTGGGTGTCCACATCCCAGCGGCATATCTAGGCCAGTTAGAGGAGAAAATAAAAGTATAGTGGACTGAAAGTTTGTTCTGCTTCCCATGGGTCACATCAACACCTCTTAGGTCAGTGTTGCTTCCTTCATACTGAGCAGAGCAGAGGCCACCTCAGAGTTAGAGACCTTTTATGTAGTTAGTATGGTGCAAACAGGCATTTGTTTAAAATTAGCACTGGAACATAATTAAAATTTTATCTTCACAGTTTCTGGAGGATTTCTCTTTCTCCAGGAAAAAGAGGGCTGTTGGGAGTCTGATTTCACTGTGATCAAGTTATTCCTACTGGACAGTGTGAAAGACAAATCGGGGAGTTTTAGATACCATCTATTGAAGAGAATGAATCTGGATTCAGTGCAGCTGGTTGTAGAAAGATGAGGCCTAGCAGCAACTGCAGTACACAGTTGCTATTCCAGTTGTCCCTCTTTGTCTTCTTTATATATAGATATTTATACATAAATATGGTCTTGGATTATCTGATTTATCTAGCTCGGTCATGCTTTAGTTCTGGTGTTGACATTCAAATCCAAGACTACTTCTGGAGGTAATCTGAATTATTTCATAATTATGAGAAGTCCTGGGAAGGTATCTCAGTGTTTATAGGGATGCATCTTGCTGTACCATGCTCTTGATATGTCAACACAGCCAAATGTCCTTTTAGTATGTTATAGTTTAATTAGCTCCACATCTTGAGTCATAATCTGCTTCTCTGGGGCTGTAGCAACACACACACAAAAGACAAAATGCAAAATGTAAAGAAGTAATTGTGATCTTTGCCACTTGGATTTGGTACCATCTGTTAACATGACTTCTTCTACAGTCAGTTTCCAATTTGTTGGAGTTTCATGCCATGGATAACATTTCCCTTCATTGTGAAGCTGTCAGATGTAGCTCCTTTGAGAAAACCACCCTACTAGTCTGAAATCTGGGGCATAATTGTCTGCTGCTTAAATTTGTTCTGCTTCTAGAAAGCAGCTGCACTGTTTACTCTAGCTGAGGATCTACCCCACACAGTCCTTCAAGGGCATATTGTAACTGAGCATTTAACCAAACTATCATCCCAGCAGACCAAGTGCCATGAAAACCTTGGCAGAATTTCCCCAGATGTGCTAGATCCATCTGGACTTCCCAAACCAGAGATCAACCTTTGCCTTCTCTAGAGCATTACGTTATTATCAACTCGGTCTGTTTACCCCTCTGTCAGAGGGGTTGGCATTTCTGATTTTTCATTTTCTTTTTCACTACCTCTGTCTTCCAAAACAAAGTGTTGGAGGATTTCAAGAGCTAATACTTCCATGAGCTGATATCTCCTCATGCTTCACCATCAAATTTGGGGAGATTTTCCTGTGTGTACTTTTCCACATGTTAATTACCACTTCTTATGCTTTCCTTATTATTCTCACTGGTGTGCAGAGTCATAGCACTATATATGATAACTCTCTTATCTGTCACTGTCATTGCCAGCCAGCAGTCACATCTCACTCACCTTGCCCTTATAAGCTGCAGAAACCAATGACATCAGAAGGTACATCTTCTCACTGTGTAGCATTTTCTGGTCCCATTTTCACTTGGTCGTGTTGACCAAGCAAGGACAGATGGAGTACAAAGCAGTTAAATGAGATCAAAGTCTCCCTTGGAACCTGCACAGAGAGTAACCACCATTCTCTTGGAACAGGATCAGAAAATAGCAGCTTGTGTCACTGTGTGTAACGATCCTTGCAATGACAATGGGAAATAGTACACTTTCCTCATGTCTTTTGTAGCTTCAGGAGTACATGAATGACAATTTTGGTTCCTTCTCCAAAGATTGAGGAGTGGATGACTAATGTCATTGTGACTGGTGCTACCTAATTGGTTCAGAAGAATTTTCTGGTTGTTCCCATGATTAGCATCACTTCCCATCATGTGCCAACCATTGGAGAGCAAAGACCTCCTTTTGAACTGTCATGTTTTGAAGAAGATGTAAAAGTACTGGGTTTATGAAGCAATTCAATGTATATAAAGTATGTATGAATCAGTATTCTGATCTTCCTGTGCAGCAAGTCATGATGACTGATCTATTTCTACAGTTGCTAATTATATTATGTTAAAAAATACTTGGTGTTGAAGTGACTTTTACGAAAAAAGTCTGTGAAGTTGAAATTCAAGAAGGACTCACCAGGAAGGTATAACTGAAATATTTTGCTTCGAGTCACTTTGATCCATTTCAAAACAGTTTGTTGTGTTGCTGTGGGTTACTTAATACTGAGTCTGAACCATGAGCAGGAACTGCTGTGGTATTTTTGGGACAGATAGCATTGAATCCTGATCATTTCTTACAGCAATCTCTGCATTACCTAACCACGGGTGTGTTGCAGTCTCCCTTGTTACCTACTGCAGTGCTGGATCATGGCAAAAAGGGACAGAGAGCCCTGGTCTGGATCCATGAGACAAACTGATGTCAGACTGGGTCAAACCAAAATATTTTGGTTTGGTTCAACTCATTGAAGTGAAGTGTTTCAGTTTGGGAATACCAAACCACTTCATTCTTTAATCAGAAGGAAATAACGTGTTTGGCACTTGCTGTTGTGAGATTTTGAAGGCAGGGGTATGAACTCCTCTTTGATGATGGAGAAATGGGGCTCTGTCATAGTGCACCAAACACCAGCCGAGGGAGAAAAGGGCTTTTATGCTCAGTTTGAAATAAGTCAGAGCAAAAGTTACCTGTTTAAAAGACAGAATATTACAGTAGCACCTGTGGAAAGTTAAGAGGACAATGTCAGTACAAACATGACAAAAGGACCTGACATTGTAGCACAAACTCTAAAGGATTAATAGGTGTATTAGAAATTTGCTGGAATCAGGCACAGGATTGGAGCATTCATACAGCTGATTCTGTAAGGAGAGGAGAAATGGAGCAGCATTATCCATGGTTGTCCTGAAGTTGGGGAGCAATGAAGGACAGAGTTGCCTGGATGAAGTTAGAAAGAGAGAAAGAGCAGATCCTCTTTATTAGGTGGATGTAATTTAAGCCATCTGTGTGGGAGGAGTGGGAAAACGTTTTTGAGTGACTCTTGGAAGCATTTTGTAGCCAAACTTCAGTGGCAATGGATACTTTATGTGGATATTGCTTGTAAAGGCAATACGGCAAAAGGAACAAATGAATGTATCACCATCTTGGAATACATTGAGACAAGTGTTTTACCAGGTAGAGAAGTTACTGTGTAGCTGTTTCATCTGAGCCTCACCAAGGGGCACTTAGCTCTGCAGAGAATGACTGGCTGGTTTGGGTTGGAAGACCATCTTGTCCAACTCCCCCTGCAATGAGCAGGGATATCTCTCACTAGACCAGGCTGCTCAGGGCCCTGTCCATCCTGACCCTGACTGTGTCCAAGCATGGGGCATCCACCACCCCTCTGGGGACCTGTGCCAGTGTCTCACCACCTCGTTGTAAAAAATGTCTTCCTTGCATCTAGTCTGACTTCTTTTAATTCAAAATCATCACCCCTTGTCCTGTCCTACAGACCCTGCTAAAAAGTTTGTCCCCATCTGTTTTACAAGCCCCCTTTAAGTATTACAAAGAAGGGCTTGTTAATGAAGTTGAAAATATGAATCCACTTAAGAAAGAGGTTTGCGTTCCTGGACAGCTTGTGGGATAGACTATCAGGCAATTTGTACAGACTAGGATTGTAAAATTATTTAAAAACATAATTGCCAAGAGTAACTAATGCTTAACTAATGTAATTTCTCAGTTTATAGGGCAACTAATATGCAGTAGATATCAGACAGATATTCTTTTGATCTTGGTCTTGCTTTCAACATCATTCTTCATTATATTCTCTGACTGGGTTACCATTCAAGACTGGGTAATTTGGCACAGTCAGAGTTGTCTGGTTGGACAAATGTGTTGATGAGGTGATAAGGTGAAGAGACACAGCTCAAGTGTTAGGAAACATGTTCGAATTGTGTGAGTAGTAAAATCATGGCACAGATTACTTAGGGAGAAAGTGGAATATTCATGATTGAATTTTTGCAAGAACAAGTGTGACGAATGTTTTTCAGAGATCGCCTAAGTTATTTATTCTTGTTCAGAGCAAGGGAAGAGATTAAATAATCCCTCCTGATCACCCGTAGGCATAGATTTTTAAGATTCTATTAAGTGGGCACTTTGGGGTCTTTTAAGATCACTGTTTCTCAGGGGGAGTCAGGACAGGGAAATATACAGTGGAAATTTTCCTCAGAGCAAGTATTCATACAAGTACAGCTTTTGGGTTTTACTGAAAAGAATTATTCTTTATGTGCTCTGCAGAACTTTAGACAAGAATGCCCAACTTCCCAGACTGAAATACTGCACATCAACCAGCAGAAGCATTTCTGGAGGCTACAGCAGATTATCTGAAAATGTTAAAATGTTTTTGCATAAACTTAATTTTATTAAAGAGTTGTGCTCCAATGATGAGGAACAAAGGAAGGGCATGTGACAGAAATGTGCTGTGTAAACAGCTCAGATTGCTCCTAGCAGTTGCATGGTTTTAATTGGGGAACAGATCAGGAACTATATTTGTGAAGATTATTCAGCAATTTCAAAAACCAGAAATATTTCAGAAAACTCTGCCTGACTGGAGGCATCTGGAAAACAGATAAAGAACCAAAGTTCGTTAATAGCTGAGTTGTTGCTTTTGTGTCCTTGTCTGAGATACCCACACAAAACTCTTGCTGGTTTCAGCAGGTGGTGTGGTCAGCCTTAAAGAGAGTGTGGTCTCTTGGCCAGGCTCTGGCCTGATTTCAGTCCCACATTGCCTAAAATCACCAACAAAACAGGCAGAGAAGAGACTGCCTCAACCACCAAGGTCTGTCAGTGCTCCTCTTTCTCCCCTTCCTCTTCTCATCCTGCTCCTTGCATCTTCTGTTCCTCCCTTTTTCAGGGTGGTGACCACGTGGCTGATCTCTCTGCAAGGCCCTGCCACAAAACTTCTTACCTTTACTGGCCATCACTGGTTTCTTCCAGAGTACTTTGCCCTTGCTACAGGGATGGCTGTTGCTTGTGAAGCAGGGCCTGATTTGCAAATTATAAACTTTCACTAGTTCTATGTAGTTCTATATGGAATTACAGAAGTACTAATTTAATTGACTGCAAGGATTTGCAACCAGCAGTTCAGCAGCTGCTTCATGAGCCATCCTTGCAGGAGGGGAACGTCAGAGAGATGGGTGAGTTGGATGCTGAGGAGTGGGAATTGATCTAGTCATCCCAAGAGAAATCATCCCCACTTGTGAGTCAAAGCCTGCCGTCTCTTGCCTGAGATGAAGGGAATCTCCCAAGGGCAGCTAATCTTGCATGATCTCCTCACTTAAGATCAAACATCATGATATCGGGTCAATAGATGGTTCTAAAAGTACATGCAAACCTCGTTCAAATTCACATGTAGCTCTAGCCAAAACACAACCCAAATCACGATCCAAATAACCTCCTCCTCAGCCCACCTTCATTGCAGTTCTGCTTCAGTGGCAGATGCAGCACAGAAAAGATGCCTGAATGCTTAATTCAGAAATTTACTGTTTAAGGCATTACTTGTATGAACACCAGCGTAACACATAGAATACCAATGCCCTAAATTTAGTAGTTTTGTCTGAGTCATTTTCACTATGTGGGAGGGTTGTGAAGACACTCCACAGAGTGGAGAAACTTGCTGGTGGTGCCTGTCCAAAGAGATTATTTTTTTAAAAAGTCAGAACACAGCAGAGCTACAGATATGTTTGTGAGTAAAATGCAGTTTTGTTGCAGACTTCAGCACAGGAGAGGGGTGATGTTGCTCTCCACCCACTTCAAAGGCTGAAGTCAGGTTTGACTGATACGTATCTCTGACACTGAAATAGGTACAGAATTTTTCATGACAGCAGCACAGACACAGGTAAACACTCTGGCCGCATGATTTGGAGGGACACAGTGTGGTGTAATCCCCAGACTTGTCTGTGCAGTTACATCTTATGTTCAGGTCTCCTAGCAATAGCAGCTCAGTTGATACAATCCTACACATTACCAGCCAGAAGGCAGAAGTTATTCCTGGACTTACTCACTGAGGGATGAAGTGGTGTCTCGCTGAAGACCAGGTGACTTTTGCCACATAAAGTCATTCAGTAGGGCTGGAGATACACACAAAGTCTTTGAAATAGATATGGGCACGAGTACTTAGGTGTGGATGTGAAGGAGGCACTTAGACTTGGTGTTCTGAGCTGGGAACACCTTCCTGACAGTTGGGATTTTATTCTTCCTCCATTAGCCTTTCTGCATGAATGCAGCTGATTTCGAGTGAGCAATTTAATTTTAGGGACTCTTTCTGGGACCCTGTGGAACAAAACTGTGCCTCTCCTCAAATGAAAACCTAACTTCAGTGCCTTATTTTAGCCAGAATTGATCATGTTTTTATTATGAATGAAGTTCTAGCTCAACCCCTGTGCTCTGGATTTGGAACCATGTTTTCGTGCACGGTATCCTGTCTGATATCAGCCATGGCAGATACATAAACATACTCGAGCTTGACTTTATGATCCTGATTCTCCTGAGGGTGCCACAGAGTTCAGGGCTCTGCTCATATACACTGGAGGATGGATTGTAATGTGTTTAATGCCAGTGAGATGAACTCTATTCCTAGAGAAACTCCAGTGAAATCCAAAGGTTGTTAATAGAAGAAGTAGTTAGCTGTTATCCTAAACAGAGCAAAATGCCAAACAAAATCCTGCTCTGCTATTTGTTCTTGTGCAGGCATTTAGCTGCCAGGAAAGACTAGTCTTATAAACATGAAATTATATCCATGGTAACATGTGAGCCTTGTTTAACTTTGCAGCATGTTAAAAGGTACATTTAAAAAATTTTGTATTTTACTGTTGGAAGTAGCACTTATGACTTTTCAGTCAGCTATTTTAACTCGGTCTGAGAGCTGGTGAAGGTAAGGGCCAGAGGGACAGCTCCTTCCTCAGAGCAATTCTCTTTGCCAGACATTCCCAGAAGGTATTATTGCTTAAATACAGCTTGTGTTTTCTTTGCCCAGATTCCTTTAACTGGGAAGATATGACAAGTTGTGATTTCAGGCTGCAGTGAAGCTCCACCTGTGCTGTTCTACCCTTCATGAGTGAGCAGGGCAGGGCTGTGCAGCTGGTGTGCTCCTGCCCTTTTTGGGTTAAGTACCAGATTCGAGGAGCTTGCTTTGTGATGTGGCATCCTGGGATTATTAAACACTCTGCTCAGGTGCTGCTTAGTGACTCCTGCATCGTGCTAGAAAGCAGTCATTGCTCACACAGCGGGAGAGCAGCTGGAGGAGGAGTAGACTGAATTAGTGTCTGGGCTGGAAAATGCATTGGGAAAAGTAACAGAAAGATCCCAACTTTGAGCAAAAGCTGAAGCTGAAAACTGCAGATGGTTTTCTTGTCTGTACGAGAATGTCAAACCCAAAAAAAGGGAGTTTTCACACTCTGTTGTCTGTTTAACGCAAAATGAAAATTTTGTACTGGAAAATGGAGCCCCATGTCTGGAGAAAACAGCTCTGACTGTGCCTATACAATCCTGTTCTGGGCTCTGGGGGGCTGGACTTGGATGCTCTTGCAGAGGTCTCTGAAGCTTTGAGCTCTGTTTGTTGTGGAGTGAAGGGGGACAAAAAGCAGTGGGATGTGTCCTCAGTAGTTTTTATCTATTAGCACCTGCATGGTAATGCCACTTGGAGCGAATTGTGCCAGGAATCACTTCTGAAAACTAGAAATTTAATTTCTGGGGGCAGCAGAGCAGCCCTTGCTGGTTGTGAGGGCAGTGCCAGAGGTCACAATGGCTGCAGCTGGATTCCACAAAGCATGGTGGAAAAGAAGAGAAGAACAGGATGTTCTGGTAGCTACTGTCATGTGTGTCTTGAAGCAAAAGGGCTAGTGGGTGCAGTAGCCTGGGTCTGAAAAGACAGCAGCATCTTTGAAGAATACACATGTATTTGCTGTCTTTCTTTAGCTGTTCTTCAGGGTTCTGCTCTCTTTTTTTTTCTTTTTTTAAGCTACACAGAGGTGAGACAAAGATGATGCAAGGTGCACTTCGTATAGAAATTTAACGTGTTCTGTCATGAACCTGTCCCCTCACTTGGATAAATCTCTTTTTTTTTAGGAGAGACTCAGACCTATCTCTGGCTAGACAAGGAGAGTCGGGCTGTGCCCTTTCCACTTTTGTAAGGTGGACACAGACCATGTGTTCCAGCAGGGTGAACCATTTGCCTGAGTTACTGGAGGTGCTGTGTTCAGCCTGGGGAGAAGGGAGTGTCTGAGAGGCCTTGGCACTAAGTTGGGTGCATCTGGTGTGAGTGGAGAGAAATGAAGCACAGACAGCATCAGAGTGGCAACCAAGGGGCCTGAATCCACAGTAACTTTTTACATGCAACTTTGGTGAGAGGCATCTGTTCCATAGCTTTTAAATACTTTATCTTCAGGTGCATAAGATGAGAGCCTAGGAGCCTGAAGTACCTAATTTCGAGAAGAAAATTACTTTTTTTGGTGGGAATTTTCCTTAAGGGACTTCAGTGGTCATTCCATAATAAACTTTGGATTCTGCCTTGGGTGGTGGTGTCCCTCATGGGACAAATCAGTCTGTAGAGCTGTCATACAGGGCACAATGCTGTGTGAGCCCTGTGGGTGCTCTGGTCTTTGCTCTGGATCTCAAATCTAGTCACGCAACTCTTCTTCTTTTGCAGGATGATGGTATCTTTAGACCTGTCTGCTGGGTTCTTCCTGCTTTCATGCTGGGGAGGTGTGTGGGAGAAGGTGGCCGGGCACGGAGTGTTTACGACCTTTTACTGGTGGAGGCACAGTCCTGTGTGTGCTGGCACCACACCCAGCAAGGGATGCAGCTGTTTCGGCAGAGCTGTGCCATCTGCTCATGAATCCTGTGGGAGCAGGACAGAGATGACATTGCAGATGTCTGGGTTGGAGGGCAGTGGTGTGGGTGTAACAGCTGTGCTGGTGGACACCTGAAGTGGGGTGCAGTGCTAGACATGGGTTTCACCCTTCACGTTCTTATGTCCATGTAGCCAGGATGTCCTTCTGCTGCTGTCCTTTCTCCTGGGGGAAACCTCATTTGGAAGGTCCTTGAGCACTGGCCAGGAGAACTGTGGCACCCCTGGGGGCACACTCAGCTCAGAAGCCCCATTAAGGACTTCCCCTAACCTTAGCACACCTCAGGGAAGAGCTCCAGCATTGGATCCTGACCTCAGACCAAATGCTTCTGTCGGGGATCCCTGGGGGGAATTTAATTGAATTTTTGTCACTTCATCATTAAGTGCCCACTGGTGGGTTCTTCTTTTGAGGAGACAACAGGACCCACTGAAAGGCTATTTTTCCATGAGGGCAACTTCAGCTTACTGGTGACAACTGTGGTGGGTGGCTACTGAACCAAGAGTGTCAAAGCCAACATCTAAAATGACCTTTAGGCTGTTTACTCAGAGCAGTAACAGACTCGCCCCCGACTTCCTGATAAGGCCATCACTTATCAAGAAATAAGAAGAGCAAGTGGCTAGATATGGAAATCACTGTGGGAGTGAGCCTTATTAAAAACATACAGAGGTAACAGGACTACACCGGTAACCTTTGCCTCTTCTGTGGAATATGTGTATAGAAACCAGGAGAATTACCAGGAATTGGGGAAAAAATATCTATTAAAAGTCAATTCCAAAACAAACAGAAAGCCTTCTCTTGGACAGATGTGTATAATTTAACTCAAGTGTCTCCTCATGCCCCATGGTTCTTTTTCTTAGCAATGCAGTGAAGTACCAGAAATCAATGATTTTCAGCTGACTTAAGTGAAACTTTTTAGAAGAGCATTGTAAAGTAAGGCAAGAGATTAAGCAGACACTAAAACTTCAGCAAACTGTTAATATAATAGCTAGATATGCAGAAAGCTAAGTATCAAATAGAAGCCAAGGAGTCTGGTTTTCACTCTAATTCAGAAAATTAGGTTCTTACTTGAAAAAAGTTTCTACATAATCATAAGACAAATATATACTTTAATACATTGTTAAGAAGCACTTGGTATGGATTTACCTCAATAGGCTGTATTGTAGCATTTCAGCATCTCAAACTAAACTTGTTTTTAGCTCACGTTCGCCTGGTTTTGTTCAAGAGGTTGTTTTTCCTTTTAATTAATTTTCCTGTTTATTTGAGTCAGAATAGCAGCACCGTCTAATCCCACTTCTGTATTTGCTAGAGAATGTCTAGACTGGCTAGTGTGAGGGTTTTCATCCTGGAAGGTTTTAGTAAGATCCTTCTCCACTTGGTAAATACGTCACACAAGTACCGAAACTGAAAGTTTCAGATGCGATACAACACCTAGTAATAAACTGTTTCAACTTTTTTTTTTGTAAAAGGGAAAGAAATACCATCTTTTGGCAGTGTTTCCTCTCAAACCTCAGAGACTTGCTGATCTGTCGTGTAGATCTGTACCGTGGTTGCAAAATATCAAAACAGAACTAAGGATTTTTATATCTACTCTTCCCACCCAGCACTCACAGCTCCTTCCCCCTTCCCTGTCTGTCGGGTTGTTTCTGAAGGTGTTGAGGAGACAGGAAGGGAAGGGACACATCTGACCCTTGGACAGAAAAACGGACAATAGTGCCAACAACTGAGCCTCATTTCTTTAGGAATGTAGCCTGAAAATGCCTTTGTAATTAGAAGGGGTTGTGAATATCTTATTTCCTGAGGAAAACTGCAGGGTTTTTGAGGGTGGAAAAATAAGCGAGGTAGAAGCAACTGGTTTCCATGTCAGGAACTTGGAAGTCTCCAGGGCAAAGGGTCCATTCTCTTCCTTAAAGTATGGACTTTTTCCATGTGAATTATAGCTTTCTGCTGTCTTGCAATGTTGTGATATATCATGGGAATATTTGGCAAAGATGCCTGTGGGATGTGGAGTCCAGTTGCAGCGAGTGGTCCATGAAGGATAATGACATCCAAACCATAACTCCAGTTAAGTCACTGGAATGTTCAATTTATTATCAAATATTGGGATTTTCTTTGCAATTCTCTATGCAAAGCAGGCGCTGGGAGTGGAAAAGGTCATTTTGATAAAATTCCAACTTTTCACTAAAATCAGTTCTCTTCAGCACCCTGTCCCAAAATCTGTTATGTTCACAGTGTTCCAGAACAGCCTTGCCATCTGTCAGAAGCATTTTTAGGTAACAAATTATTCAACCTAACTGTGCCCTATCTTTGCCACACCAGTTGTGTGTGTCTTTGAACTTCCTTGGGGATGGCTAATCCTGAGGCTCTCCAAAGCCAGCAGGAATCCCCAGACACTGAAGGGGAACCCCTAGAGCAAGGAATCAGAAGTGTCCTGAGGACATGGGTGTTTGTGGAGCACCAGCCACCTCCTGAGTAGAGACGTCCTTACCTACTACTGCAGAAAGCAAGTGTGTTCCAGCACGGAGGTAGTGCTGTTCCAGAAAGGAGCGTATGTCTTGCTCACCCTTTAAAATGGATCCTCTTTTGCATATTGTATGTGCTGGTAGGAGGTGGGAGGTCACACTCAGACTCTTCCTGACAAGATCCAAATTCATATTATCCACCCCCAGTTACTGCCTAAAACATACGAAAAGTGCTCGGATAAGGGGTTCTTCTCGCTCAGCCATGAGTCCTGATCACTGCATGGAGATTCAACCTCTGAGCACCAAAACCTGAGGGTTTGTTGCATTATTTCAGCAGGTTTAGAGGGGAGTCCACTACCCCAAACCCCGTGGTTGGGCATTTTTTGAGGAGGTGAGAGACAAGGGTTTGAAGTGAGGAATACATATCTTACGTTTCCTTTCAAGAGCATGCTAATTACAAGACTGTGATATGAGAAGCAGACGGTGTTGCCACTGTCAAATTGGTTCCTGTGCCTGGGGTTTGAAAAGCAGGTGGCCCCAGCCAAGTCTGAGAGCCCAGGCTGTGCTGGGTCAGTGTGCTCGTGGCTGTGCTGCCTCCACTGTGGGCTTTCTGGGTCTGGGCTTCAGCCTGGAAGGGGTTTCGGTCAGTCTCTGTGTCTGGGGAGTGTCCCAGGGCTTTGGGAGGCAGTCAGAGGGCAGGGGCACCACCAGCTCTGTGTGGGGGCAGAGGGGAAGCCTTTTCTATCCACAGCTCACGACTTAATTTTCTCCAAATACTGATTTGTAAATGCAATATGTCACTATGAGAGCTGTTGAGTATTTTGTCATGAGACCACTAATGAGTTTGGTAGCCACCACATTCACCAGTTGGTGGAACAGATTTACCCATCATTTCTGAGTTTAAGTGAATGGGACTTCACATGTGGTTAAAGTTTTTGGGTGTTTTGTTTTTTTTTCTTTAAATGCAATGAAGTCTCTAGCTGGACTGGGACTTTTAAAAGTGTTAGTTTGTCTCCTCAAGTCTCCTTCTAGATAAGGTTTTCTTGTATTCTGAAATGATGTGGCAGAAGGCAAAAAATAATCTTGTGACTCATTAGGAAATAAACAGAGGCATAATTGCCATCTGTGTTGCAGTCCATTTAATCTTTTCTCTCTCCAGTCATGGAAAAAAGTTCATAAAAAAAGTTGAGGTCTGGTTTTGTGATATTTTTGAAAGAAGCTAGCTTAAAAAAAATTACAGAAAAGAAAGGCAAAAAAAAGAGCCCCAATACTGGCTCTATACATTATCTTAGACAAAATGGATTAAATTTCTGACACCCTACTCATCAAATTCTGACCTTGATTTGACCCCATTGGCTTTTTACTGTTTGATGTTCTCAAACGATTTGGTGCCACTTTTCCTTAGTAGTGCAGTTAATTTTGAGTGTTAGATAGAGATCAATAGTCATAGCTTGAAATTGGCACCTTTGGACGAAAAATATGTTGTGTGGCAGTAACATAGATTTGATAGTACTTCAGTTAAGAAAATGGTGTACTCTTTCATTATTGTTTTCAATGACAGTATCCAGAGTGTTACTTCATTCTCCTAGCAAGCTTCTGACAGTGTCTAGTAATATCTTATCTATCAAAGAGTTTTCATTCCTCTCCTTTCATGCTTGGCTTCTGGAGTGGAACTTTATTTAAAAGGTCCCTGAAATTAGAAAGAATGACCATGGCACTTCTGCTATCAAGCTGCTCAGTAAGAAATAACCCCCCTTACTTCTAAGCTTGTGTCTGGCCTCCTGCTTGCCCACATTGAAATCTCATTTACTGTGCTGAACATGTGGGGGAAGCTTGGCTGTCGGGGGAAGTAAGTGGCTTGTTGGATAAGATCTGATCTTCTCATAGGTAGCTGAGTTTTGCATACTGGCATTAAAGGAAAGGGTGGGAATGCCATTCCTACTTTCGTGCCCATGGAAGTGCCCTGTGCCTTGCTTTCAGCCCATGGCTGCAGTGAGAGGGGGCCTGCATTTGAACGGGGTGTTTATTCCTCCACTGCTGCCTGGAGTAGCAGCCTTTGGAGTATCCAGCTGCTCTGGAGTAGTGGGGGCTCAGGCTCAGGGCAATAGATTTGCCAGGACTCCTCTCCTTTCTGTGGGGTCCCACCCCAGAGCACCTGGTACTGTGGAGATGTAATGAAGCTCTTCTTCAGCTTCCATCAATGCAGGTGCTGAACCTTTTGGGGAGTTTTCAGCGTGCCACTAAAATCTGGCCTCTGGTGTGCCCTTCCTCTAGTGTAACTTTGGAAATCCTGACTAGTGTAATCCAAATCTGACAGGTGGCTGAAAATATCTGACCAAATTCAATTAAATTACATACATGAAGATGGGGAACAAAACACTGATAGGCCTGGGAGAGGAGAGGCTGTGGAGAGAAGCAGCTGGGAGAGAGTTGTCATAACAGTTTGAGGTACAAGGGGAATGTCAGCCATGGATTGTGCCTTCTTTGTACCAAGGAAGAATCCAACATTTGGACACAGATGAATAAGGAACCTGGCTGCAGTGTTCTGCTCCTCCTGGAGCTATTTGATTAATTTTGACATATTTTCTAGGGAAATTGTGAGCACCTCTGTTTCAACAGCTACTTGAAAAACATTCCCATGACTCTCCCCAAATCTTGATGAAGTAATTTTTTTGTCAGGTGCCTTCTGAAGAGCTTTTTAAATGCCAAGCACTAACAATTTCAGATCAGCAAAGTCATTAGTCTTTTTTGGGCTATTTGCTTGAGAACCAAGTGCCCAAGCACTTTTTAAACCAATCATGCACTTCTTACACCAGTCATTGTTACAACTCGGAGGCCAAGTTGCCTATTTTAAAACCATGTCAGCTCCTAATGACACACTTCTCTCAGTCATGATACTTGACCTTCTTGGGGAAGAGAGTGCATAATATGCAGAACAGGGGTTTGAATGGTATGGAGGATGTTTGGGTGGTGTAAATAACTGACAATCCAAGAAATGCAACAGGGCACTGCCCACTTACAGTCAGTGAAGACCTACCCTGTGCTACCAGCAGTGAAGTGTCTTTGGATCAAAAGAGCACAGGGAGATATTTCCAAAAGGCAAAATTTTCCCATTTTGTTAAGAAACCTGTGGTATGTTATTATCAGCCCTTCCTAGCCATTAATCAGAAGTGACAGAGTGTGAATGCAAATATGGACTGCAGGGAAAACAGAAGGACAACCAGGGCCTGTTTCCAAAGGATTCCTGCCTCTTGAATAGGCACCTCAGCAGAGATGGCTCTGAATGGAAGCAATAATGGCAGGTGCACCATGATGCTTTTCATGAAGAAATGAGGACTTCTGGCACAGGGACAGGCCTCTGAAAGTTTTCCTTTCTACTTCCTTTAGATTTCAATCTCTGGGAAGCATGTGCAGATAAATGAGGAAGAAATATTTCTCCATGACCTTAGGGCTGTTTAGCAGAGTAGCAATGGCAGAGTGATGGATAAAGGCTGCTGAGAAGGGATATTGTAGGTACCCATGACTCATGCTCTACCTGACAGCACCTCTGAGGCCTGTGGATATGAAAGGGAGTTAGACTTTGTACTAAGGATGTCCACACTTTGGTTCTCTGACCAAGTCTGAAATGCTTTGTGTACTGCTTTCCTGCCATTTATCACCTCCTGAAGGCAATTACACTTAGGAGCCTTTTCAACAGTCTGGTGTTTTTCCAGTCACAAGCACCAGCCTGCGCTCAGGAAGGCTTGGACCTGCCAAGGCAATGCTCTCTTCTTGTGTGACCTGAGTTTAGTTGCAGCTGTCTGCAGAGGTTTTCCCTGATGGGCACTCTGCGAGTGTACTGAGACACCAACTCCTCAGGTGTGTGGCTGGGAATCATCCGCCATCCTGCAGAGGGAAGCCATGGGTGTACATGTGTACGAGGGCTGGAAGCTTCAGTTCCTTTCAAGGGTCTGTCTTTGTCACAGATTCTGTCTGTAATCAGTGAGCTCATAAGAAATCACAAATTCGTCTCTGGAGACCAAGCCTTGGTTGGTGGTGCCAAGTACCAGCAATTCCCGGTGGCTTTGATGGCCACTGTGGGTGCTGAGTGTCCTGGTTACATCTGCAAGACTGGCCCCTGGGCTCACCTCCTTCAAGGAGAGCCATGCTGTAACTGCAGCCAGGCATTCCTGTCTGACAGATCCAATTGCCTTTGGATACATGGTGTTCTCCTTGGCTGGGATTAGTTACTGATGGAATAAAGTTACCACACTGCTGTAAATCCAGGAGCAAAGATTTAGTAAAACCAAACATTTACT
This sequence comes from Sakesphorus luctuosus, assembly GCA_013396695.1. Lineage (NCBI taxonomy): Eukaryota > Metazoa > Chordata > Aves > Passeriformes > Thamnophilidae > Sakesphorus > Sakesphorus luctuosus. The sequence continues at coordinate 1,434,995 of VWZD01003431.1, read as the reverse complement.
AAAACTTTATCTTCACTACAATTTTCGCCATCCCCTGAAAGATTTTAGGTGTGCCAGCTTCTCACATACCCTCTGTGATTCATCTGGGTCCCTGGGCAGCTGCCTTCCTACCCAAGTTCAGCTTTAAACCTAAACTGAGTCTCAGCCTTGGCTCCCACGAGGCATTAAGTGTGTTTTGGAAAGCAGTGCCACTGTAACTGCTTCTGCTCCTCTTGTTTACGCTTTTCCTGACTGATACATTCATTTCAGTGCCAAAGTACATTACTTGTGAGTGTTTCTAGAGCAGCTCCAAAGCTGTGCCAGAGCATGTTCCCACTTTATGGCATCAGCAGTTCAGGGGTGTGTTTAACAACTTGATTTACTGTACTTTAGGTGATGCCATTGACTACTGAAGCAACACATGCACTTACAGGTAAGACATGCTTAAAAATTTCTTGCTTGGCCGGGAGTGGAGCCCTTAATCTGCTCTGCATCCTGCACTTTGCCAGGAAGGCAGCAAAAGCAAACTCCAGGGCACTGAAGAGGTGAATGGAAGACAGTAATCATTGGAAGACTTTGCATATGGGGTTGGATTGCCTTGCTGAATCTGGGAATTCTTCAGGAATGGGATCTGCGAGAAATCCCTGGCATGTTGCTAGTTACATAAAATCACTATTAATAGTGAATTGTTTTTAGAAGGGAAGATTGCATATTGTAAAAATGTCAAATGATAATGAAATGGTAGTTGGTATATGTAGTGTGCATTTGCAGCCTAGATTGTTAGGTACTTCTGGATTTGCTAGAAATTTCAGATAGATCCATAACTTTTGATGAAGGCAAAATACCCAGGAATATTTAAGTAAATTAATTGGAACAGGAATTGCAAAGTCAAAGGAAATGTCTGATCTGCTTTATTATTAGGGACTACACATGTCCTGAAATTGGCCTGGTTTGTTGGAGCCAGATGTGAAAATGCCGCCTCTGGGTGATTCCATCCCCTGCAAACTGTCTTTGTGAGCGCCTTTCCTCCATGCTGCCCATCTCCTGTGATCCCCCTGATCTCTGCCTGGCAGGTGAGTGGCTGCTCACCCTCTCACCTCCACAGACCTTTTTACCTCAAAGTGCCCACCCCCTCTGTAGCTGAGGGCAAATCCTCCATGTCTGTCCAGTTGTACAGTATCAGTTCCCTGCTGTATCCCCGTGTTGGTATGATGTGGTTGCACTCTTTGCTTGACTGAACAGAAAGGAGTGTCCCAGTACTTGTGGATCTGGAAAGAACTGTTTTTGTGGATACACAGCTGATATGTGGGGCATGACTAAGAGCAGTTACACAGTTTTATGGAGTGAGAGCAGATGCTGGGAAACCCAGAGGTGCCTGTGATATTTTCTCTCAACTGTTTTGGTCTATGCCGAGTTTTTCTGAATTGTGGTCATAGCTGTTTTGAACAATGTACTGCAATAACATCCTGGGGCTGATTGTAGCAATGGGATAAAAGAATGGATTATGTGAAGTGGAGGAAATGCTGGACTTTAGTGCTTTTAGGAGTAATAAAATGTCTGCTCTGCAACGTGTTTAGCAATACATACAGAAAAAAATAATCTCTGGGGTTGCTTAGTGTTTTTCCAAGCTTTTATTGGGATGATAAAGGTAAAATCTTGGCCATCTTGAAGACAGTGGAAAACTACCTCTTTTGGGTAGGAATTCCTCCCTTTCATCTGCATCTGCTGTATTCTTGGCAAATCCCCAGAACTCCATCCCAGCTAACCTAGGAAAGCAGAGAGCATCTGAGCTGTAAATAAAATATTGGAGTGCCCCCAGGCAGTGCTTGAGGGCAGATGTTGTACCTGGTCGCTCTCATGGCCTGTCTCCATGCTGAGCAAAGACATGAGAAGAGCCAACAGGAAGCAGAGCTTGAAAACAGTGCTCAGAGATGGCAAGGGACTGATGGCAAGCCAGAGTCAGAGCTGGGAGGGTACTCTGTTGGCCTGACCACCTTTGGTTGTGTAGCAGTCTGTACATAGAAGGAATTTAGATAGTATCACAAGAAAGTAAACTTACGTTGTGTTAAATGCATCCCAGAAGAAAGCAACTTCTGCTCCAAAATCCTGATAAACAAACAAACCAACCAGAAAAAAACTCTCAATTGCCCAGAAGTCTTGCTTATAATGGGCATTAGTGCATGGAAATTCTCCAAATGTAAGTGAAAAATATTTGAAGCTGAAGTGTATGAAATGGTGCCATACCTCCTTTCTGAGCAGTGCAAACCTGGACCAATTTGACCACAGGCACCTCTCCTCTTGTGCCTTAATTCTGAGTAAATAGATGATTGTGACTATTCCTGATGAAATACTCTTTTGCTCTTTTGACCCCAGAACACTAAAAAGGTGGGATTGCTGCTTCAGGTTGTTCATGGGCTGAGAATTTCTGTACGAGTTTTAGCCTAAGAGCAGTTACAACAGCCAGACTTAAAAATCTCTTGAAGATCTTAAAATGATGCTCCTGATGTCCAAATGATAGCCTCCTAGATATTATTACTGAAACTTTCTGGAAGTTGTGCACACCAGGAGGGAACAATTAATCCTCAGAGTAACCCCATTTACTCAGCCGTTTGTCCCTGAGGGAGGAGGAGCACTTGATGTCTGACAGCAGCCCCAAATGTCAGTATTTCTCCACTCGTTCATCTGCCTGCTTGCTGTGGTAGATTTCATGCCGTTATAAGCTGTTTATGTACAGCCTGATCAAAGTGCTTAATGACAGGGTTAATTTCTATGTATAATGAGGAAATCAAGACAGGAGACAGGTACTGTGTAATCGAATTTTTCATTTTGGAATTTGTTTCTCTTCATGTAGGGCTTAGCTTTGATTTTTATTACCATTAATGCCTGCATTTACTGTTCTTTCTAGTTTCTCAGATGAGCTAAACCTACTGCAGAAACAGCAGAGGCGCTGAATTGTTCCAACAGCTTCCATGAAAGTATGATGATAAAGTAAAAAGAGTAACTTCTCTGCAACAGGACCTCAAAGTGCAGTTTGGTTTGGGGGACCAATAAAATTGCACTACTTAAACAGTCTACTGAGACATCTAATCCTCTTTTTTCGACTCAGTAGGTGTATGCAGAGACATGGATGCTCAGGTATCTCTGTACCTAGCCAGAGACAAATATTGTGTTAAAATCTGGAAATCTTGTGGTTTATAAAGTGTGTGTCTTCAACAAGACTTTGCAGACATGAATGAATCCCCAGAGCATCCCTTTGAAAGAGTTGAAGGTGAAAAACAAGCGGTCCTCTTTTTTCAAAACAAGGAAATGAAGTGTTAGATCTGCATTTGCCCTGCTCATTTTGGTTTTCATTTTCAGATGCACTGAGCCATGTGAATATTTCTGGACATGCAGAAATCTAGAGGTGAAAAATTCTAGAGGTACAGAAATCTAGAGGTGCAGAGTTCTAGAGGTGCAGAAATCTAGAGGTACAGAAATCTAGAGGTGCAGAAGTGATGGAGGTTTTACCTCACTGAGGTAGCAATCTTCAGGAATCAAGCTGGAAGTGGAGATGAAATTAAACTTGGGCATATCCACCTCACCCTGCATCCACCATTTTTGTATTTTTGTAGCACTCTGTAAATTTTTGAAAAATAGGGATTTAAAATTTCATACTAACTTTTGTGGACCATTGTTACCCAAGTTTCCTTACAGCTGAGGCAGAAATCCTTCTTTGTGAGGAAAGTGTGCACCTCTATTAGCACCACTGTGCAAGCTGTAGTTTGTGAATGCAGTGGTAGGCTTTGCTTATGCTAATTCGGGCTCAGTCATGCACCTTCTCTTCCTCTTTTACATGCAAATAGCAGCTGTGTCAGTCTCTGGGATGCCTGCTTGTTCCCTCAACGGAGAGATTCCAGTTCATACCTTCAACCAGTGCATTTGTGCGTGGGCAGAGGTATAGCAGAGTGGTACAGTTGCTGACAAGGAAAGAGCTGTGATGGAGGTTGGAACAAGTCAGTGAAATAGAGAAGTCTTAAAAGAAGACACTGAGCTCTTCTGGTGTCTTTTCATTTACTAAAAAAAAAAAAAAAGGCATGGAGGTGGAGAAGAGCAGAGGTCTACACAAAATGATAATCCATAATCCTGCCCCCGTAAGAAGGGATCTCTTGTTTTCTAGAGATCCATTTCTTTCTTCTGAACCCAAGGGTTCAGGCAGCAGCCCTGAAGCTGGAACCAGTCAGCCAGCAGTCTGCACAGCTGGGACAGGGGTGGGCTGAGTGCAGGTATTTGGATTCCTCACCTTAGTGCCTCAGTGCTGAGGAAACTGGGGTGGTGAGCTGTCCTGGTGGGAGCTGTGGTGTCTGCAGGCACCATGCTCCAGAGGGTCCTTGGCCTTTCCAAGCCACTGACTGCTCTGGTGCTCTGCTCTCAGCATTTTCCATGGTGGGGTACAGCACATCTGCCCTCCTGTGAAGACAATGAGGTTCATGGTACTTGCTTGGGACCAGCAGGCAAGTTGAGCATAAAGGATATTGGCAGAATGTTATTTCCTTGTCTGTCTTCAGCCTTCTCCTCTGCTTTATGGTTATGGCTACCTGAACCCAGTCGCGACTCTTCCTCTTCTGAAAGGCCAGTCCTGCTCTTGTGTCACAGAAGTCAAGGCAAAATGAAATCAGATAAAATCACTTCCATGGCATTGCTTTGGGTGCCATTGAACTTTTACTAAAGATAGTTGGCATCAGTACCATGCAGGCCGTGCAATGTAAGTGTTCCACAACAAGGACCTGTTTAGAGTGGTGTTTCATTTAAGGTGCAAGGATTTCCAGGAATTTGGAGTGCAAGGTTTTCTAGGAAGGTCAGCTCAAAGAAAAGATCATGTCCCTGTGAAGTTCTTGGTTGAGTCCATACGAGGCTTGCCACAAGGGTTTTCAGAAGGTGACAACTCACCTTTTGGAAAGTCCAGGTTTGTCTGTTCTCCCCCTCAAAGACTGCCTTGATGTCAGTGCCATGGCAGGACTCAGTGTACATCAGCTTCCCTGTGTGTCCATGGGCGTCCATGGGGGCTGTAACAGGGGAACTGTGAAATAACTGTGCCTCTGACCTGCTTTAGAATCTACTTGACCACTGTGTGAGTACCAGTCACAGAGGTGGGGGAAGGGATAGAAATGTGTACATGCTTTAGTCATAGGAATGTTGTGAAGGTGATGGGTGCCATCTCTGTTGTAGGGAAGGTCCGTAAACACTTTGCCAGCCTCTCCAGTGATCCATGGGGAAACACGACTGTGACCTCTGGGGTTTCCATTGACTTCAGATTTGACAACACTAAATTAAGGAGTAATATGTTGTGACACAATAGGATGAAATTCTGGCCCTAGTAATGGCAGTGGATTTTGGTATTGATTTTGGAAGTATTTTAGTATTTCAGCTGTAGAAATTAGTGGCAAACCCCACAATGAAATAATCTAGTTTTTTCCTATCAACCATGCTCTTCATCAACATGGCTATTCCAGAAAATGCTTTTCAAATGGAAATTTATCCTGTTGCAAAGGAACATCTTGATCTATTGACCCCACAGAGTACTACACACATATGATAAAATTACTTCCTGTCTATTTAAAACTTTTGTGTAACAATATATGCGGATCTGGTTATGCTGTTCTCTGCCATAATGACAGTTTATCCAAAGCAATTTGTTGCCTGGCCTAAGTTTTGCAAAAATACCAGGTCTTTAAAACCTTTGAGAAAGGGAGATATTCGCACCTGACATGTCTACAAGTAACTTAGATCAGGTTATTGATCGGTCCTGTATATGTTGCTTTCCAGTGGGAGGATGAGATGGAAAGGCCAATCCATTACTGCAGCCATCTACCACTGGAAAGCAATAGCACTAATGATACAGGTTTTCAATAGCTGATTTATATTATCCTGCAGTCAACAAGAACTCATGATTTTGTCACTGTATTGTTTAAAGTAACACTCCCAAATGCTGGCAGGCCCCAAATCTGACCCTCTGTTACACTGCTGCTGTCTTACTCTTACAAGCAGGTAAAAACTTGGAATAACCACACCAGTCTTCCAGAGTATGCTCTGGACAAGCTCTTTGCTTGCTGACCAGTGGGTCCTGTGAGCCCCTCGTTAGTAGGAGGCTCGTTCTGGGGAGTGATTCCTGTTCAGACTCCCTGTGGCTCCACCAGCTCCCCAGCACTGTGTCACTGAGGAGGAGGATGGAGGAGTTACAGTGCTCACTCAGGGAAATACTGCACTTAAAATCTTAGTGCCTGACTGCTAATTTGGTGGTGATTAATGAGAAATATGTGTTGGTATCTATAAATGAGAGGTAGTAACTGGCTCCCCTCTTCTTCCTTTGAGTGATACAAGTACTTTGGGCAGCACTGAGGAGGTGCCTGCAGAATCCAGCATGGAGCAGAGCTCCTGAGGGAGAGAGCGGCAGCAGCGAGGAGCTGTGTTTGCTGGGGAACGAGTTTGAGGAGCCATGTAGGAGCCAGCCCGAGCAGGCAGTGGGCACAGCCCCGTCCTCTCCTTGGGCTGTGTTTGAACATGGGAATGGCACGTCAGAGTGCTCTGTCATAGCAGGGCAGCACAGCCAGGCTGGGGGCTTGTTTCGAGAAGTGCTGGACGTTCCCACATGTGCAGGAGGGAAATACTGTGTGCAGAGCATTGGGCACTGGGAGAGAGAGGGGAGTGCAGGTGGAGTGTGGAGCTTTGCATGGTCAGTGGGGTCAAACTGCAGGGACCAGCAATGTCTTTCTGGACTTGTACACGCCCTGTTTTCACGCAGACATTCCACGCAGATTTGTAAGATGCGATGGCTGCTGAGCATATTTTACACAGTCACAGTCTAGTGACTGAAGGATCCACTAATTAAGAAGCCCCTAATTAGGCTTTTAAATGATAAACTGTAATAGCTGTAGTGCAGCTGTTGTAAACTATAGAGTAAATTATCCCCAGTTGAAAGAAGCTTTAATTACGTATTTATATAACATACTTTAAAGACTTTGAAAGATAAAAGAATTTTTAGTATCTCCAATTAAAAAAATAAGGGAGTAACAATAGAGCTCTTAAACCAATGAAAGCAAGGAAATTCAAAGTTAATCTGAAAAGCCGTGCTGGTACTTTCTTTTATGCTCATATTCTAATTTTGGGGGGGTTATTTTTGTTCTTTTTTGTTTTCATGATGGATGAGATAAATATTTCCAGCAGGCGTTTGTGTCCCCTGCTTTCATTTTTCTAGCTTTTATAGGTCCATGTACAGCATTAATTATACTCAGCAAACTTTCTGTGGCTTCATGTTTGCAACAATCCTATCTGCCAGCTTGTCTCCTGGCATTCTGATTTACAGATGGGGTGGTTGTACATGTGCCTTTTTGAAGTCAGATCAAAAACTGGTCATATTTGGGGCTTGGAGACCATGTTCAGGCCAAACCTAGCCTGCACATTGCTGGTGCAGTGTTGGCAGCCAGTCACCTTGTTGGGCTTACCAAGTGAAGAAGAGGGTTTGATGTATCTGGGACAATTTAGCTATTTGGAGATTGCACTCTGGGCTTCTTTTTTGCGGGGCTCAGTCCTGCTCCACTGAAACTGAGGAGAGTTTAGCCCTTGCCCACATTTGGGTCTAGGCCAGATTCCAGTCTGCCCAGCCTTCAGACAGCAGGACTGTTCCCCTCATCCCAGCTCTGCCTGACAGAGCCTGCCTTGGGTGCCTCACCAGCTCTGCCTCCAAACGCACGTCTGTCCTCAGCCTCCCTCGCTCACCCAGCCCTGTTTGGTGCCCTTCCCTGCCACCTCTGATCACAGCTGACACTGCTGTGCTGCAGCGGGTAAATGCCTCTCTGGAGAGAAAAGCAAAGATGTCTCTGATGTGCCATCCGTTGCCTGATGGCTTTGCTCATCTGTTGCCCTTTCTTTTAGTTTCTTAGATTACTGCTCCTCAGGACCAGGGCTGTGCTTTTTGTGCCTGCGTTGCTGCCACCACATAGACGGTACAGACACTGGGCTGCGATGTGCAGAGGGCTCAGTTCCTTTAGCTGCTCTTAGGGACTGGCCTTTGCAGCTGTAGGACCAAGCAGCCCATGACAGCCAAGTGAGGTAGTGCTTTTTTCCTCATTCCAGCCACATCCAAGTATTTTTATCTGGAAATGTCACACTGAGGGAAATAAGGAATACAGTTCTCATGGTTAATTTTTATGGCTGATTAATTAGCCCAAAGAGTATTAAATTGTGCTAATGTAGTTTGCCTCTTCGATGCTGTCTTTTGACTTCAATGGAACTAAATACATGCTTAAAGTTAACTACATGCCTAAGTGCTGTGGTGAATCGGGGCCTAGGGCATTAATTAGAACTTGGCTCAGATTTACTTTCAAGGCTTCCCCCCCCCCTTTTTTTTTTTTACTCTCAGCTCTTCAGCAGTTTAATTGGTATGCAGATGTTCTCCTTTATGGCTGGCAGAGGCCTCTGTCACTATTCTGAAGGTACTCAGACATCAAGGCTGGTACAGTGGGCAGGAAGAAACCCCCCCTGAAGGCTTTCAAGCTTTGTGGGAAATAATGATGTATGAGACAGGGATTCCTTTGGAACCTGAAGGGAACATGACAGACAGAATAATATGGGAGGAAAACATTGTCTTCACAATTGAGACTGATGGTCTCATCTTGTCTCCTTGTTATTGTTACCAACCAAGACTGAGATGAGCTTTCTTATGAAGAACTTCATTTTGTGGCAGGTTCTATATGTTGGACACACTGTGCTCAGTGGTAGCTTTCCATCCAAGGTACAGATATTGACAGGCTCTGAGGAGCCCTTTGAGGTGCTGGTTTAGCTTAAAACCAAAAATTCCTTCCAGCATTGAGATGCATTTTGTCAGGAATGACAGTTGCAATTTGATAATCTTTTACCACTTTGCCTGCCTATCTCAAGCTGCTAGCTGGAGGGGAGAAACCGGAGTTGCTGGGCACAGGAGTGTCAGCTTTATGAATCAGCTTTTCTCACACTTTATTAATTTCACTTTTCAGTGGTTAGTGCATGTTTGCAAGAGACAATTGATTTGTACCGATCTGTGTAGGACGGAGCAAAGTTGGAACTAAAGCAAGAGTGCAAGTTGACAGCAACGCAATAGCTCTAATTGACAGATACCAAAGGCACTACTTAAAGCAACATATCTTCTGATGTTTAGCTTAGAAATGACCCTCAATCTGTCCTCAAGTTGCCGTGTTCAAAAAGAAGTGTTTTCATGTATATTCATTTCAAATGGATTAGCCAAAATACCGAGTGCTCTTTTTCTATACTTGTATTTTCAAGTGAGATGATTCAAAATGCTGTTGTGCAAGGTACAGGAAGATGTCTGCTGCTTAACTCCTCCAGAGTAAAAGCTGTCTTTCAGGGGACACTTTGCACATGTGAGATTTATGTTAGTAACTTTTGGCACCCACAGTTTGCATTTCAGCTAATGGGAGGCAGAAGGACTAATACACATGCTGCATGTTGTGGGTGCAAAAATGCAAATAGAAATTACACCCACCATGGAAAAGGCTAAGAAGATGTTCCTTCTTGGATGTGAGCAGGGCAGGTTAGGAAACATCATCTTCCTTTTACAATTGTCTGTTACTCTTTGCATTTCTGGAGAACTTGGGATCTTGCTGTTAATCTTACAAAAATAGATGCTGTGGTGAAGCCTCAGGCATGAATAAAATTGGATGTTAATCTTAAAGCAGATTTTTTACAGCTATGCACTCCGAGCCAGTGAATCCAAATGATTTTGGAAACTGAGTTTGTTACTTGTTTAGATCAAAATGCTGTGGGGAAAGAGGTCAGTGGCACAGGTACATATTGTTAACCTGTGGGGCTCCTGAAAGTTGAGCAGATAAGCACAGCAAACATTAGACATCTCTGGCTTGACACAAATAATAGGCAAAGCTGAAAAAAGCCTGCTGACAAGAGGAGTGGGTGTTGGTGGGTGACTTGCTGCAGTTTTAGAGCTGTTAAGTGTAGGTTTTTTAGCATTTTCATTATTTAAAAGTGGAGTGGTAGTTTCTTCACTCCCTCTGAAAAGTTACTAATTTACTCTGAAATACAGGGTAAGCCACAATGATTTAACAGATTTGTAATGTGCTTTAGAATGATTTCAAGTAACAGACGCCCTCATTCTCTCCAAGCTTCCCACTGTCTCAGCTCTGCCCTCGCTCCTTTCCCTGTGTACATCTGCACCAAAATGCAAAGCAGGGGCTGCCCCATGCATGGCTTTCATCTATATCCAGTGTCAGATGGAGAGCCTGGGTGGCTCTGACCACTCGTGCTCATGCATGGCATGGAGGACCATGGATTGGTTCAAAAGCTGCAGGTCTGCAGGTACTGCTGCAGGTGGACCTTCTCTGGAGGAGCCCTGACATGCAGAGGCTGCTCGTTACCCAGTGTGTGCACAGTGCTAGAGGAGCATGGGCAGGGGCTGTGATTAAGTTCCCCAGGATGCTCCTGGGATACAGGCACTATTAAGTATGATCTGCAGTCTTCTGTGTCTGATTCAGAGAAGGCAGCTGAGTTGTGCTCCCAAGGGGCAGCAAGGCAACACCAGCATCCAACAAGCCTGCAGTGGTGGAAGGTGCTCAAGGATTTTCTTCTGTTGTTGAGCTGAGCAGGTCTCAGCTGTCCCATTCGTGCCCACATACTGCTATGCTGAACAGCCATGCCTGTGGCAGGATGCTCCAGCTGCAGGCCTTGTGCATGGGGGATACTTCAATCTGATGGAGCCTGACTGAGAAGGAGCTGGCCTTGCATTTACTCAGAGAGATCTCTGGTGGTTTGTGGTAAGGAATTGGGGCCTGGGGCTGAAGCCACAACCTCCAGGACCAAACCACAGAATTTACACAACTGCCAAGGCCTGCCCATTTGCCTTCCCAGCTAAAGGGCTGTGTCATCACACAGCCTTAGCTCTTCTGTCTGCTCTTGTCATTGTTGTTTGAGGGAAGAATCTATTTTGTTCAATATAGCAATGATGTCTAGCTCAATTTAGTTTTCTTAGCTGCTGCTGTTTTGTTACTATTCAGTGCCTCCATGGGTTTGTTTAGTATCAATAACCAAGGTTAGAAACACTTGAATGGAAAGCTAGGTGGAAATGCTGAGGTTCTGGAGGACTCCAGGGTTTGTTTTGCTCTTCTTTGTTTCCCTGTTCTAGGAGGAATGGAGAAAACTTGTCCATTCGTAACTGAAACTGTTCAAGATGCACAGGCCTGAAAGGTCACCTTGAGTTTCTCTTGCTCTCTGGTGTGGGTCATGTTTTCCAGCAAACTTTATGGACGACAGGTTTGTTACCAGGAGAGATGGTAAGGTTGTGCACTCAGCCTCTATTTGGAAGAATATTTTGTTGTGAAACCTTTCTCCTTCTGGATGCTTGCAATAATTACCTTTGATCTGGGAGCTTACAGTGTGGGTGGGTGGATAGATGTTACCCTCAGGGATGGCCACAGTTAGCTCTCCTTGGCCTGAACTAGAGAAGGGCCCAAGCTTGTTCACTTTCACATTCTGTGAGTGAGAAAAATGGATACTGTTCTGCAGAAGCAATAATTTCTTCCAAAGTAGATGATGATTATAGAAAGCCTGAGCTGAGCACAGGTAATCTTATATTTACTGGAAATGAATGTAGCTCATAACTCTTATTTTATCACCGATCTAGAACACTACAGTGAACAGATTTATAATGTCTGCCTCTCCCTTACCTTGGCATTCTGGCATTTGTGCACTTATTGCACTGCACACTGTTGCACTGATACTTGGGAGTTCAGTGAACCCCAAATATCTGAAAGATGAGTAGGTAAAAGGTAGATACTTGCAGATACAAAACTATTCTTTTTTGTGCTCTATAATCTTATTTAATTCTTAAATATGGTTTATTCTTCTGATACTAAGGGTCTCAGCACTGATTTCAGTATGTGTGTCATCAGCAGAGTTATTAACTGTTTTAAAATTTCATCGTCCTTTTTTGCTGCATTGAAAACATCCAACTTCAACCACGTGTTTCTAGATACTTACAGAAATCCTTTTCTGTGTTTACAGTACAGCAGATTTAATCTGGAAGTCATAGAAGAAACCAATCAGGAGCTTCCTTGATGTGATTTTTGGATTACTCTGTGGTACTGAATTGCATGTTTTCAGGTACTGGACATAAGGGCACTTGAAACCATAAAGAAGGTTAAATGTGGATGGTAATGAAAATGTTGGTGTTATTCAAAGGTCAGTTGATAACATCAACATACTAAAGTGCTACAAAATACCTCTTTGATTTCTTGGACAGTGCCTTACTCTGTATAGTTTATTTTAATAACATGATCCTTGATATCCACTGATGATAAGTGCACCTTTATAAGAAGTTTTTTAGTAATCCAGTTGCCCTGAAATGCCATATCAATAGGATGTTTATTACAGAACACATACAGTTGCTGTCTGCTTGGTGTTATCTCTATTACAGCAACCTGAGCTAAGAAAACACATTTGGAAAAAACGTGCCAAGTAGAGGTGTTTTGTTTTTTGGGGTTTTTTTTTAGACATTCATGAATAGTTAGAGTTGGTCTTTCAACTACATTTCTTTCACCCAGATTATATGCAAATTGAAACATGCAAATTATATGCAAATAAGTCATATGCCAGGAGTCTAGTATTAGCATTTCTTTTAATAAAAATAACTTCGGAATAGGTACCTTGTTTGGTGAATTGCCTCCCTTGTCATTCATCACTGTGCAACATCTCTGGAGAACTGCAGTAACTGTAAGGAAGGAAAATACTGGAAAGTGTTTCATGGAGCTGGGTTTGACAGAGGTCTGCCTTTTTCCTGGGAAAAAAATGTTAGATTTGGTTCCTCACTTTGCCCTGTCCTTTCTTGTGCCATTGTGTACTGGAAGAAAAGAATAAAGGTGAGCACTAAATGAGCTGTGAATTCCCTTTGGACCAGACTTTGGGAGTTTCTGCTCTGACACGTGTTTTGGTGTTACTTTTTCCTGAGGGGCTTTATTTGCAAAATCTCAGAATATACTCATTCTTCCAACAAGATTTCACATAGTTTGATAAATGTTTGGATAAATTTCATACCATCTTATCAGAGCAGACAATAGTTCTTTCTTGAGGAATGGAGATCAAATGAAATGCTCATTTATGTTGGTGGGATAATTAAGACTACAGATCCAAATCAGCGATTTGTTGTTCTGTTGCTGGAGTAGGCTGAATCAAAGCCTCTGACAACAACCAGGGCTGAAATACTGAATTAACATATGAGATAGTAGCACACCAGGAGCATAGTCTTCTCCTTGGAACAGTGTTGAGACATACCTTGCTCACAGAAGCTCTGGGAACCTTGTGAGACTCAGACAAACACAATGCATCCTCTGACAGCAGAGATGTTGCTCCTCTCTGAGCACTGCACACTTAGTGTGTTCATGGCTGATGGAAACATGCCCAGTTTTGGGGAAGCTTGGTGGGATGGGAGGCAGTCTCAGCTGCTCTAATAGGATGGCATGTCACTTTTTTATGGAGCAAGGTGCAGCTGTTCTCTTTTGAACCTGCAAAACTGGTATAATATTAATTAGTCTGTCAGCAGGTTTCATTAGTGAAACCTCATAAAAGAAAAAGGAAAGGCTCTATAGTGATGCTGAAACTCGGTATGTCATTCACATGAAGTGAATGAGCAAAGATCAGTAGCCATGAAGACACTACTTTTCCAGAAATATGAAATATTTAGGTAAAATACCCCAGTAAAATCTGAACAGAAATTTGATTACTGCCTGATCAAATGGTGCTTCTTCCCTTCTAAATAGGTTCAATCCTCTCAGTGCAAGCTCCGCACCTTCACCTGGATTCCTTCCTGGGCAGCTGCAGTGGATCTGGACGCCGAGGGAGCTTGGCCCACTGCATTCCTTTCCTTTCTGTGCAGTTGAATGAAACGTGTGTGTCTTTTGAAGAACAGCAACTGAAAGAAATATTGATGACTGCCAGAGCATCTACAGAAAAGGATAAGAAAATTACTACAACAGTGAAGACAAAGGGGCTTTGTTAACTCTTTCTTGTAGGTTGTATATATTAATAGAAACAAGTAAAGTTTTGTGTTTTTTCAGAGAAACACACAAGGCTTTGAATTGTATTGTTTTAATTGCAGCTAACTGAATGAATTAAGTGGAAAATTGCACACAGTACTTTGATTGTCTAACTCTCTGTATGTGAGGCTTTGGGAACAATTTGTTATTATAAAAGAATAGTACTAACAAGAAAACAGCCAGCATGTAATTGCTGGGTTGAGGGACAGTTTGGGGAAGGCTGATACTTATTTATAAATTATTAAATAAAAGCACATAATAAGTGGATCATCTCTCACTGCCTCCACACTTCATACATTACTCATCTTCCTAAATTTCGTGTTTTTGTACTCCCTTAGTACATTGCTTCTTATAACCAGTGCAGGCATCAAAACCACCCACATCCAGGAAAGGAGATGCCTGTGTGTTTGTTACGATGGCAGTTTTGGTTGTGGGACTCATCTAAGAATATGAACCTTCATTTCAAGGAAAGGAATCTTGGCTAGACTTTTAAAGGTTATTTTACGTGGCTGAAATACACATGAGCACCTGGGACTCTGTTCAGGGAGCTTAAACTCTGGCTACTTGAGTAGGTACCTTTGCAGATTTACAGCCAGCCTTTACCCAAAATAGAAGGACTTAAGAGCAATTTAGGCATTAAATTTACCAGGATTCTCAAAAACACATTGGTTATGTAATTTCCATCAGTTTTGGTAAGAATGAGGTAACTTCTGATTATCTTGTGTGGTTCTCACTGCTCACTAACTCACTGTTCACTGCCTTACTGCCTTAGGAAACAGCCACTTTGCAAGACACAGAGGGGAGGTAGCTGGGGGTTGGGCTCACCAAGAAGGCAGAACAGTATTTCATCCTCAGTGTTTCTGGCTATTTCAGCTCTCCTGGAGGATGGAGTTGCCATTCCTTACTCCAGCATAAATTTGAGGGCTTTCTCCTAGGGAAGCAAGATGGCTCTGTTTCAAAGGATCCGGTTGCTAACCAGTTGCACTGACACATAAGCAGTTCCTCACGTGCCCATGGAACAAGGGGGTGGGTAATGTCCTGGCCTCACAAGTGAGATGCATGTCCTACAGACTGAGAGGCCCTTGGTGACCTGCAGTAGATGGTCTAGGGGCAGAAAGGTGTGCCAGCACCTGGGTAGCTGGCTCTGCTGGACACATCGTTGGACTTGCTGTGCTGCTATACATTTGTGCTGTATAAACCACACTATTAAACCACTTAAACAGTACTTATGCAACTTTAAAATGGTAGAAGCTTAATTTTATGACTTCATCTGCAGGCTTGTTAAAACTTATGTGTCCACACTGAAGTGGTGTGAAAATTAAATTGCTAATCCTGGCTTCTAGCCTAGCTGATGTGAGACTGTTGCACAGAAGGTGCCTGAGAGGTGAAATTGGGCAGGATTTAGGTTTGTACAGCTCTTGCCAAGAGTTGCTTGGTATCCCTGTCACTGTTTTTTGAAGTCCAAAAATGTTTTCCCCCAAATAACCTATTTTTCTTCAAGAGAACACAGCTGCTTTTATGAAATGTCTTGGCTTTTACAGTAAGTCTGGTTTGTATAGTTTCCTCTCTACATGTATGTTGTCTGCAGAATTACCAACAGTCATAATGAAAAACACAATTTTGTTGCAGGAGCTTTCCACAGTGGTTTTTAGTAATTTAGAAAATATTGGAGCTACTTCTAACAAATGAAAAAAAAAATCAAAACAAAGCAGCTTTGAAAATGTTGATACACTTAGGGAAGTAAGTATTTGGTTTTAACCCTGCTCTATTATTCTATATCTGATACTAAAGGCAATATAAAGCATTGACTTCAGTCAGCTCAACAGGAGGTAGTGATGGCTTTTGCCCTGCTGTCTCCTGCACCAGGGGACTAAATCTCGAGTGTGCTCTTGTGCAGCTTTGGCTGGGTTTAGTGGGACAACCCCTGTTCAGCCCTTGTCTGCCCTGTCATCTCTGCACCTCTTTTTCCAGCATGACATGGGAAAGTTCCTGTATTAAATTCTCCTCTGTCACAAAACTTGTATGGAAGGCACTCAAAATGTAAGGTCTTTCAAACCCTTGTGAGTTCACAGCATTTAAAGATAAGATCTCAGTATTGCCAAGAAATGTGTCTTGTTGAGGCCCACAATTAACTTTATCAAAAGAAGGAATCTTATTTTTGTCTGCTGTGGATAGAGGTTGCATCTCAAAGCAGCCTAAAGTTAAAGATAGATGTAGCGTCTGGTTCAGATCACGATATGATGAAAGATTCAGGTTAATTAGTATTTATTCTTAGTTTATAGTTATTCCTTTTGGCTTGAGCTAACAGGCAGGAGTTGGAGCCCCACAAAGTTGTGTCTCCTGGCAAAAGAGATGAATAAAGGAGACAGTCTCTGTGGCATAAACGTATTTAGGGAGATGGGCATGTCAGTAAGAGTGGGCATTGCCCTCACACCTCCATGTCCACACAAGCCCTGCCCATCCCCTGCTGCCCTTTCTGGGTGTCTTTGGCCACAGGCTGGGTTGTGCAAGAGCCAGTCTGTGGAGATGGCAGCTCGCCAGAGCCCCTCCAAGCCTTTCACTTCCCATTTCTTGCCACTGTTGCCTGCAGCACCACACAGGCTTCACCAGCAACAGCACCACAGTGTAAGTGTAGCTGTTCATCTTAGAGCTGGTTTTTCCTAATGTTCCCTGCTGCAGGCAGGAGGAGCCCACTGGCTGGAGAGCAGCACTCCATCCTTTTTCAGTTCCCATTTTCATGCATTTTATTTCCCCCCCTGTGGATGTTCAGTTGAAGCTGAGATGTCCCTCACAGGATCTCCTGTGTATCTGAGCAGGGTGCCTCTTTTACAGTAACCTCACACACTGTTTGTAGCCTCAGGCACTCAAAGAGAAGATGATTTCTATTTCAGGGGGAATTATCTGGCTTTGAATGTTCCAGTGGCCTGGCTAAGGGCAGACCCATGGTGGGCAGGCTCTGGGGCTCCTGCCCTGCAGCCACAGGGCTCCTCTTCCCTCTGACAGGATGGTCTGGGTCACCCCAGACAGGGAAGCTGTTGGTATGAAGGGCTATTGGGAGGGCACTCCTTAGGGGCTGAGGGGATGGCAGGAGGGCTGAGGGGATGGTAGGAGGGCTGAGGGGATGGCGGGAGGGCTGTGGGTGTCTCTGGGCCGGGGGGTGGGCTGTGGGTGTCTGTGGGCTGAGGGGAGGGCAGGAGGGCTGTGAGTGTCTCTGGGCTGAGGGAATGGGCTGTGGGTGTCTGTGGGCTAAGGGGAGGGCAGGAGGGCTGT
>VWZD01003431.1:1333345-1417595 GCA_013396695.1 Sakesphorus luctuosus | reverse complement strand
GGTGTCTGTGGGCTGAGGGGATGACGGGCGGGCTGTGGGTGTCTGTGGGCTGAGGGGATGACAGGCGGGCTATGGGTGTCTCTGGGCTGTGGGGTGGGCTGTGGGTGTCTCTGTCTGAGCAGATGGCGGGTGGGCTGTGGGTGTTTCTGGGCTGAGGGGATGGCAGGAAGGCTGTGGGTGTCTGTGGGCTGCCATCACAGCTTGCAGCATGGCGTGGATGCAGTTGGGCAGCTTTTGCCGTGTGGGCATGGGTGCCTAGGCCAGCAGTGTACATAGATTTGTAACTCTCCCGCGCTCTCCTTTCTGGAAGTGTTTACTTTAAAGTCTCAACAAGACCTAAGTCCGATGCCCTTAATGCGCTTTCAGCTGCCCCCTCTCTGTCCCGGCCCTGTGGAGGCTCTGGCTCCTGCAGCCACCTCAGGCACCTGTGGGACAAGGCTGAGCTTGTGGTCCCCCTTCCTGATGCTTCTGTTTGCAGGGGCCTCTGCGAGGAGCTGTGAGGTTCAGCAGGGATGAGAGAGCACACACTGGGGTTTTGTATGCTAAGTTCACTTGCAGAAGGGTGGTAAAAGGACTCCTGAACTTGCACATAAGTAAAATGGGTGGTAATTCTCCCTTGGAAACACCACGGTAATCACTGGAGGGATTCCCAAGCAAGCTCCAGCCTCAGAGCAAGGTGCTGGGCTTTGCAAAACCTTGGTCTGTCTCTTCCACAGCCTGTGGCAGCCAGGCAAGAGCCTTGGTGGACAGAGCTTGTTGCTTGTATCAGGGGAAAATCCTAAGCTTAAAACAAACCATGTATAATAAACATTAAGAGCACCTATTCTGGTACTTAAGCGGCCATAAAGAAACTACTGAAAGAAAGAAAAGCAGAGAAAAGTCTTTGTTGCTCACTTAATTGTGAAAGCTTTATTGCATCTTGCTGTGCTGGTAATAAAGGCCTATTACCAAGGCTGAATTCCAATTACATCAGGTGTTTTCTATGTCATTGTAGTCTCGAGCATCAACTGTTTCAGCAGTACAACAAAACATTAGGGAGGAGCAGTCCAATTCCTTGAGAGTTTACCCGTGTAGATGCATGGATTGTTGATTTAGCCACCACTTATGTCCACATGGCATGTTTATACTGCTCTTAGCTGTGGCAAGGTGTTCACAGATGGGTTGCTTTAAGCTGCTTTAAAACTGGCTCTGGTTCTCCTTTTCCTGCTCCCTTTTCCTGGTCATTAGTTAAATGACTGAAATGTGAGTTAAATACATATAAATCACCTGTGCTTTTTGTTTGCTCGCAGAAAGAAGAAAGCAGCACTCCTACCTGTTACCTCTGTCATGGAAAGGGAAGGATGGTCATAAATCTGTAGAAAACTTTGAGCTGAATGGCAGCCACAGGTAAGCTCAGAAATTATGTTTTTACTATGAGAAACACAAAGTGTGGAAGCAGTTTTTTCCTTGTGTTGAGTACTTGAAAGTAAATTCAGGTTTGTGCTGTACTCAGCTACAATCCCTTCCATAGGCTGAGTGTTCTACAGGTTCCTGGGACAAAATGAACTCTGTGTTTTGGAGGTAGGATGAGGCTGAACGAACTGGTGTGGTAGATGGAGGTGGGAGGTTCTGCTACCCTGGGAAGCATTGGAGCTGGGTTACCGTTCTGAGATAGGGGAGTTGAAACAAGTTCTCTGTGTGCCTTTCCTTTCCTTTCTCCTGTGCTTTTGGGCATGTGGGACCTGAAGTTGAGAATCCAAAGTCCAGGGTCTTGGGTTATTAATTTCTGCTCTTTGTTGTTCCAAAGGGACGTTGGTCCTCCTGCAGTGTTTGCAGTGAGTCTGAGAGGTCTGAGAGCACAGACCTGTTCCAGGGCTGAACATGGACAGAGTTGTTGAGTGTTGATGTCTAATTATTAAACCTGATTTTCAGAGTGAACCTTTCTTTTAACATGAAATGTGTATTTATACACAATGTCTGAACTGTTGTCTCAGACATTGTACAGGTTCAGGAAGACCATATTGAATGTTTATAAGTACATATTAAAGAGAATGGTGCTGAGTTCACTTTTTGAAATAGCTTTTCCACCACAAGGGTTAATATCTAGTGTCTTCCTTTTAACTTATGGCTTTTATTCTGCAGTATAAAATTCTGGCAGTATCTCTGGAATATATTTGTAAATATATTTGCCAAAGTTATATATCGAATACTCCTTCTGTTTCTACCATGTCTGAAATGACCACATACAGAATGTAATGAAAAACTGAACATACTATGTTCCATTTTTCTATCAGTTTTTTAACATCTTTTCCTGTCTTATTACACCTTCTATATAAATGTAATTGACACAAGGAAAATAAGCATATCTACTGAAGAGGGTTGGCTAAAACTGTTCATGATGGAATATTACGAAACATTATTTCCACACTAGCTGCTATTACAAAATCCAATAGCATGGGAAGCCTGTGGTTTTCAAGTATTTTGGGTGTATGGAAAGTAAAAGATTACAGAAGACACTTTTTTGCATGGTGTATTGGCTGGGTGACAAGTCAGACCATATGTATTTTTCTGTCCTCTGATGACTGGTGAGGATTAAGCAAAAGATGTCTTGGAAAAGAAGGGAGATGTCTTAGATTTCCAAACACCATTGGTTTTCACCTGCTGATTGTCATACACTCAGCTCTATGGAGTGCTAAGCCTTTAACTTAGTTTAGAGAGAATTGGAACATGACTGAAGCAGAGACTGACGCTATGGCAGGTTTCAGAAAGTCCATGGGCTTTCAGCAATGCCCTCTACAAGCACAGCACAAGTGCCAAAGTATGTGGGTTTCTTAAAATAACACTTCACCAGTACTATGTTAATTCTTGAACTTGTATAATTACTAAGACAATAAAAAACACTTGGAAAGAACATGTTTTCCTAGAAGTCTTCTGCTGCTGGTTTTGGTTGAATCTACCTTACCCCATAGGCATGTTGTTATCACACACCCTGTGTAAGGAAAGTGCTCCCTAATAGTAAAAACTATCAGGACACCAAGGGATGTCATTCTATCCTGGTGCTCAGCTGCTCACCAGACAGTCTCTAAAAAGTGGATGGCACTGTCCAAGAGAGAGAAATCTATTTCTGGACCTAGCAAAAATCCCTCTTATGGGAGGTATGTTTGAAATTTTGTTCCTGTAAGAGCACTCAAGCACTGTGGGCCTGAGAATCCACAACTGTCCTTTCCTTCCTTTACTTTGTGCTTTCTGCCATCTTGGTAGGAAGTCTCCTTTTTATGAGTATTTCTTAATTCTCAGGATTTGTCTGTTTACGAGTTTTGCAGCATTTGGAAGATGATCCTTTCCCACTGCCCTGAATGCCTTCCCATTCTGCATGAATGTTGCACATGCTGTTGGGCCATATACATATTATTTTTCACCAGAAATAGGTTCTATTTCATGAAAGTAGAGAATTGTAGAGAAAATGTGCTGACTGCTAATGCAACATAGGCAGTTGCTTAACAGAACAGTAAAATAAATATGTGAAGTGTTTCACTTTCTATACCCCTCTTTTTCATCTTTGCTAAAATTCAGGCTGTCAGTGTTGGTATCCAATTTTGTTGTTGGCCCTTCCAAATGCATTTGATAAACTGCTGATCTGAGTGCATTTAGGAGGGTGGACACGATGCTGGTGTCACTGCAGTCTGTGATAGAATGAAAATAGCTTTTGGACCAGTATGTCAGTGTTTCTAGGGAGGTCCTTGTAGAATCAGGAGTGGGCAGATGCTCAGGTGGGCGTAGAGCCTTCGTCATTCTCTGTGGATGCTCACATGGATGAGGCCACCCCAGTGTGGGGGCAATTGCCATGAGGAGCAGCCCCTCCAGTGACCTGGGCCCTGTCACATTTGGAAAGAGGTAGAAAAGGCAAGATGGAGAATCAGCCCCTCAAACCAGGTTTTCCTGTTTTCAGAGAATCAGCAGAGCAGCCCATCTCTAGAGAAGGTGGGTGTCTCATTCGAAACACACCACTTTCTCTTTTCAAATAACTCTCTCCAAGCCTCATGGACCATATGCTTCTGTCCTCACCAAGGAACTGCAGGAACACCCAACTATGCAATTCACTTTCTCTCTCCATATTCTAGGGAGAATGTTGCACAAACAATTCCATTAAAGCTGCTCTTCTGCTTGGGTAGTCAGACTTTATCTGTCCAGACGTATCTGTGAGACCAAAGAGTTAAATGAAGGCTCCAACAGTCCTGGGGCTCCTGTGTTTCTACCTGTGGACCTTTCAGCCTATTAAAGGTCATGCCCAGAAGAGCCCTGCTTTTCCACTTGGAGATTGTGGGGTGCAGAATGGAAATCCTTATTTAAGTGTTAGCCTGGTCATTCTGTAGCCTTTCCCAGAGCTGTGAATCCCTCTCCCCAAGTCAAGGTGCTTCTCTCAATTCTCTCTCCCTCACAACACAGCAGAACTATTTCTTCAGTAAATCCCTTGACCACATTGTTGTGTGGCCTTTATTGTGGCACCATCCAAACTGCTCAAGATCCTCCGTGAATTTTGTTTGCTTCTCACAACAGTTAGAGAAGTGATGCTTACAGAGAAAACATTAAAGCAACCAAAGAGCAACTGAGGCTACAGAGCACTCTGAAGGAGCATTTCCACTGCTGTCCTGACTCCCCAGATGGGATGTCCTAGAGAATGCAGTTCTTTCCCATCTTGCCTTAACTCTCTTAAGGGTGAAGAGGAAGCAAGAAGAGAGAGACATTTCCACAGTGATTGCAACACACTGTGATATGCAGATTCCCTCTCCCTGCCCTGTGACAAGCATGGTATAGGTCACAAAGTGCTGCAATCCTTACTGGGGCTTTTTGGGCCATTTTTAAAAATAATTCCATCTTCGCTGTCACGTCTTCCTCCCTCGCTGAAGTGGGACTGACTAATTAGCAACGGTTCAGTGGCAGATGCTATTGTGAAAAGGGTTGGATGGTGATCTAACTGGGAATAAAATCATTTTAAAGGTCCAGGCAGACATTTTCTAACATCTCTGTGGTGTGGACTTTCTTGGCTGGTGCGTGAACCAGCCCACACAGTTACGCAAGGATGAACCCTTTTGTGTGCATGTGGCTGCTCCACTTCCAAGATGATACCTGTGGCCTTATGGTTGTGTCCTGTGCTAGTACTGACTGCTTTATTAAAAGCAATAATGGCATTGACTGATGTGCCTACTAACGTTTTCTGTTGGGAGAGTAAAATGCCAGGGTGGCTGGCAGTTACCTGTGTCACTCCTCTAACGCAGTTAGCATGGAATCAACATTGGTTGTTTTCTTCTCAGTCTGAAATCACATTAACGTTAGTCATGTAAAAAGCTGTATTTTGAAATAAATATTTATCAACATATCCTATTGTGGTTTATTTTTAGTCTGCTGATGTGTTTGACTACTATCTCATATGACCATGACATTTGTAAACAGAGGAGGGAGGGTGTGTCACTGGTCTTTAGGTTGGTATTTTGCTGGTAATTGCTATCAGATCTGATATTCACATGTTGAACGCTGAAGTCTGATTGTAACAGTGCAGATAAGTGTAACTTGAATTCTTCTGGTTACCAACTCTTCCAGTTGTTTTTAGTTTGTTTTGCACAGCAGTGATTCAGGTGTGTAAATGTAGAGGTCTAGTGCCATTTGAAGTGCTCAGACATGTGGGGCCTCAAGTCCAGCTATTGCTATGGAGGAGCAGTGGCCTCCCAAGTGTCCTGTGCCCAACAAAGGCATTGTAGGTGCCCAGAGGGTGGCTAAACTCTGTTGGACAAATTATGCAGGCAACTGTCCCTCATCCTACATTTTTGCCAGCTGTTCCCCGTGGGTGTCACCAGGGAGATACCTTCAGCACACAGCCATCTGCTGACACCTTGTGAGGAGATCCTCATGCCTCCCACTGAGCAGGCACAGGCTCAATCCTCTCAGCTACTCCCCAGCTACTGCGTCACTCACTGCAAACTTGGTGATTTGGGCATCCCACAGACAGAGATGTACATAGTTTTTTCCCTCTGTGATACTATTTGGGAAAGCTTCCTCACATGTATGAGAAAATACAGTGGTCTTGCCAGCAGAAGTAGGGAAGAGCCTGAAAGTGTTAAGTTAAAACTGCCATGCTTTAAAGTGTAATGAATTTGGCTTTTCATACATAATTGAAATGCATTTATGCAAGTCAATTGTATCCATTGGTTGGAGGCTCCCGGAGCTCTTGTGCAGTTCAGAGGTGTGTGTGCTGCAGCTTGGTCAGCAATGGTGGCTGTGGGAGGTTGCTGTGAGACCCAAGAAAGCAGCTTGGCCTCTTATATCCCTCCTTGTTTCTGATAATGAGCAGTAGAGAGAGAAATTTCCCATTTATTGCAGTACTTTCTCAGAAGTGAACTGGTTTTCTCCATAGTAACTTCTGCAGCTGTCACAAGAGTGGAATGAGCATTGAGACTGTGGGGATGTGTCCTCCTCTATCTGAGGTGATGTTCTGGAGTTAGCTGGCAGATTTCACGCCCCAAACAAGAGTCTGTGGCAGCCACTGGAGACCTTTGTGCAGCATTAGACATGATGTAAAATTCTGGTTCCCTGTCTGAAGGACACAGGTCTGGTAATGCAGCATGGGCATCTCACCTTAGGTACTTCTCACCAGCTGTATCTTCTCAGGAGAGGGACAAGGGCTGTCTCAGTGTGGTATGTCCTAGGTACAAGACTGCTGCCTCCCACCTTTGCCCTGCTGCACGTCCCTCCAGGCTGCTGAGGGGTGCAAAACTGCAGGCCTGTTCCTGTGCACGGCCAGGCTGCTCAGGTAATGAGTTTAACTGACCATGAGTGGTGTTTTCAGAATAAATTAAAGGGTCTGTCCCCACTCATCTCTACTTTCATCCTGCCACAGGTAGCTGCACACCTTCTCAGCCTGTGTGAGCACCCACAGGGTTCATCCAGACTGTGCTGTGTCCAAATGAGTGCTTACTGTGCCTGTCCTAGCCTGGCAAAAACCCACCCATCCACCGCTGCAGGGAAGTTCAAGTTCCTAAATCCCTTTGTCTGCTTCAAAAAAATTTGTATGCTGCAGAAATAGAGAATCTCGTGGATGCATCTACCAGTTATAGAGTTAAGAATGAATGAAAAAACCCCAAAGAAATGTAGGAGACAGTCAATCAGCTTGTTGCCTAGGAGAGCAGGATTTTTGGGATGCCAGAGTTCCTGCTGCATTAAGGAAATGCAATGACAGACCAGCAAGGCCAGAGAGAGCCGGAGGGCTGTGTCACCGATGGCTTGGTTCAGACCTCAGCTGGGGTGAGTGGGTGGTGTCTGTTGCCTTTGTTTGTCAAACTCCTGGTCACCAAACAACAAAGTGATTGTTAAAAACCTTCAAAATATTCTACAGAGCATGCATTTGCCCACGTTCATTGTAATTTTTTAAAGCAGGAGGGCTCAGGCAATCTCTGTTACTTCAGGACAGAGTTCCTCCCAGGCCATCTGAGATCAGGGAGCTGCTTGGATGCACCTGCACCAGCAGGGAGGTCTGTGCTCCACAGGCAGCCCTAATTCTCTTGGTTCATAGGGCACACTCACTGACTCTTCTGCAGCCCCAGCCAACCTGAGAATGGCAGGAGGAGCTCTGCTCTACTCCCCACCTTTGGTTTTATCCTGAGGAATGCAGACTTTAGAATTCGTAAAGTCAGTTCCTTCCATCAACTCTGCTGTGCTCCCTTTCTCAATATGAAAGGACGTACATCAACTCTTGAAAAATGTACATGCTGATTTAGTTAAAAAGAAACAAATCAATTCTTGGGCTTTTGAGCATTCCTAAAATAAGCAATAGATTTTCCAGGAGAAAAAAATTACCAGGAGGTAATCCAGTGAGTCCCACTGGGAATAGCAGCGGCACTAGGAGACCCAGTTTCAAATGTTAGTTTTGTCAGCATTTCTGAATATATTCCTAGAAAAACCACCTAAATCATTTGTAAGACAAGAATTACCTTTCAGTGTATTCACAGTGTATTTTTTCTGATAAACTCAGAATAAAAAGTTTGTTAAAGCAGGAATAAAATTCACCTTGCTGGTGTTGTAATATCATTAACTAAATAAAATGGTTTTGTAGGGGTTTTGACCCGGTGAAACAGCAGGTGCTGTGCATTCTCTGGTTGCCTGAAATCAGAGGAAAATAGTGTGTCTTGAAAGAAGTGATTGCTGAAATGACCCTGTAGCATGTTTGCATTATTGAGTAAAAGGATGATGGTGTCTTCATATTCTTAATATCTTTGTTGTCTGTCCTCAGTGAAGAGAGAGAGCTGATGGAGAGACACTGACTGATAAGCACTCCTGCTGTACAGTGAGATTTTTGTTATGGGAGGGTTTCCTTCCTTCCAGAATAAACTGGATGCTGGAAGAAGGGAATAGGAAAGGTCTCAAACAGAGGCCCTAAAACTACAAAAGGTTTTTGTTCAGTTTGTGTCAGTGAGGCAGCCTTAGCATTTGTTTCATGGAAACCTCTGCAGTTGATCAAGACAGGCTATGAGTAAGATCATGCTCTGCTGTCATAGAAGCACCTTCTTCCAGAGACCACTGCCTGCTCCTGATCTGCTGCTAATTAGTCTCCACCCTGTGATACTGAGTCATTATATTCTTTGCCCTTTTCCATGGCTGCTTTTAGTGTGGAAACTGAGACAAATATTGCTCCCCTTCTGGAAACCATCAGTATGTCATCAACTTTATCAGCACCTGTAAGTCCAGACAAAAAGGGAATAGATTTTTGGTTTTGGCCAGTGATCTGACAGGAATGTTTTGAGGTTCTGCCAGGTTAGGTGTTATGCATCACATAAAGCATCTGGCTAGTTTATGTAGTGTCACAAATTAAATTATTGTATTTTTTTAAAACATCAAAACTATTTAGCAGCTACTGTCAGAAAAAAGTGGAAGGATTCAACACTCAGTGCTCTTTGGTGCTTCTGTCAACAGCAGGTGCCTGTGTTTGTGCTTGCCCATAGCCTACCATGAGGTGTGTTGCCCCCAGCCATGACTTCCCAATTATTACAGGATTGTGCAGGATGTTGTTCTACAACTTTCCTACATCCTCTTGTTTCATGCATCACTAGATTAAATGCATCCTGCTGATGCGTCAAGTTCTGCTTTGGTTTGTTTTCTTGGTTGAGGAACAAGGGGACAGGTTTCCAGGGTCACCAGTAATCTTTGTGTGGGATGACTGACTTCCATGAGTTTGCAGGCATTGCTGCCACTGAGCTGTTCTTGAGAATGTGTCCTTCCACTGAGTCTGGTTCAGGCCTGATGCTGTGACTCAGATGGGCTGGACAGGGACCCTTAGGACTTGTGGAAGCAATTAGCTATAGATGACTGAGTTGGTAGGTTGGTTAGTGGGTTACATAGTAGGTTGGAGTGGCAGATGCACAATCATCCCATGCCACCTTAACCCCTGAAGTGAGACAAGATCCTCATGGCTGTGTCCGCTGTGGTGGGTGGCTGCAAAGCTGTGGCAGGTATGCCTGACCAACAGGAGCAAATCTGGGCCATAAAAACTTTAATTAACAAGTAACATAGGTAACAGTTTCTCAAGAATTCATGTCCCGTACTGTACTGCTCCTTCCCCTGTTATGTCTGAACCCCCAGTGTCTGCCCTTTCCCATTCTTCAGCACTTTGGGGATAGGGGGCATCTTGCCTTTCCAAATGGGCTTGTCAATTGAAAAATGCGGTTTGCCTGGATGGGCAGCATGTGCCTTTGGTTTGGCAGCTGGGAATCCTATGCTGTTATACCTGGTCACTTCTTGGTGGGGAATCAAAAACACCAAAACATGTCTGGGCAGTGCAGGGAGTGTCACAACAGTGCAAACCAGCAAGTTCCAGCTTCTTTTGTTTGTTGTGTTCTGTGGAAGTTGGGATGGCTATGCTGTCCTGCTGGAAGCAATTCCACCCACTGCACATGTAACTGGACTGATGTGGACTGTGCCTGAAAGGGCTGCATAGATGACGACAACAGCCAGTGACTAATTGGAAGAAAGGATAAGATCATAATAAAATGATTTCTCTGTGGAACAGCAATTATAAGAGTTGGAGTAGACTGAGCATCTAGTAGCACCCCAAAGATTGGTGACTTTTTCTACTCTATCTCCACATCCTTCTCTTAATAAGCATCTGTTGCAATGAAAACAAAGATGCAGGAAGAGAGAGAGAAAGAACCATCTGCACTTGTGTGAAATGTTAAAATAAAGGCAGCTTTTTTTTTCAAACATACTTGATGAAACAGTTCTATAGTAACACCAAGAGTTACAAAAGGTACAAATCTTCTCCACTGAGTATTTGTTCCTTTTGCAGTGAGCCTTGATAAAACTCAAATACTCTATGACCTTACAGTACTAGTTTACAGTATCAGTAGTTTCCTGCCATGACTCAGTGGTTGGAACAGTAATATCTGACAGTCATTTTTTTCCTCTCTATTTCCAGATCTCCTTTGAAGCTTCTCAGAGTGGGCGGGGAGAGCCGAGTGACAGATATAGTCCTGGTTCTTGCCCTTCCTCTTGCACTCTCCCCCCACCCCCCCCTTTTTTTTTTCTCTATAGCAACCTCCTGTATTTTCTGTTCCTTTCAGTCCTCTTATCCACCAGGTTTCCCTTTCAAGCGTGTCCTTCACCAAATCTTACTTTCCTTTTCATTCCTACTGGTGGTGTCTATGCCTGTTGATAATGCCTGGGAAATACTGAGATCATTCCTCTGCTGTTTTTTTTTTTCCCCCCTCACTGGTACTTTTCTACTCCAGGTCAAACCTCTTAACATCCTCCCTTCCTTTGCAGTTATCTTGCTGAGCCTGCACTGCTATAATAAACTCTGCTACCAGCAGAGATTGATTGAGTTTTGTATAGTCTGGGCTGGATATAGTCTATGAATAAGGTTGGAATAAAAGCTGGCAGTAAGACTGGGAGCAACCTGGCATTTGTCTTTGGGCCCTCCATAGCTGGGATACCGAGTGATAATGGAGTAAGAGAATGGCAAGCCCCATTTGTGTGAAAATGGGCTCAATTGTGCCCTGTGGCTTTGCTGTCATAAGATCTCCCTGCCTCAAGGCTGAGAAGCAGCAATTGATGTTTATTCCTGTCAACTGTCAGCAAGCCCTGAGGTCTTCTCTGGAGCCCGGAGTGAAACCCTCCTGCCGCTGCAGCCTCCTGTCCAGAGGTGGCTGGCCCAGCAGGAAGCCCTGGCTCGGGGTTAGGGCAGCTGGGAACAGGGGAGGGTGTGTTATCCTGCCGGAGGGGCAGCCCCTCACCCTCCCTGCAGAAGGGGTAAAAGCCTCCATGTAGTCCTGCCTGTGCCTTCTGACCCTACATAGCCTTTTGGTCTGGACAACAGAACAAAATGCTCTTCTTGTCCAAGTTAAGAAATAGACTCCAGAGTCTCCATGTACAATATCAATTTAACTCTCCCAGACTTTCCAATACTGTGTAGTAATGCTGACTCTGCAGCTTCTCTTCTGAAGACCCCTAGTCCTACACCTCTGAACAACACCTTGGGAGCTTCCATGTTTAAGAAGTCATTTGAATTTGCAAGTGATGGCCCTTAGCCAATCTTCTAGATTGGCAAAATTATTTCATAATTTGAGTCCTGTAGTTTCTTTTCTGCTGAACTTAACCCTTGTGTAGGAAGTGGATTAGGAGGCCACCTTTACTGGAAAGCTTAGCTTACTTCTGAAGTGTGGAGTAATAATTATGGCTCTGCTGCACGTGTTCAGGAGGTGTGAATCTGGGAAACTGGCAACAGACAGAGTTAGTTTTCAGCTTTGTATGATCCTTTCAACTTCGGTCTAATGACAGCAGGTCCACAGACTGGGGAAGGATCTGTGCTTGGTAGAAGCTGCTGGTGTGTGGATTTGGCTGTTATTTCTCCAAAGTTACCTCTTCAGGGCATGTGAAGCTTGGGAGCAGTTTCAGATGTGCAGCTTGTCTGTTACTTGCTGCAGGAAACCCGAGTATTATCTTGGTAGATGCGGTATGAGCTGAGGCCAACCTGGAGCACAGGATGTTTGAATCTACCAATAGTTGTCAAATTGATCATGCCCCTGAAGCCTCTCTTTCTGGGATCACTCATGATCATGTAGGCAATGAATTAGAAATGTGTGTCAGGCGAAAAATTTGAGGGGAAAGTCCACTGGTACCAGTTCTCCACTTTTCCAATTGGACATACCAAATTTGGTAAAGGTCCTGATTTTCCTCAACAAAACTTTTGTACTGTGCCTGATCTGGAATCAGTCCAGGCATATATCTTGGGCTGGAGAGTCAGAAGATGAGTAAGACTGCAGGTACTGAGGTTTACCTTGGGGGATATTCAACATCATTCTGTAATTTTGGTCCTGCAACTTCTGTTTGAGTGTCGGAAGCCTTAATTAACCTTGATTTTTTTTTTTTTTTGAAACACAGTTATAAGCCTTACTCTGTTCTGGACACCACATCAGCAATATATTTCAGCCCAAATCACTTGGAAGCCATCACAATGTTTTGTTTAGGCTGTGATCTGAGGATGTTTGTTGAAAAAACATAGAATTATTACAGAGTATTGAAATTGGCCCTTAATTCAGCTGTGCAGTATTTGTCAAAATGAGATGTAGTCTTGCAGTTGTGGCCTGTATTCAGGAGAACCCATAATTGAAAAATAGAGAGCAGAGAAGAATAAACTGCTTTTCATATGGAAATATTAAGAACAAGTGATGTCAGTACACAGCGACCAGACTTGTCTTTAGCTTGTAGAATGTTTTAAATTGTCTTTTTAGCGGTATTCAAGGAGAGTCTAGGAGAATTGTTTGGGGGTGAGAGGAGGAATGCTTTTCAGGGCTATGTGAAATATAAACTAGTTGAATTTTCTTCATTTGAATCGGAAGAGGCCAACACAATAGAGAAGGTGAATCTTTCATAAATTCTGCAGTGTGGCTTGGAAATGTCTCATTTTGTGGAGTTTTCCTTGTATCCATATGGATATGCCCATCAATAGGAGAGCTGTTTGGGACCTGCTGCCCCTGAGCTGTGGTGGCCACTGGAGCTGCCCCCTCTGAATCCTCATGGCTGAAGAGAGAGGCTGTGGGCAGGCTTTCCTCTCTCAAAAAGCACATTAGGCAAAAGAACTGTTTGAAGCTGTTTTCAGTGCCTCCAGACTAGATGTAAACACACTGTGGACAACTGTGCTTTGAAAATCGCTTTTTTTGTTGTCTTTTCCTATACATCTTGAATGTTTACTTGATTTTTTTTCCCAATATGTGCAATTTCCCATGGGAATTCAGCGCTTCAAAGCCACAAAAGATGTTTGCCCATGTAATTAAAAAAAAAAAAAAAAAAGGCACTTCTCTGATTTCCCCCTTCCCATCCCCAGGGTTTCCAGAGGGCTCGCTCTCCCCCGGAGCTGTAAGCGCACCTGCCCGGCCCGGGCATCTCTCGGACGGGCATCTCACCGAGCGGGGTCCCGGCGCTGCCTGAGGCTCCGGCGCCCTCTCTCGGCCCCGCGGCGGGGGCTGCGGGAGCGATGCGGGTTGCGCTGCGCTCTGTAACAGGGAGGCCGCTATGGGAGGTGGGTAGCAGGGTTTCACTTGCCTGATGGCTCTTTTTTTCCCCAGTTACTTCCTCAAAACCACGTCCTGTCCGCGGAGGTCTTTCCTACTAGTAAGGAAACAATTTATCAACGCCCTGAAGCTTCTCAAATCTGT
This sequence comes from Sakesphorus luctuosus, assembly GCA_013396695.1. Classification (NCBI taxonomy): domain Eukaryota; kingdom Metazoa; phylum Chordata; class Aves; order Passeriformes; family Thamnophilidae; genus Sakesphorus; species Sakesphorus luctuosus. The sequence goes on along the minus strand of VWZD01003431.1, from coordinate 1,403,919 downwards.
AGAAAGACAGACTCGTTCAAGGGAGAGTCCTAGAGATCTCTTGGGAGACACCAGATACTGAAAGTGAGCACATCAGGTCTGTCTGACTAATAAAAAGCACTAGTGATCTAAATTCTGTACTGCAAAGCACTGTTCTACCTAGCAGGAAATTTTGGATTTGCTAAGTTTTTATGTAGTGTGAGGTTGGGACTATTATTCTTGCTCATTTCGGAAAATCTTTTCCTCATGTTGCTGTCTCAAAATTTAAGTTTCATGTTGAATGCATGTGATGTGCATGTGAAATTTAATTTTCATGTTGAGTGCATGTGATGTGCACGTGAAATCTTTCATGTTCCTGAAGATTACGAGAAAGTGAAATTGAGTCCTATCACTCAGAGCTGTATTTTGTGATAAGGAAAGTGACAGGCTTTTGCTGTCTCAAACACTGTGTGGAGCATATTAGGCCCAAGCACTGTGGAATTATAAAGCAGAAGTCAGACATCCCCTTGGAATCTTAACCTCGAGGTGTCTGTGTGTTTCTGTAGCTTTGTGCTGTGGTTACCATCTGTCATTCCATGAGTTCTGGTCACTTGGAATCACAGTTGCCAGGCACAGCCCCATAAGCTGCTCTGAGGATGAGTGTCACCACAGGCTGGGTGCCTGCACTTGACACTGTGCTTGCTGTACAACAATAACTTCCATTCTGTGAACAGACCTTTGGTATGGCAGCACACAGAGGTAACTGGCAGGCACAAAAGAAGGCTTGGAAGTGGATGCTGTGATAACCAACATATGAAGTCCTCCTCTGACACTGGAAAAGACATGCCCTGCTCCAGCATCTCTGAGCGAGGAAAGAAAAGAGGTTCTGGATGGCAGGGGAGACAATTTGGAACCCTGACCTGGGTACAGTGTTGTCTGCTGGCATTTTCATATGTTTCTGTATTTGTGGAAGGTTTCATTCAACACCCAGCTGGTAAAGACAAGGTGTGGAGGGTTGTGCTCTGAGTAGGACAGCTGTCTGCCAGCCCTTGTCAGGGGCACAGTCAGGGCTGAGGGGTGTTACTTGAGCCACAGTGACAAGCTCCTACCTTGCTCTTTGAGGAAAAGCTCAGCAAGCACCAGGAGTTTCGTTTGTCAGCATGCTTTCAGGTTAAAATGTGAAGTATTGCAATAGTTAATATTTTTCACTGTATCTTGTGGGTTTTGTTATAGTCAAGACAGAGGTGAACTGTAAACTTAATTTTTCCCTTGATTAATTTCTTATCTTTAATACAGCACATATTTTCTGCTATAATTTTTCTTGTTGCTATAGATCCTGCATTCATCCTGCTATTCCTATGGTGTTAAGGGACTGTGTGTTTAAGAAGTCACACGAGAATTTCTGTAGCATGGCCCAAGTTCAGAGATATCCAGACTGCACTTAATCCCCAGGAAGGCTGGCCACTATCACAGTGGGTCTTTGCTGTTGGAAGGGTCCTCTGAGCTTTACAGAAGCCAGACCAAGCTCAGCAGTTTTCAGGGGGCCACAAGGTTTAAGATCTCAGACTGGTATTCTTCCTCTTACCTGGTTGCTGTAAGGTGTGAAAGCTACAGAGAAAGACGCTGTGACCTCAGGACCAAGTGGTGTCTATAAACCATGCAGAAGCTTTGCCATGTTATCACAATTAACTTCTGGTTTTAAACTTCTTAAAAAGCAAATAAAACCTGTTTCTTCTGGCTAAGAGCTGAAGTGCTTAAGCAAAGGATTGTCTTGCATGAAGAATGGAGATGCTTATCCTCTCAGTGTTTTCATGCTTCCAAAAGAGATATGAACCATCTTGTTACTGGGACAAATTAATTTCCCAAATAATTCCCTGGATTTGGGAGCATTTAGAGTTTTGGTTTTGCTGCACATTACTCAGTTTCTTGTCCTGTTCACTGCAGGAAGTGGAAATAGCTTTGGAGAAAACATCTTTATTGGATGAGGGGATTGAGTACATCCTCAGTTTGCTGATGACATCAAGTTGGCAGGGAATGTTGATTGGCTTGAGGATAGGAAGGCTCTGCAGAGAGATCTGGATAAGCTGGATTGATGGGCTGTGGCCAACTGTGTGAGTCTTAATAAGGCGAAGTACCAGGACCTGCTCTTGGGTCACAACAACCCCAGACAGAGCTACAGTCTGGGGAGAGTGGCTGGAAAGTGTCCCACTGGAAAAGGACTTGGGGGTGCTGGTTGACAGTGGCTGAACTGAGGGAAGTGGTGGTGCCATCACTGCAGGAGGTATTTAAAAGATGTGTGGATGTGGTGCTTGGGGACACAGTTTAGTGGTGAGTTTGGCAGTGCTGGGTTAAGGGCTGGACTCAGTGGTCTAGAGGTATTTTCCAACACATATGATTCTACCATACTATCTTAACACTTTTCATGCTTTTTCTTCACTTCCTATAGAAAAGACAGGACCCTGAGGTTTTGAGTCCTTAACCTGGTCTCCAGAAGATTTCTCTTGGGCAGTGTGCTCTGGGGGCCTTGTTCCTCAGTCATCCAAGGAAGCAGAGGGTGGAGTTAGTGAAGGTGGATTTTTGGCCCAGAGTTTTCTGCGTAGACCGATATAGCAAAGTGTCGCCCAGTGTAGTTTGTCAGGACTCGGTGTGTCACCTAGTAACAGACTTTGCAATTAGATATCTCCATTGCTCCTGCAAGCTGAAAAATCCTACCAACCTCTGGATGACTCTGCTGCTGCTGTCTCCCTTGGAAGAGCTGCTCTGGCTGTGATGAGCTCCAAGGGTTTTGTATTGACCCCAGTAACACCAGTGTTCCGAAGCCATGGAAATCTGGGACATGTTCTCCAAATGCCTGCATTCATTATCTTCTCCAGCGTTGGCCAGGCAGTGCCATGTGCTTTCCCCTGAATACCTCTGGTATGTTGCTATGCAGTGGGGTATTCCTTCCATGTTGCTTTCTGGTACCTGCTTTTGGTGACTTACCCTTCAGTGGGAGCTCTCCCAAGCTGTAAAGCATAAGAAATTTTGCTTCGGAAACTCTTGTCACTTCAGGTTGATGGCTGCTTAACATCTGGAACAGCAACCTAAATATTTATATATGTGTTGACATACAGTGAGTCACCTCAGTAAATCATCCCAGTTAATGAATTTTCAATCTGTCTTTAGGTAGCTGTTGTTTTCATAAACAAATGGCTCTGCTGTGTTTCTCCAAAAGGGTGGTTTGAGCCGAGTGCTGCTGACAGTTGTGAGCAAGTATCCGTGCCATGTCAGCCATTCCATGTCCCTTTGGTGTCACAGGGTTTGTGGTAATGCAGCACGGAGGTTGTTAACGAGGCAGGGGGTGCTGCCTCCTGTCATTCCCACACGGCCCCGCCGGCGCTCGCCAGTGCCTCTGATCCTGTGTGCAGGCACCTGCTGGATCAGTGGGCAGCTTCAGGGAGGCGCTTTCGAGTGATTTGTTTTATGCAGCAGCGAACAAGCAGCCTGGCTCAGCACAGCTTCAAAGAATGACATTTTTAATATTTTGATTGACTCAATACAAAAAGGGATGAGACTCCAACAGCTTGGGAAGACACAGTCACTGTGGTAGGTGTTACCCAGTGATTAATGTCTCTTACTTTAAATACAAACCTCTCAGCTTCTTTCATACATTTTTGCTAGCAACAGCAGATCCTGTGCCAGTCTCCTTGGTCTGAATTTCTTTAGGTGCAGACACTATTGCCAAATTTGGTTTCTTGGCAATTTTGGGCTTGGGAGTTCAGCTCTGACTACGCATTCAGATACCCAAGTATTCTGCTTGGAAGTTGTTGATTCTTTGAGCTGATTTATAGAACATGTTATTTTGCTTTCCTGCAGCATTTTTACTGTATGGAAAACATTTTGTGCTTATTATCACTTGCCACATGCATTTAATCTATTTTTGGTAATTCTTCAGGGCCCATCACCATGGTATCCTAGCACCAGCGAGCATAATGCCGATATCCATTCAATATGAACCACTGATGCACAGCTCCTTCTAATATTAGCACAGCTTTGTTAGTTATTTTTCATTTTTCAAATACAAGGCATTTGTACCTTTTAAACAAAGGGCTGAAGCTAAGACCATGCATACTGCAGCCAGAACCTTTTCTATGGGGCCAATGGAAGTAACAAAACCAGTGGACTAGGCCTGCCTGTTGTTGCTGGCCATGCCTTATTGTCTGGGTGATACACCTGAGAGGGCTTTTTTAAAAATAAAAATCTGTATCTCCCTAGTGGCACAAAGTGGCCAAGTGCCACAGATATCAGTGTCTTCTGGCACTGTCTAAACAAACTTTTTCCTACATGCAGGACACTCTAGCCTGTAGAGTGTATAACAGGTTGCCCATGTGGTGAGAGGCCCTGGTATAACACACAGGGGGAGATGGTCACTAAACCTGATGCACAGCAGTGGGCTGAGAAGAGCTGCCTGCTGTCAGTCACCAGTGTCACTCACTGGCCTACTTCCAGCCCAGTTGACTGAAGAATAGTAATTCAGTAATTTCTAGCTTTCTCAGAGATAATATTGTAGGAAAACAAACTGTTTAGTAAACGTGAGTGTATAGAAGACAACACTGTGAGAGGTTGTGATTCAGCTCTGTTTTGTTCAACAGAACACAGAATTTTACTAAGGTAAATTTCTCTGTGCAAGTCAATAGTAAACACATTCAACATATTCAGTGTTTTTCTTGCTCCTGATGTGTACCTCTTGCTAAAACGTTATGCAAATGGTTCTGAACTAAGTGCTTCACAACTAAAATATGAATGAAAGCAAGGCTATATTTATTCTTTTGTCAAGTGCAAGGTCAGGGTATACTTAGAAGACATCAAAGTGGACTGCGTGGGAAAAGTGTAAACACCTTCAGATCAAAATCAAAGTGGTAACCTTGTACTGCTGCAGAAGTCTGTGGTGGGAATGCCTCTGCCTCTTGCACATGCTAGGCAGGTGTGCAGAGAAAAGGCTGCCTGAAAGCCAAGTGGTGTGTCCCGGGGCTGGTGCTGGTGTGACTCTCAGCTGTGTTCTGCTCCTGGTGTATGTATCCCACCAGAAGGGTAAGGGGGGCTTGGTACTTTAAGATTGAGATCTGCAAAGGTCTCAAGTGACTTGCAAGCTAGCAAAAAATAATGCTAAAATTGAGTCTCTTTTTCCTTACCAAACAGGGGCAGATCTCCTTTTCACTTTTTGAGGGTTTGTTGGTAATTTTGAGCCCTGTTCCTGTGTCAATGTAAGCCAAGTGACATTTTATTTACTTGTCTAGATGTGATGTAACAACTTTTAAAAAGTAATACATGTGTAATTTCATTTTGTCCAGAAAATATTTTTAAAAGGGAGATTAATCTCTTGACAGAAGATACTTCTAGATGTTTCTTTCTATCCAATGGTGTCTGGCCTCTGTTAATTGCATGTGTTCATGGGGAGGGGGATGAGTATCTTGGGGGTGAGCACAGCTTCCCTCTCGCTGTATTCTGCATTTCCAGTTACTGCATGTCACTCTGTGATTAGCCTGTTCTGGCAGGAGGTAAACTTTCTTATCACAGACTATTCTGAGTTGGAAGGGACCCACAAGGATCATCGAGTCCAACTCTTAAGTCAGTGGCCCACACAGGGGATTGAACCCATGACCTTGGCATTATTACAACCAGGTTTTAACCAACTGAGCTAATCTCAGGATCTTGATTGCTAAACAAGAAACTCCAGCTTATGGTATCTAGGGTGGACTTAGGTGACAATTCACTGTAAAAAGTTGTATGCTGACCGTGCAAAAGGATGTCAGTAAAGGCACTGCTTCCTTTCCTTAGTTTTAAATTATGTCCTTGTTCTATATATTATTCTCCTAATAAAAATAAAAGAACATTTAGTGTTCCCAATATGTGCTGGAGCTCCTCATTTGCAGTGTTCCAGCTAACTATCTAATTTCTTTCAATATTACACTCCAGAGTGGCACAGCTCACCAGAGGTCAGGAAAGACCATTCCAGTGTTATTGTGGAGGTAGGCAGACCTCACAAAGCTCTCATCCAAAGGCAGAAATCAGCACTACCTCTCATTTCTGAAAGGTACTTGCCCAAAGTGTTCTTGGATACTGAAAACTTTACAGCTTCCCAAAGCAAGCTGTAGCTGTTCTCCCCCTTCACCATTAGGAGGGCTTATCCCATGTCTGAACTGCCCCTTCCCAGCTGTGCAGTAAACTCATCACTTCCTACACTCTTCTGTATATTATGGACACTAGAAGGTAAATTATTTCTTTCCTCCAAGACACGGATTTTACATAATCAAAACTGTTTTTATGAGTTCCCCAGTCTTCATTTCTTTAGCTGAAGTAATCCCATCTTCTTCCTTCTTTTCTCTGTTAGTGCTGTTTTCTGGCCTTTTAATTATTATTCTTGTTTCCTGAATTCTTTCCAGTCATCCACATATTTTGTCAGGTGCAGTGCCCAGCCCTAGGAACAAGCATGAGGAAGATGGGGCCTGGGAGCAGGGCTGGGTGCCCTGGATGGGTGACTTCATGAGCAGTGGAGGCTTCCAGCTCAGGCTGTTCATGTCAGTGCTGTGTTTAACCCTCTGCAGCACCGTGGTGCAACTGAGTCCTGCTTTCCCTGGTGACCCATCCTCCTCCAGGTCCTTCTCTGCAGAGCTGCTGCCTGGACAAGTTATTTTCCTCCCTTAGTTGTGAACCTGATTCTTCCTGCCTGACAGAAGCATCTTTCAATTTTCCATATTGAATTTTTTTTCCCCAGAGCATTTCTGCAAGCAGTCAAAAATTTTTTAAAGTCCAAATCTATCCTCCAAGACACTGACAGTCTCATCTGTCTTGCCTCCTGGCTTGTGGCACCTTGAAAGGCCATGGTCTCTTTTCTTCTACCTGTTTATTTTTTTCTATCCTTAACACAAAACCCCAACAACAAACTACAGCCTGGACATAGTTTATGAGTGTCAAGCCAAGCAGTATTTATCTGGGTGCCATTTATTTTGGCAAGTAATGGATGGAAATGATCAGAACTTAGCAGTCTCCCTCTTAATGCATCCAAAAGCCCAAACCTTGTGAGCAGCAGGCCCTGAACAGTCCAGCACAGGCACGTAAAATCCCCATATCAATAGTAAAACACCACAATAATCTACTGAGTGACAAATCAGTTGTCCTTTCCACTAATACTGAAACTAAGTATGTGTTTTGATTCAGACAGGCAGTTTAGGCTGAATCTGAAACCAACTTTCACTTTGCAGACATGTGACACCCTGACATTTATTCTTTTCAATCTTCTGCATGAAATTGATCAAATGTATTTTAAAAAATAGTCACAGGCTAGATTTTTCCTCTTTCTCCAAGCTCAGGGAAACTATGCCATTTAATTCATGTAAGGATTCACCCCAAATACACAAAGGGGCTGGAAGGATCCAGTCCACCACTCCACCTCTGTCACACCCCACACTGCTGACCCACTACTGTGGGCTTCACTCTGTTTCCGGTGGAGTTTGGTGGTGAACAACTCACTGGGAGCAGTCCTAGCTCCAGTAAGCCCTGAGGGAGACTCAGACTCCCAAGCACTCATGACAGTATTTTTCCTCAGCTAAATGAGTGGTTTTGTTGGGTTTTGTGGTTTTGTATTTTGCTATTTTAGTACCAGAACGAACTCCTTTGCCAGGGCACTTACTTTTTGTTGTTACAGTTATATTTTGGTGAGGTGTGTGTTGTTTCAAGAGGAGATTTGTGTAATTTGGATAATTTCAAGCAGTGGTCCAGGCCCTTGCAAAGAGCTGGGGGACAGTTCAGAGAAGCGAAGGCCAAAGAGTGACTCCATAGGTGTGACCTGTGTATTACACAGCTCTGTCACTCATTGCTGGTTCAGCATTTGGTGCAGGTCTGTTGGTAACCTCTCAAACAGTGTTCTCTAAGAGGAATAATAATTCACAGCAAGCTCCCATCAGGTGGCTGAGGGCAGTGACCTGTGTCTCCTCCTGACATTGGCAAGCTGGCATCTTTTCCTGAGCAATGCCTGTATTTTATGCTCATGTTCAAACTCTCTACATTCTTCTGTTTTCTGTCTCCTCCACTGAGAGTCCACAAATAAAATAACCTCCTAATAAGTACTTCTGTAACTACATAACTGGAAGTGTAAGTGTAAAGGGAAATGTAAAGTCTCTTCCTGTTGCTTATTAGTCAATGTAATACATTTTCTGGTCTCAGAGAGATTACAGTCATATTTTATGCCACTTTTTTCTAATCTGCTTTCTCAATTATCCAATTCCTTGGAGGAAAACTTTTCAATTCAGCCATCAGAATAGCTGGAGTTGCTTTCTATGCTCTTTCCAGTTTCATTACTCAAGCCTGTATCAGGAAGGGCAAAGAGTAACACTGGTATGAGTGTCTATTCACAGCCCATCGAGGAACACAGCAAAATGTAGGATTGCTGGCTCAGCCAGAGTCCAGGGGTGTTGTACTGCTCAACTCTGTTTATTTTTATCACCTCGTGTTTCAGGGTTTCTTTTTGGGAGAGAGTTCAGACCTAAATGTTACTTTAAAAGTCTGTAAGTGAGAGAAGGAAGGAAAGATGCTAAAATAAGGCCAAAGAGACTAGATTGTGGTTTTACTGTTATGGCCCCATCATTCTTTCCATTAGTCTCAAGAACCATAAATTGATGACTCCATTATTTATTCTTTTTTCTCTCACTGAAGCATTTGGTTAAGCCCATAAACTGCATGAGTCTGTAAATATGAAGAGACTTGGCATTTGAAGCCTTCTGTCACGCCAGCCGGGTTGCTGCTTTCTGTTTTCCCCTAATGTTTCTGTTCTTAAACCACCTTTCTGTACACTCCCTGTGCCAGGATTATTTTGAGGTGATAGCAATCCTTGCCGTGTCAGTCCAAGATCCGCACATGCAGTGGGAATTCATGACAATACTTTCCTTGCTTTGCAGAGCTGGAGTAGTAGAGGAGGAAGGGAGGGATCATGAATGGGTGCCAGGCCTGGCTCTTGGTGTGTTTTACTCAGAGATGTCTAAATGCTGCAATGTGCAGTGGCTTCTTCAGAGCAGTGTGGTTGTGAGAAGCGATTGTTGCTGCCTGAAGCACAATGGCAAGGCATGAGCTTGCTAGCCCAGAGCAAGAGCATTGGCTGACCAGGCTGTGCAGAGAGCCAGTGAGGGGCTCTGTGTTAGTGGTGCAGAAGGGAGGGTTTGTGGGAAAAGAGCAGAACGGGGGTTAAGGGAGGAGGAAGAGGACTAAGTGTGTGGGTATGACTTGAGGTTGGTGTTTCGGTTTGGACAGATGCTGTAGTGAAAGTGGACACTGGCTTAGGGGCTGCTTCTGGAAGGATGAGAGTGGTGGGAAGAACACATGGATATGGGTGGGAGGCCTTGTCAGTGCTACTGCCCAAGCTGTGAGTACCAGAGCACACTCAATGTGGAACCCTGTTCTGACAGTCTCTGGTATACCTATATTACATGGAAACTGAAGAGATTTATGTTCAACCTACTGCCGGGAAGACAGATGTTTCCTCCTGGTAAGGGAAGCTTTCAGATGACAGATATTGCAAAGCACACCTTTTAAAAGATTTCAATTGGGTGCCAATTAGCCATAATGAAATGAGTTTGGCATGGATGTTTTCCTAGGAAGTGAGCAATAGGTGCTGCGCTGTGCAGTGAGAATGACAGGCTGCTGTGTTACGGGGCCTCGCGGTGAGAGGGTCAGAGGGGTAATAGTTTGCAGCTGTTCCAGGCGTGTTTCCACTGTCAGTGTCAATTCTGGGGATGAGTGCACCGGCCAGCTAGACTCTGGGCTGACCTAAACAGCTTCTGAAAACTCAGGATATGCCATTCCTAAAAGGCTCTTCATTTTTCCCATCCCACCCTGGCTGAAAACATTCCTCATTCAGGCAAAATGTGACAGAGAGAGCAAAGGGTCCAGCTCAGCTGCTGTTGAGAGCAGTGACTGATCTCAGCTGGCTGACAGTGGGTGACAGCGTCATGCTGCATCCAATCAGTCCAGCTCTGACATAGAAATCCAGGGCAATGTTTCCTAGATATCCCAATTTTCCTTAAAGCTCTGGAATCAGATTCTGTACTAGTGTTGCCGTTGGGGCTTGCCAATTTGGCAACAATCTCCTTACACTGTCTTAAGGCCTGGTTCCTTGCAACAACAAAAGAACCCCAACAAACATCAAAAGGGCTCTTAGGTGAAGCACCCTATCCACTGCATGGTGAGCACACACGGGTTATAGGAGCAATGTCCTTTGATTCATTCCAAGAATAGTGTTGATTATTTCCTGTGTAAAGAAAAAAGATATTTTGAGAAAGGAACAAAGAATGAAAAAGGTTTTATTGAAAGGAAAATAGTTTGAAATGAGCCTGGGCATTGCTACATTTATACGGGGGGTGTTTACTAGTCATAATCACTTCTTAGCCCATGAATAGGTGACAGAAGAAAAGCAGCAATTGGTGTAGCTGATTATTTCTAAGGCTGATCAGTGGACTTGTTAATTTCTTGTTGTTTTTATAAATTAGTAAATTCTAAACTTGTATGTATAAACAAGACAGATTTGTGTTTGATGAACTGTCTGAAAAGTGATTAATCCAGAGAGAAACAAATGGGTCAGCCCTTGAGATGGGTTACAGAGAGCAGTGAGACCACCATGGTCATCTCCATTGAGTGCAGTGGATCCTCCTAATCTGTTAGAGACTTTGCATGCTCTTAAGGCTTGCAATCCTGGAAATATCTCTAGGAGCCTCTAAAAAACTGTTTCTCACCTTATTTCTGCTGCTGGGGTGGAAGGGTCTGGCAGCACCCACCCGTGCAGTGCTGCCTGGGGCTGTCAGCAGGTTGGGGAGCTCTAGAGGCACGAGCCAGGCCTGCTGCACGTGTGTGCTGAATGCTGCTGCCTGCACTGAACATGATGCTTGCTAGGCCTGCCTTTTACTCCAAGGACTGAACTTGACCTCTAGAAATCATATCATGCCTCTTCAAGAGTTAAAATCCATGAGAAAATGTTTTAAAGAGCTATTAAGCAACATGTATTATCCACAGCAATACATTATGGCTGTGGGACCCAACCTGGAAGAAAAGCGACCTGGTATATGTTCACTTTGAAACCTGATTTCTGTTCTCTTTGCTACACCCTGCAACAGGAGTGATCGATTCTCTGTGAACACACCTGCCAGTTACCACCTCTGAAATTATTGTCCCACTGTGATAATGAGGAAGAGAGCGTGAGATTTCATACCTCATTTTCGCCATGTGCAAGCTTTTATTTTTGCTTTAGGAACTCCATTTGAACAATGTACTTCTGCGCATGCTGCTGCCCTAATGCTTGCAGAGAGCAACTGCTTTGAGTCAGGCACAGGCAAATTGGCACTTCCCTCTGCAAGTTCCTCCTCTCCATTCATCACCAGTTTATGTGGAAATATATTCAGTTGGCTACACTCAAAGTAGAGTTTTCAATGAAAAGGTAAATTTGTTTCCATAGTTAAATTATTCCTTTGAAGTATGAAAGATCTTTCTGTTTGCTGAGGTATTGAACAGGGTTCTTGCTAGTGTTTGAGGATGGAGGGAACCAGGAAATGTTCATGAGTCTTGTTGCAAGTAAGAGGAACTTGGCAGCACACTCCTACATGGGAATGGAATTCTTCCCTGCTCGCTGCCAGGGTAGCCCTTAAACAAATAAATAAGAGGACCAGTCAGGCTGAAACCAGCTCTCCACCCTGGCGTGGAATCCGCTGGGGTTTGAAACTTCTGGTAAGATGGTTTCTCTTAATCTTTTTTCCCCTTTGTGGTCACTGGTGGAAGATCTGTGTTGGATGGATGGAAGCTGGGGTGCAGTTGTAGTCTTGGAGAAAGAGTATCATGGCTGCTGCTCTGAGAGCAGCCAGCATGAGAGCTTCCAAGACAGGTAGCAGAGGAAGAATGGGACAGGTAGGAAGCCTTTGTTGCACCAACCTGGGCTGTCACCTGGCTTGTGACAAAAGGTGGTCTGAAACCATCACAGTCACTGTGGCTTTCAGGAACTCCACATGGGTCATCACAAGGGTATTCTAGATGAGGAAGGTGTGTTCCAGCAGTGCCCTTCATCTTGCCTCAGAAGGATTTTACTCGGGATGCTGGTTGAGCTCAGTGCCATTACGGCATCTCTCCTTGGTAGTGACACCAGTGACTCCTCATGCCAGTGGCATCAGTTTTAGGGAAGGAATCTGACCATTGATTAGCAGTTTCCAAAGGTAATCCTTGAAAAGGGGCATAAAATACAACAAAAAGACAACTTAACTGGTGATTGTTGAGGTCTTCTGCAGCAGAGCAGAAGAGCTGCCCTGTGTCCTGGGGTGCTGCACAGGGACAGTGTGCACAGGGACAGTGTGCACAGGGACAGTGTGCACAGGGCCTTCGGTGGGCAGCAGCTCTGGGACCCCACATGCGGGTCCTTAACGTGCTCTCCCCACCAAGGCAGGGAGCAGCCACGGACTGGGCAAGACCAAGGAGCCAAACCCCACTCCAGAACGTCTCAAGAATCCCTGATGTTGTGCGGCACAGTCTTGCACACTCCTCCATCCTTCGCTTGTGTTTGGGCTGCCAGGTGTGATGGCAGCAAGCTGATGTTGCTCTGCCTTTTTGTTAGGTGGACATGAGTTTCTGCCAGCTGGGACAGTTGCATTTATCCCTTAGTGGATCTGTGTGGCACAGCTGAGACCTTTTGTTTCCCACCCTGTATTTGGGTGTCATTTCAAAGGTGTTTGCAAGCACATAACCAACTTAAAACAATGCAAATTGTTTGTTCTGTTACCAGAACCACATCACAGATCCCTCTTTCTGATATAAATTGCAACAAAAAATAATTTATATATTGTCCCCCGAAATGAAAGTCATGACTAGAATATGAATAGAATACTAGAAAAGTATACATGCATGTGTTAAAAAATCATTTTGCAGCAAAATTTAAGACAAAAGAAAATTAATTTAGCGTCTTACTGTGTTATCTTGGGCAGAGATGACCTTTTTCTTCAATATTCTGTGTTACCAAACTTCATTTTTAGATCACACTACAGCTTTTTAAAGTTGTAAAACAGATGTCAAGATGAAGTAAAAATAAGGATAATGAAAAAAATATTGGGCTGCTTCTTAATTCAGTCTCTGCCACAACTGACTTCCAAACATCTTGGCAGTCTTCACCTCAAAGAATTTCAATGATTCAGTGTCACTCCAATTTTTTTTTTTAACTAAATTTTAGTGCAATATTATTTTGACAAATTTATAAGAAGGAAAAGGTTACACAGCTTTGTGGTTTAACCCCAGCTGAAACCTGGACACACAGTCAAGTAAAAACTCATTCCTTGGTTATACATTGCTTCGTTCATATTTTTCATAGAAACAGATGAAACTTAAATTCCAGAGCATGATGCTAATGAAAGCGATAGTCTAGTCACAAAAGTTTGTTGGTTGTTTTTTTTCTGCCTGACTATGTCTCTTTTTCCAATGGATGTTTATTTGTATTGCTGTCTGAATTGGTTTTGGACACTGACCTTATGATGTTTCCCTAACTTGAGACCTCACGAAGTGAAATACGGTTTCCTTAAACCCAAGAAGGAAACAAATTAGATGGGACTGGGTATTTAGATCACATTGTGCAACAAAACTGAAGGGAAAAGTCTTTGGCTTAGCTCCAGGCCAGCTGTGGCTCGTCGGATGTAGCTGACTCAGAGCATATCAGACAGTCCGTGCTGGAAGACACTGCATATGGTGATGGGGAGGGTTGGAAAAAGCTCATGGCTTGCGTTTGAGCAGCCAGGGAGAGGAAAAACAGTGCAAAGCCAAGGCATTTCTTGTATAATTCAAAATAACCTGTGTGATGGGGGACCCACAGGTTAAAACATGCAATTACAATACTGCACAGTAACAGTCTGTGCCTGAGTAGCACCGGCCAAAGCTTTGAGAGGACTCATGTCAGCAGCTGGGCTGTAAAAGTGGCTGCAATTGCTGGAGGTTGCAGTCTGTTGCACTTCCATTTGGAGCTGGTTGAAACCATCCCTAAAAATAGATGCCTGCCTGTGAGTCACAAATTACCAGTCTGAAAAGAAATTAGACTAGTAGCCCTCAACCTCAAGTATATTGGGAGCCTTCCCCATGATGTATTTTGGGGAGAGGGTCCTGGTCCCATCACACATGTGTGCCTGTGGGCTTGGGGCCAGCTGGCTTCCTGGCAGCAGCGGTGGCAAGTGGGCTGCTGCATGCCCTGCTTTCTCACAGGTAAGTTCTTCTGTGCCATAGCCACTTTTGAGTATGAGCTTAATGCCAGAAGAACAAAGACTGGGGCCTGTCCATGAGAAGCAGCCAGTTCCTGTTACTGGTTATTGCCTGTGCACCATAAGCACTCAGCATCGCTCTGTCCCTGTGTGATAGATATGGCAGGAGGGATTTCAGGAAGAAATCCTCATAGATTTCTTTTGGCATATGCTGTCTCCATTCCCCCTTCTCCCTCCTTTTTAGGATGCTGCCTGAAACCCTGTTTTTCCTGAAGGTTAGTGTGTTTCTTTGCATTGAAAATTGAAGCTCTTAAAGAAATTCACCTCTGTTGGTCCATGTCATACTGAGTCTCTTCGGCAGAGGATTTAAGATTGGGATTCCCTTTGTGTGGAACATTGGGCTGATTCAACTGATAGGTACCAATAGTATTTGCTTCTAATTTGTTCCACCTCATTTCAAAAGGGGTAATGGAAGGATTGAGCAGCTTGTCTGTCTCAGGTGGATGATCTGCTCCAGGCAGTGCCCCTCACTTGTGACTGGCTGTACCAGTGACTGCAAAGGGGGGGAGGTTTAGCTGCTGGAGTAACTACACTATTTGCTGGGAAAAAATTAGTGTGAAACATATTGAGCCTGAGAGCTGTGGGAAGAAGTCTGTTTCATTAGGAAAATCAGTGCTTTCTAAGAACAAACAGAAAATTTCCAGCACCCTTCTCTTCTGATAAATAAAAATATTGGCAATAGTGTCTCTGCAGAAAGAGGAGAGGGCAGGCCCATGTGCTCAAGGGTCACCAGTGTCCCACCTTCCTGGTGCAGAAGCGTCCAGGCACCCTCTGCAGGGTGCTGTGCTGGCTCAGACCTTGGTGGAGCTGTGATTTCTGCATGGGGCTTTCCAGGGCATCCCAAAGGAGACCTGCACTTATGATTCACATCTGGGGTGTGACAGTCTTTGGTTCATCCGGATTCCAAACATCATTTAAAACAGCTTGTGGCTTAGCAGCTCTGATAGATTTTTCTTTTCTTATTTTTTGGTTTGCAAGACATTCATATTCAGGTCCTTCCTATCAAACCTCTTCATGCATTTCTGAAATTAGTGTATTCAGGGACAATTTAGTAGTTTTTGTGCCATAAAGCATTTGCTTTCCTATCAAAGGCACTGGATAAATACATGACCGACTTGTAAGATTGTAATTCTGTTTCCTGAAGTTGTCATAAGGATCTTCTATTCACCTTCATATGCAAAGCAAGTCCATAGCTGGAATTCATATTAAAGGAAACATCCAGCGGCATAATCCGTTTCACCTCTGCAACTGTATTTACTATTCTTAATAACAGTGCTTACATATCTGTGGTTCAGTTTTGCAGTTCTCCACATATGTTAAACATACAGTTTCCTGTTCTATTTTAGTTGGCAAAAATAGAACTGACATTTTTCACGCAACTTGGTATCTGTGTAAAACCCTGGATTTACTGACAGAAAGATTCAGAAGGACACCCTGCTTCACCCAAACTTGAAGCTTGGAGAAGTTTAAAGTGCTGAGGAAGAAGACCAACATTCTTCCCCTGCACTGTGACACCTCCAGCACTGCCAGTAAAGCTGTGCTGATTGTGGAGTGCTCATGTCCAGCTTGGGCAGATAGCAAGAAGCAGGGCACACCCTCACTTTGCTGATTTAACCGTGGGCAGCAGCTCAAAAATGACCACAAGTACTTAATTTTGTGAGTAGATCCCCTCTGACTGTGCCACCTTGCAGAAACAAGTTTGCCTTGGTTCTTCCAAAGTTGCTGTTGCAGATTTTGAACACAGGACATGGAAAGCACAGTCTGACAGTGTTTTTGTCTACTAGATCTTGAGAAAAGGGTGGGTTTGGACTTCCAAAATCCAGATACTCCTTCTGAGAGCTGTGAGAGGAGGAAATGAAGTCAGGGACAGACAGCAGCCTATGTAGGAGCCTCTTGCAAGGCAAAGTGGGACGGGATGGAGGATGGAAAGAAGAGGTACAGCTGAAGCTGCTTCCCATCCTATTCACAGCATGGCCCTTTTGCCTGAGCTTGGTCTGAGGTTTGGTGTTGCAAGGAAAAATTCCAGACGCATTACTCATTTATGTTAGAGTCTGTTGACCTGATACTGTAAGCTGGGAAAACAGACTTGAAACAAAGAGGCCAGACATGAGTGAACAGAATGGTAATGACTTTACAGTAAATTGTGTCGTTCTGAGGAGGTTAATAATATGCTCATATTTTACTGACTGTATTAAAACTCTTAGTTAAATATTGTATGTTACTGGAAGGGAAATAAAATTTTATTTAAGTAGGAGCATTTTAATTTTTTCACATTTCTTTGATTTCCTTGAAGTCTCCAAAATTGATTTTACAGGATTTTCAAAGTTGATAGCATATATACACTTTTTCTAGGTTTGCTGCTGAAAACAAAGCAAGCAAGGCTTCAAGATTAACATGGTTAACAACCAAGCCCTGCCAAAACTTACACATGTGCAGTTGAAAGCCTGCAAGTATTCTCCATGCACTAATTCAAACTACTCACATGAGTGAAGTTAAGAGCTTAATTGCATGCAGGTATTGTTTCCTCAAAATTAAGTAATTTGGTTTCTGAGTCTGTGAAGACCTGGTGTTATGCAGCTCCCATGACCCCTGAAATAAGAAAGCATTGTAAAGACGGCATAAAATGACTTCTTTTGTTAAAATATTACTGAGATGAATGCTCCCCTCCCCACTCTGATCGATACAATCTGAACGTTACATCATTTCATCTAAAAGAGCTGCAGGTTTATATACTTCTTTGTGCACAGCCATATGAAATGAAAACTAATGAGGTTCAAAAGGTTTCTGAACATTTAAAAAAAAGTTTCATTTCAGTTTTCCATCTGGAAACTGCCAGAATTGAGGAGGGGGAAGGGCTCTTTATTTTTTCCACAAGATCCTCTTGAGATCTTTTGTTAATGTGAATTTGCCCTCAAGAACCCACAGAGGGTCTATTCCCAGATGTTTTCCCACCCTTCTTTCAGAACAGACCCCTGTGAGTTTTCCCATCTGTGCCCAGGGTCCCTGGCATGGCACAGGTTAGTGCAGGGTGTGAATCCCATCCTGTGGACAGGGCTGAGATGGAGCAATAGCTTTTCTGTCCCCAGCTGACTGTTGCAGTGGGCTGTGCCTGCCTGGGCAGGGCTATGTGGAGGCTGCAGTGGCACCCCTGGCTCCAGCTACCAATCTCCCAGTGCTGCTCACCCTCCTTCCTCATGCCCCAAAGAACACTGCTGTAGATACACCACCACTTCTTGCTTGTTATTTGGGTTCATATCCTTTGTAAAACTTCAGTGTTGGGCCCTTGTGGTAGTTGCAGCTGAGACCGCATTTATCCCTTTCCAGTGAAATGATTTTTCCCTGTAAACAGTTGAGAGTCCAGTCAGAGATGACCTTCTTTCTTAAGCAATATTCTCAGCTGTTCTTTAATTCTCATGTGTCCTCTCCTGATGAAAAGCATTTTCTCAGACACCTTGTCAGGCCAATGCCCATCCCCTCCTTATGGGACAGGAGTTCTCTGATTACAGGGCTCTCCCATTTCAGACTAGATTAATTACTTTATTTAACATCTGCTTGCTCCCTGGAGTGGTTAACTTTTAATATCTCTCCCCAGTTTCTGTAAAATGGCTGTTTTTGTGCCATAGCTCTGGCTCCTGGGAGCCTTTTTTCTTTCAGTTGCGACACCCAGTGATCTCAAAGCATTTAAACAGAGGCTGCCTGTGATCTATTTGTGACAGCTACTCCAGCTTCAGCCAAGATCCTTTTAGGTGTATATTTTCAAAGCTCATTATTGATTTTTGGAGTAGCCAGTTTTGGCCCCAAAATTTGAGCTATCTTAAAATAGTTCTGAATTTTGGAGTTCAGGGACAGGAGTTCATTCTCCAGGGATCCTGGCATTATCCCAGTTCTGAAAAAACCATTTCAAGTCTAGAGGCAAACAAAATGCTTTCTCTTCCCCTTGCAGCCCTTCCTGCTTTGTGTGGACTTCCACACAGACAGAGTGTGCTGAGTCTGGAGACTGAAAGACAAGCAAGGTGCAGGGAGACCACCAGTGAGACATGTATTTTTCCAAGCCCACTCAGGGTGGAAGGAAGCTTTCTATCTACTGCCTTCTTCTGTACCAAAGAGAAAAAAAAGAAAGGCCATCGTTGAAAAATGCAGCTTCTCGCAGGTACTGCTTCACTCATTTAAATGTCACTTAGCAGACATGTAGACGCAACCCAGCTGCTTAAAACACTCTAGCTGCTCACAATCACTACAGGGAGAGTAAAGGCAGCTGTAATGAGCCTGTGGGATCAATAATTACTGTTGAGAGTGTGTTTCTGCCTGCCTCTACTCACTGGCAAATACAGGCAAATGCCCAAGCCAAAGTGCTGCATCTTGGCTGCCCACTTTGGCAGTACTAGTGCTGCCAGAGTAGCAGCTGCCTCATGAGATGGGATCAGGGCACGTATGGCAGTGGTTATGGGTAAGGGAAGGGACAGACCACCCCCAAATACACCTCCCCTTCCTCCCTGGGGCAGAAGCAGGACTCAGCTCAGTGGCTCTGGGCCTTCCTCTCTCTTTCCTGAAGCTGCAAAATTCAGTTTTCCTTGACTTTGCACACCTCCCAGCTCCATTCCTGAAGTTAGTGTATCTGTGAGACTGTGATGGCTGTGACAGCACTCATGGGCAGCCAGCCTCCTCCTTTCACTCCTGGTGTGTAGAAGTGAGCCTGGCTTATCTGCCCTGTGCTAATGTCTGCCCCAGGTGTAGTCTGACATCTGCTTTTTTCCCCCCCCTTCCCCTTGAAGTTCACATCTCATCGTTCTGGCAAATCTCTGAGTTGTTTAAATTATCTGCATTTATGATGGATGGCTCCTGATATTTGATATACCTCTTAGCTCCTTGTCTTTCACAGATTGCTGTCAAATTCACATATTCCACCAATAAATAACACAGAATAAATAATGTCACAGATAAATAGGGTGAGTGACGTTCACCTTAGTGTTGACGGTGGGGGATTTGAACTGATCCTACTTGATGGCTTGTTGCAGCACCCCCTTAATGAGTCGCTGCTCCTGGCATGTCAGCTGGGTTTATATCCACCTTTATTGTATTAATAACTACTCAATAATTCCTTGCTCTCTGTGAGCCACCTCCATGTCAGAGATTTTGTTAAAATTTGACAAATGACTGCTATTCCGCCACGGAAGTCTTCAGTTTTACTACCTGTGCTCAGCAACTGCTAAGCTAAAAAAGAGCGATCATTGGAGTAATAGGTCCTAAACACAGAGACAGCATTTGCTACGTGAGTAAAAAGTGCAAACAAGAGCCATGGGTGAGTCACTGTAACACTTTGGTGTGATGTGTTTCCAGAGGTTCGGCAGCCAGCAGAGCACTGTGGATGGCTCAATATACGACTGCAAAGGAAAATAAATTAAGTAGCAGGAAAGCCAAGGAGAGGCTTGAAGCAAGATGCTGATAAAATTACAGCAGAAATGAAACCCAAGCACTCTCTGAAGGGCTGAGTAACAAGTATGGTAGAACTGTTAATGTACCTGACACAATACTTTTAAAAGCAAAATCCTGTTCATTTCCTCCAGTTGATTTGTTTCATACCGAGCAGGACATGTAGTCAGAACAGTATCTGAGGCAATGCAAGATGTGCTGGCGAGTGGCCAGTGGCTGCCTTTGCTCCCGCTGGCCCCGGCACGGGGGGATGAGGAGCTGGTGGCTGGCAGGATGTGAGCACCTGTAGGCAGGGCTGCCAGGTGGGGCTCCCTGCAGGACGGCAGGGTCCTGAGGAGGCCTGTCAGCCTCCACCCTGCTTGGAAACATCTTGGGCCAGCTGAGGGGCTGCCAGGTGCTGCACCCCAGCACCAGGGCAGCTGCAAGTCAGGACCATGTTCACATCTGAGCAATGATCTGGGGAGTAGCTGTGCTGCTGCCAGGGCTCTCACTTTGTCAGGCAAAAACTCTGCAGCTCTTGAGAGAAAGGTTTGCTTTCCTTTTTCTCACCTAATTTCCTCATGGGTTACCACCCCCTTCCTTTTCTTGCCTGCTGCTTCCCTTTGTTCCCTGTTGCATTTTGCCCCGTGGCTGCCTCCCTGCCCTCTGCAGCAGACGTGGTCCTCTGTCCCTGGTTTGGGTTCTGTGCCACTTTAGGGAATCTGGGGAGCAGCAGGACAGATGGGTAGCACAGGTCCTTGGTCACTGCTCTCCTCAAGTGTCAAGCACAACAGATCTTTGCTGGCCAGGTATGACCAGCACAGCTCTGTCTGTTGTTGGGCCATGGCTTTACAGGCTTGAGTTTCACAGTGCAATCATGTTTGAGCATGTAATTTCTTCATGTTGTAGTAACTACCCAGGCTGGAAAATGGAGGCCAAGTGATAAAGTACCTAATAAAGAAAAGTGTGAAATCAGAGTCTAATACATACTTGGCTTTATTAACTTAAAGAACAGCAGTATTAAGGCATCTGTTCTCACTGATGGTATTTAATATTTTTTTCCAGTCAAAACTGGAAAGTCAGACCAATGGTACTGTTCAGAAACAGGTATTGCAGTCCCTGTGGAAAGATCAAGGGCAGAGAAAGCTGAGTTGGGGACTGTTATCTCAGCTGTAGAGTGTTTGTATCTGTCTGAGAAGCAGTGGCTGCAGACAGCAGTGACATAGAAGGGTGTAGCCTTGCCTTCACGTGAGCCTCTCAGGTGTGTCCAAGTACACACCATCAGCTGAGGGAGAACTGGGTGTAATGGTGGTATTTTTCAATGAGATTTTTGTTGGATGTACTGACAACATATGCCCTGTTTGTTTTATTCTTGATGCAAACCATCTTCTCTAGAAGTTGCTGCTCTGAAATTTTGCCCTCCAGAATTAATCCGCAAGTACTCCGGAAGGAACTAGAATAAGACACTCCACTACCTCCCAGAGACATCTTTTCTGCTTTATTTACTAAGTAGCATCATTCCATTGTTTCTCTAGGAAAATGTGTCTTTAGTCATGGCGGTTTTTTGGAGGTAGCCAAATATCATGAGCATTCATTTTAAATCTGCTGAGTTTAGTTTTAGGCATAAGGCATTAACGAGACAGAAAACATTTTTCTGATATTTGAAAACACTCCTCCTCTTAAATGACATGCAATGTACTGGTGTAGAATAATACCATGAAGGAAAACAACAGCAAATACCATTTCTAATTGGTCCTATGAACATTTGAATATGAGAGGGAATTAAGTGCTCTGGAATATTTTAAAGGATGATACTGCTGTTTTCTGATGGTACTTTTCTATTTGCCCACAATGCCTTGTTTTTCTGTTTGTCAAAGCCACTACTGGTGGTCTGTGAGTCAGGGCCCTCGGTAGACCTGCAACACTTCCTGGAAGTGTGCACATGAGGAGTCTCCCAGGGACTCCCTGGAACCATGTTTTCTCAGAAAACAAGATCCAATAGAGTGACTTTCTGAAGTAGAAAAAATCTCAGGTTAAAATAAAAGACTCTTTTCCTGTCCTTGGAGGGCAGGTCTTTCCCCTAGCCTTGTTCTTGAGTCTGGTGCCTTCTGTGCTGCAGCCTCCAGCCCACTCCTCTGTGTCCTCAGGAAAACCACCATCTCTCCACCACCACCAAGGTGGGCTTCAGGCTGCTCCCTGCTCCTTCCAGGAGGCATGCCAAGCCCTCAGCATGTTGCAACCATCTCTGCCCCTCTCACACTCCTTGTCCAAAGTGTGGGGTCCCTGAGCTCTCTGAGGAGGGATGACTCCCCTCTCCTTCCAGGAGGCTTCACCAGACAACAGTGAGAG
This sequence comes from Sakesphorus luctuosus, assembly GCA_013396695.1. Taxonomy (NCBI): domain Eukaryota; kingdom Metazoa; phylum Chordata; class Aves; order Passeriformes; family Thamnophilidae; genus Sakesphorus; species Sakesphorus luctuosus. Next base: position 1,381,903 of record VWZD01003431.1, on the reverse strand, counting down.
CAAAGCAAACTGGCAGCTTCCCTCCCTGCCTCCATGTCTGGCTGGGAGCAAATACACAAACCAGAGCAGGGTCACCAAATTGGTTATATGGATTACTCCTTCTTTTGCAGAATTACCATTTGATGTGTTTTTAGAGCTGAGTTTTGGACCCTCCCTGAAGTAAGGGCATGGAAGAGTGATGGGAGTGAAGATGATACCATGGTATTGCCACAGGCAGTTGTGTTGGCTCCCATTTGTAATGAGAAATCATGGCATTTGTATTGTGGGGGTAAATACAGATTGCTGTCAACCAAATGTAGAAACTTGAAACTGCTTAGTAATATCCGGCTGCACAAGGTTGTTTCTTTGCAAGTTTATTTACTTTCATTTTGGAGTCAGAAGCACGAGGAAGTGCACTGCGGAGCCACTCCCAATCTGCTGGTAAGGGCTGAAGGGCCCAGACAGCAAAATTGCATTTCTATTTTTTCTCTAAATAATTGAAAGGGGAAAAAACCCTAACATCTTCGTCTGTAAAGGCTTTGTTTATATGAAGGAAAGTTTACACAGCTTGTAGAGAATTAATTTGTAGGAAATGAAACCTCTGTATCTTCTTCATCTTATATACATGGTCGCTACCTCATTCCAAATCACGCCACCACTTGGGTTAAAACTTTAGGGTTATCAGCAAGATTTCAGGTTTCAGGAAGAAACGCTTTTAATCTTAGATTGAGAAAAACAAGTAGAAAGAAGAAATGTTAAATCTTTCTTCATAGCCTTTTCAGACAAGGTAGACTTAGTTATTATCCCAGCCCAAATCTGAGAGATCCTGGGAAGGACGCAATAATTCCAGATTGTCCTAGTCTTTGTGTTGTGGGACACAATTGATGTTGGTGCCACCAGGTGTGACTGGGAGTCCATTTTGTGCTGTCCTCACTCTGGCAAAGGTGAGTGAGGGCTGTGTCTGTCTCAGCTGGCAGTGGCCTTGCTGCTGAGCTTGGGACACAAACACTACAGCGATGCTCAGCTGTGCTGGGCAGGAACAGGGAGGCACGGCCAGTTTGTGGCCACAGGAACTGGGATTGCTGTCAGAGCACAGGAAGGCAGCATCAAAGTGATCGCCTGGCTTTGACTCCCTCTTCCCACCAGCCAGAGGAAGGTCAGGGAAAAGCCAAACTTTGCCATCAAAACTGAATGGGAAACTTACAGTGTTTGGGGTCACTTTAAGAATGTGAAAAAGACAGACTCCTAACATTTCTTTTTATATCCTCTGATCCTCTGCCTCTGCACATCCTGCTTCCGTGGGCAGTGGGAATGACAAAAGCCTGAACTATACTTGTAGTATTTTTAGCCCAGACTACAGCAAGAGGTGCTGGACATCTTATGGGAGAGCACATTTCCATGGCCCTTCAAAACCTTTATTTTCATCCATAAGGCTTAAATAGATGTCAGCTGCAATCTTGAGCCTCTGACACGGGTGTAGGTACAGCACTTAGCTGAAACAGGTATGTCTGTGCTCGTGAAAGGTTCCTGTCAGAAAAGAACAAAAACTGTATCCAAGGGCACTTGAAATCTGTGGCCAGTGAAGATGGTTTGGTGAATGTGCAATCCTTCTTGAGGTGCAGAGGAGCAGTGAATGAACCCAAGGGGTTGAGGTCTCAGCACAGCCATGCACAGGCAGTTAGCAGTGGTTCTGCATGGTTTGGGGAAGCTGCTGGGCTGTGACATTCTGCAAGGCTGTGGCACATCACGCTGCTGCCCCTTGGGATTCTGAGCATGACTAGCTTTCCAGGAGCCTCCAGCCCATCCTCTCTGGTGCCATGTGAAACCTCCTGTTGGTAGAAACCTTCTTTCCATCTGCAAGTAAAAACTCAGTTGGTTGATTTGATAAACAGGAAGGAAGTGAAAGTGTCATTTGAGTGTTTTTAGTAGATTTCCCTTGCCTTCCCTGGGGAGTTCAAGTGCTCCCTTGGAGCTGGCTGGCCACTGCAGCTCTCCTGGCCTTTCTTGTTCAGCCTGGCACATCTTGAAGTTTTCCACTGGACCATTACCAGGCATTCATGGTAGCATCCAGTCCCTCTATTCCATTTCCCCCCATCTCCAAGTTGTGGATGTCTTTTAAAATAAAATAAGAACAATGATAAATAAATAACAGAATCCAGGACTCCTGTGAGAGAGAAGGACACAGTAATAATGAAGGGTCAAAACATAAAGGAAAGACCAAACAGGAAATAATGGGGAGGATGGGTCAGGACACAGCAGGGGTTGGATGTGACTGGAGACATTGAACTGGCAGCCACATTGCTGGGTGATGGCTGAAAGAGCTGGTGACCTCTGATCCAGGTCGTAGTGGGTCATGGTACTCTTGCTGCATGGTGGGAGCCCTAGTGCCAAAGAGGAGTCCATGTAGTGGTGCACGATGGCCCAAAGGATCACCCCAAAAGCACTGCCAAGAGGTGCAGGCAGTGCTATGTGGACACTCACTCTCCTGTGGACCATGCTGGAGGTCTGTCATGGACTCAGTCCAGCAAGTCATGAGTACTAAATGCACTGCATTTTCTAAAGGAGAAAATAATTTTTTTTATTTTCAAGATAGATCACCATATCTTTAACTTACTTTTTTGGGTTTTTTTTAAAGACTAGTGCACACAGGGAGGGAACTTCTGCCACACAAAATCAATATCAATTACTACACCATAAAAGACTAGGCCATGCATATGTACTGTGGCAGTGACCAAACCGAACCCCCTTTGTGCAGGGAGTACTTAGCTCTTTCATTGCATTTGTGGCTTTAGTGGTAGTTGAGCTATTATAGGAACAATTGATGAGGCTAGCTGACGTCAATACTTGAAAAGAACTTCACCTGTTTTAGAAGTAAAAATAAAAATGGATGTCTGTTAAAAAATATAATTTGAGGTAATCAGGATGCCGTATAATAAGAGCTCTGTTGCACATAATTGGTGCTCCTCTCTCATTTAGCATTGCGGTTTGTATGTATTCAATTTCCTCACATGGTTTGGTTATTGCTTTTGATTATTACTATCTGTGTCTAATGACAAGTAAACTTCTGTTCTTTTTTTCCTCATGCCTTTCAAAAGGACCTCATGCCATTTTGCATTTAAGGGGAAAATACACATGTACTGGCTGGGCAAAGTCCTAGATAAGTTTTGCAGTCACAGATTGCTACTTCAGTCAGTATTCAGGCAGTTTGGCTGGTTGGTTTTGGTGAATAGCTGTGTGTGAGAACAAAGAAAGATGCAGGATTTCATCTGGGAGGTAAAGCTCTCATCCCACACTGGCAGTTTGCTGCTTCAGGGTTAGTGCTCTTCTGTCAAGGTTAGGCTGCAATTCAGCATTTTAGGCTGAACACCAGATGCCCCATCCTAGTTTCCTAATCTAACATGTGTCACTCAGTATTTCTGTAGATCTCCTGAACTATTCTGCTAAACTCAGCACAATATTTGAGATCCAAAAGTTACCTTCTAATGTTGCAGTGAAGGATTGAAACTACATAAATGTTCATGGAATTATGAGTTGAAAGGAAAGTTTTTAAACTTTCCAGTTAATGGTTAAAGAGCCTTTCAAGCCCTAAAGAAAAGTAAATTTTGTCCTTGTCCCCAGCCATGGCAGAGCTCCTTTGCTGGGCACCCTGAGGTGCTGTTAGGCCTTGAATGGTTGATTGCAGGTGCCCGGGCTGGTATCACCCTGGGCAGAGGGCACCTTCCTCCCTGTGGGAGCTGTGCCTCCTCCATGAGGACACACAGACATGGCTCCAGGGAGCTTAAGAAATGCCCAAGGCAAAGGAGTGATGACCTCTCCACAGCCAGCTCCTCTCACCCACCTCAGCTCAGGTGGGACTTTTGGAAGGCATCAGGGCTCTTCTTCCTTCCCCCTGGCACTGGCTGCACCTTTCCTTCTCCAGCATGGCAGGCTGACCTCTCTGTTGCCTGGTGGGATTGGGCAGGAGAGGCTTTCTTTTACAGTCTCCCCTCACCAGGACACTCTTCCCCTCCAGCACATCCACAGCAGCGCTAGCTACTTCTGTTATCAGAATTTGCCCCACATATGATCTGTTTCTTGGGTCTCTGTCCAGGGTATATTAATTTGAAAGACAGGATCATCAGCTTTAACAGCTTTCCTTTCTTGTGCCAGCTGTTGTAATTTCTCCTGTCACCTCCGGGGATTTTCACTCAGCAGAGAGACAAAGCTGAGCAGACAAAGCCAGAAAGTCCCTCGTTTAAACTGGGCTCTGTTCGAGGAATGCTCCCCCTCCCCAAACAGCGGCTGAATACGTTCCTCGGGTGTGTAGGAAGGGCCAGCTGAAATGTGTAAATCCAAGTACCATATTTTGCTGAATGTTGATTCTTATGAGATTTCTGATGAGATTACTAGATGACCTCTTAAAGCCCTTTCCCACCCAATTATTTATGATTCCGGGTTGCTCTAAGAATTCATAATGGCTCCTTTATGACTCCTTACATAGTTTACTTGCTATTGAAGTTAAATGAATTGGTTAGTAAATTCCTGGATGCCCCTTTTTATAACTCAGTTGAGTGCTGTATTTTGTGGCTCTGAAATCCTCTGGCACCTCATCTGTTCTCCATGAACTTTCAAAAATCCCTGCTCAAGGTATCGCACTTCCCTCTATTAGCTCTGTTAGCAATCTGGGATGCTTGTCATTCAGTCCTGTGGGTTTATAAATATTTTCCCAGGAATTCTTTTCATCTTTCCTTTTGATTTACTCATGATTCAACCAAATCATCTGTAGAATCCAATCCTCACAGTTTTTTCTCCCAGCCCCCATCCTTGATTGTAAAAAGGCAGTAATTGGTGAAGAGACCTCCGTTTCCCAACACTGGAGAAATGCTCTTGGTTAAAGTTGTCAGCTAAGACCCAGAAAGACTAATTCCTGCTGTACATTGAACAGCTTTTCTGTTCATGATTACAAACAACAAGTTGGTCAGATAGCAAAAAAATTATCCTTCCATAAAGGAAATCATGGGTGAATTACAAACAAATATTTGGTCTGAGTATCAAGATTATCATTGCTGGAAGAACTGACCACATCTCATTTAACTATTTGCTTCAAAACTCAAGTTCCAGCAGCTCAGCAGCAGCAGCTCAGATGAGCTAAAAACAAACTGTGATTAGACAAGTTAATATCGCAATTGGAAGAATCCTAATAGAAAGCCTGTAATACATCTAATGATCCACTGATTTAAAATGCTCTGAATTCCCTTGACAAGAACACTGATAATGACATAAGTCTGATCAAATCTTCACTGAACTTAGCTTAGTAAGAAATATGGTAGCAAAAGTTCCCTTGAAAGTGTGAACAATCTTAAGTAATTTGGACAAAACTATAATAAATAATTATTCATATTAGTTTTATATGGCTCCCATATGCCCCAAGCTAACCTGTAGTTGAATCGAGATGAAGGCAATTCCCCATTACATAAAGGTACATTTAAGCAGATGAGAAACAGGTTTTGCAGCAATCAAAACACATTAAAAAAAATAAGAGAGTTCCTAGTTATCAGGGGCACTTGTGTTGAGGGAATCTCATGGCAATCAGCCATATGGACCAGTCATATTTCTGACTGTGTGCTGGTCTCAAAACATTCCGGCCCGCGGCAGAAGCTGTTCAGCTCTGCTCAAACCCCTTCCTGCACGTTGACAGTCAGAAAATCTTCCATGTGATCTAGAGGAGAAAGGCACTGAGGTCCTGATTCTATGCACACGCATATGTTTACACCCATGAATTAGAGTGAGAACATTCATGTGCAGAAAGCTTAGCATATGTGTTAATCTTTGCAGGACTGACATGCCCAGTCCTGATACAGATCCTTGATGGATCTTGCTTTCCTGCCAAGTGTTTATCCTAAGCTCCAAATGGGCCAGTCCTCCCTCATGGCAGGGTGTGAGCTTCCCCCACAGCAAGATCTGCCTGCAGAGAGAGATTTCCCGCAGCAGCTCCAAAAATACGTCCTTTGGAGAATACTTTTCTCCACCTTCTGCAAGTCTCAAGCCATGTGACATTCTGACTTCTTTCTTATGTCATGTCTCTCCTGTATAGGAGAGAACATCACTGGCTGCTTTTCCCCCTTCAGGCTTCTCCAGAGACTTGATCTTTCCATTTCAGTACTTTTGTGGTACAGTGGATCTCCACCTGTGGATGTGATCTACAGTGGAATTTAGTGTCATCCATCTGTACTTGCAGACCTCAGACTTTGCTCTCAAAGTGATGAGAGTGGAGAAGAACTTCTACAGAAATAAACAGCACTTATTATTTCAGCACCTGGACTCCAATAGTTAAAAGTGACAAGAACGAGATTATTAGATTTCACCAAATACAGGCAGTATTTTGATGTGTGGGTGTCAGTTGAAAAATAGACCATGATCTTTACAAGAGTCCATTCTGTGGTATTTCTAAATAGTCCAAATCCGTATCATCTTCGAGCTCACTCCTGTGATTGCAGCTCTGCTTGTGTCCTCCCTGATGTGTCCCTTCTGTTTGAATAATTTTGTTGTGAGAAATCCTATCTAGTAACAAACAATATTTTGCTGAGATCTTCAGTAAAGCACTCATCATTTTCCCTCCTTCTTCCTCCCCCACACTTTCATTTGCTTTCACACTTGCAAATGTCCTTTCTACAGCTGATCGCTTACTGTTAAATGAAAAATAGCTCGTAGATTTGCCTGAGAGAGCTTGCAGGCGCGTATAATAACCATTGCACCCAAAGCCCGTACTGCATGAGTGATGCACAGCTTCACCAACTGGTGTTTACAGCTGAAATACTGCTGAAATGTTTGCTGTGTATGTGAACCACAACAAACTTTCCATTGCCTATGTAAACAAAATCCTGTACAACAGAAACCAGGGACTATCCATATTCATGAACATAATTGAAGATTTTTTCACTTAGCCATTTAAGTGGTACTTAGTAGGGAAACTGAATTGAAATCCAGGCACAAGGAAATTAAATAGGGTGGTAATAGAGATTCCTCAATGCATTTAAACCTATGTCATTTGTATTCCTAGAAGTACTACAATTTTCTGAGCTTCCTAAAAGTGTGAAGTGTATCTCTGTTTCCCACATACATTACTCCACAGACATAAGTCATCTGTTAAAATAGGCTCTGTAATAGTCTGAGAAATGCCTCGGTATCTAGCGTGTTTGTTTTGGCATCCGTACTCCAGGCAGATGCACGGGAGGAGGGAGTGATGGCTGCCCAAGGGGCCTGTGACACTTGGGGCAGGCAAGTGAAATCAAGACACTTGTGAGAAAAAACTCTGCTTCCCCAGTCCTCTCATCTCTTGCAAAGACAAGTGGATCAACAACTCTTGGTGACAGGAATAGCCAGATTTGTGTGTGTCATGTGCATCTGCAGAACTTCAGACCCAGGACCTTTGCTTTGGCACCTCCACAAGGTTCTCTGCTCTCTTATTAAGTGGCTGAGCAATGATTACTTTCACAGTGACCAGAAGGAGGCCCAGAACACAGGAGATTTCAGCCCTGGGGGCCATTTGTCCTCACGAAAGAGCCATCCCAGTGCTGGGATCAGGATATGCAGTGGCATATCTCTGAATGCTTTGATAACAGCCCAAGGCATACCCATCTGTGGTGAACCACCTGCAGAGCACACTGCCCAATCCCAGGTATGAGTCTGCTGCTTAGCCCAGGATCTTTCTCTTGGAGTTGTGGGCAATGTTCCAGTTAACAGGAAAATGTCACATGAGGACCAAAGAGAAGGAATTCTTGGAGTATTGTGGTTTAACTCAGCATCCTGTGAGATCTTCATTAAGTAAAACAGCGTGTCTCAGATATTCAGTACTTTATTACTTAGAGGAACTTCTTAGAACATTGGGAACTTCCAAAGATCTCCTCTAATAGCCACACTGATGCCTGGTACTATTGCAGTGATCGTAGCTGGACTTGGATTTACGACACATGGATAAGCTGTGAGCTGGAGCCAAGGAGGCACCAGCTAGTGCTGCCATGGATGATTTATTGTAGCTGTGCCAGAGGGGTGAGGGGCTGGGGCTGGGAGTGAGGCAGGTGCTAACCCCCTCCGTGCTTGCTCTGTCCTTTTGTTCAACAGCTTCCAAAAAGAATTGATTCTGACTTGATTCTCTATCTCTATAGGCCTGATGAAGCTGTGTATGGGAAGGGCAGATTTCCTATGTAATTCAGAGGGGAAAAAAAAGGTTAGATAACATGATGCACTTTGCATGTGTGTTTTGAAAACTCTCATGCCAGCAATGGCAGTGTGGACTGTGAAAGAAGATATTAGCTGGGACTTTCTGTTCACAGATGGCATTTAGCTGATGAGCACTCGAGTGTGCATGGACTGCAAGGTGTACTATTTTAGCTTTTTCTTTGCATTTCATCCAACTGTGCTTTGAAAGAAGATAGTTATCACCATTAGTAGGAGTTGGAAGCAGCAGGGAATGCCATAGTTCAGCGTGCTTCTGCTTCAAGGGGGTGCTGCTGAATGATTGCTTAGCAATCCAGGGGCTGACTGCATCACCAATATTTAATGTCTTCAATTACAGCAATCTTTGTATTTTGTTGTAAGATATTTTTTTGGTAACATACCTGAAAACAGAGGGGAAACAAAGAAAGCAGTGAAGAGCTCTGTAGCTCTCATTTTTCCCAATGAAAGGGATATTCTGTGCATGACAGATTGTACACCTGATAGAAATTGTAACACTAACAAAATCCAGATCTGCTGCTTGCAGTAAATCATTGTCAATAGCACACAAACACCAAGGCACAAATCTTCTCTGTGAAAAGTCCTCAGCCTTAAGAAGCAATTCCTGCAACAATGTTTGGTTTTGCCTTGTGATAGTACAACACACCTGCTTACATAGACACTCCAGACACGAAATTACCTGAAATTGGATAGATGTCTATGCAAAATAAAAATTCAGACCTCACAGAAAGAGAAAAAAACTAGGAAGTATTCTTCATTCTGCAGCAGTCAGCCCTGAAAATAACATAGCAGGAGTTGAAAGGCATACCTTGAGTTAATAGCTTCTCTACTGTAGGCTTCATAGTGGCACAGGCTGTTGTTTTCCAAAGCACTGAAGAGGAGCCAGCCCTCCCTGTGCACTCTCCGGTTATGCCGGCTGTTTTACCAGTGGGCTGTAAGAAGGCAGGATTTCATTCAGATGTTTCTCTGAGCACCGTTGCACACCCTGCTCTGCTGCATCATCCAGCCCTTTGTTGGTGACTGCAGAGACCAGAATTAGTCAGGGAAGCGGGCTGGTTTTTTTACTTTGCATCTGTTTCAGTTACATTACTCTTTATTTTTTGTTAGGTGCTTTTCTTTCTTCCCTGTGCAACAATTAAGCAAAGAGGTAAAGAAATTAAGTGCCTTGCAGAAGGGTTCACATGTAAGCTTTGACCAGTGTTTTTGAGACAAGGAATTGTGAGTGGGAAGCATTTGTAAGCTTTGGGAGATTTTTTTACACTGCTTCTCTTGTGGTCTCAGTGTTCTCAGTGCATGTTACTGTGAGTGCTGTGCCAGAGTAACACGTGAGTGCTGTTGGAGAGAGAGATGCATCATACATTATGTTCAAAACTGACTTCTTGCCTCCTCCCTTCTCCTAGCTTGGCATGAATACACAGACCTGCTAATTTTACTGTAAATACTGAGATACACCACAACAACCAACCAATCTAGCCATGAAACAGTTTAAAGTGCTCAGATATGAAGTGGTTTATGGCCAGTGCTTTAACTGCTCATACCCAGTTGTGCATTAGCTTAGCTAGAGGGTCACTGAGACATTCCACATGACAAAGAAAAATACACAATGTCATGGCATAAATAAAAGCAGACAAATAATAATAATAATGCCTGTATAGCCAAGAAGAGAAAGCATCTTAAGATTATGTGAGAGCCTTTTAGGTACATTAACCTGTATCCAGAGTCCCCAGCGATCTCATGGGGATGTCAAACACCGCCCAAATGTGAGCACAAAAATTTAATACTTTACATGCAGCTACAAAGCAGAAGTGCCATCTGGTCAAAAAGCAAATACATACAGTATCTGACAGATCTGGGAGCCAAGGAGAAATGTCCCATTTCACTGTTAACCATGTGAACTGTGTTTCAGGCAGGATTTCTGCCAAATCATCCAGCAACAGTGGGGATGAAAACAAGGCAGATCCAGGCAGGCTCATTTCAGAGGTGGGCACAGTCCTCAGCATACCAACATTTGTGAGAAAGTGTACTGGTTTTGGGCAAGGCAAGAAAATACTTGAATTGGGAATGGCATTGAGCTGCTTTACAGGTGAACACAGCATAGCCAGGGAGCTGCTGGCCTGTGGTGCAGTGGCCTGTCCTGTTACTGGGTGGCAGGGAGTGTGTGACATGGAGGGAGAATCCAAACTGCCTCTTAGCCATCAATAAAGTTGACTCCCAGGCACTCAGCAATAGGACAAAGGGGGCACGGGCTCAAGCTCCAACATGAGAAATTTAATTTGGATATCAGAAAATAATTCTTTCCAGAGAGAGTGCTCAGGCATTGGAATGGGCTGCCCAGAGAGGGGGTGGATTCCCCATCCCTGGAGGTTTTTAACCTGAGATGGGCCGTGGCACTGAGTGCCATGATGTGGTAAAGGGACTGGAGTTGGACCAAGGGTTGGACTTGATGACCTCAGAGGTCTCTTCCAACCCAATTGATTATGATTCTATGATTATTCATCTTTCTTTTAGTCTTTTTTTCCTACACACTAGGTGTATTATCAGTGCAGTACTGATGCACACAAGGTTTGTGCCATGTTAGTGGTTTGGAAGTTATCCATGAAGCCATTTCTATACTCACCAGGGCAGTGATTCAACCTATTCACAGAAAAATGCTCAAAGACAAAACTAAGTATTTTTGAAATTTGGGAGGAAAACCAGCTCTCATCCCTCACCCCACCCTCCCAGTTTTCCTCTATCACTAGCTTTAAACCATATAAATGAGTTGTAATGCCAGTCATTTCAGCAACACAGATGTTTGCAATAAGCACGCAGCTGAGAAGTGTAAAGTGAAGATGAATGTATCATTAGTATGCGTAAGTAAACTTTTGTGGCCCATTTGTCAGATCAAGCTGAATTGCATCCTGTCTTTCCAGATTACAAATGTCTTGTATTAAAGCAACAGGTTTTTCAGAAGGCTGGGAAAATGTCCTATCCAACTGCTCACTGTAAATACTTTAGTGCAGAAATTTTTGCTCAGTCTCTTCTCTCCCTCAGCTTTGGAAATAAAAGCTTAGGTAAAAGCTCTATTGTTCCCAGTCTGAGACCTTATTCTGTGAGAGGTTGGCAGATCCTTTCCTATCAGAGAGAGGTCCTAGCAGCTATCAACTACTACATCTATGACAAGATGCTAAGGTGATAGATGGATGTGTTCCTTCATTTGTTTTTAAGTTGCTCTTAAACACATTTTCTTTGGAGCAATGTTTCCGCCAAACTAGACAGGAAGGTAGATGATTTTTTTTTTGCCTTTAAACTACTGAACATTTTTAAAAGTGAGCTATGCTTCAGTGTTTTTTGGCACACGGAATCCATCTTAATGTGGAGTATATAACAAAAAGTGCCATGCTTTCTCTATAGAGATCTTAAGGAGAATGACTGAGCCCCAGTACCAGATTGTAAATTAACTATTGTCCTTTGTCAGCATCGAGTGTGCCCCGTCACGTCAAATAACCACAGTTGGCATCCTGTCTATGAGCATGACCCTGTTCATTTCATTCACCCAGCAGTGAATAATTCATATAGCAAGTCTTACCCTGGGCAAAATACACTGACATCAAGAGTCACTAAACTATAGTCATTCACAGAACAAAATAGTTATTCATGCTTTCAATGTGAACCATTAAATCTTGCCAGTTAAATTTAAGAATGAATTGAATTAATTCATTTAGCATCATCTGAGCTCACAACAATGTTGTTGTATGCTTGCTGTGCTTTGCTTTACTTTCCCCCTTTTTTCCACACTGTTTGTACCTGGAAACTTAAATGCTGTACCAAGCAGGTTTTAGTAAATGGAAAAGGTTTTACAGGAAAGAAAATAATTCCTATGTCATGATGTGGTACCATCAACGTACAGAGTAAATAATCAATAATTAGGTGTAGTATGGTTATTAGTAGTGTTTCATGCAGCTAAATGAGCAACGATTACTCCTAAAAACCTGGGCCTGCCTCCTGGTGTGCATCAGGGCAGAGTGTGTTTCCTGCCGAGGCCGAGGGGCTGTGCCTGGAGCAGGACCTTGCCTTTCCCCTCAGCAGTGGCTGCTGTGCTTCTCAGGGCTGGCAGATGAAGTGGGTTTGCATCAGAGATGGAGGGCGTGGACAGGCCCTCCTGCTCCCCAGGGACCTGCCTGGGGCAGTGCTCCTGGGTAATAAATAGGTAACAGTGCTGCTCAGATGGCAGAGGAGCACATGCAAGCGAGGGGGAGCAGATGAGATAGGAGGGGATCACACAGAGTCCTGTGACCGTCAACTTAAGATTCTTTTTTGTTGTCTCCTTGAAAGAAAGAAGATGGTTCTTGTGTGCTGATGATGGCTCTTTGTGGTCATCACCACATCAAGCACAAGGGACAGTGTGAGCCCCCACAGGTGCCTCCTGTGCTGCCAGGCACTGGCAGGAACTCTCAGGGCTGTCACAGAGGCCTAGCAAGTGAATTTGTGGGTGTTTCCTCAAAATGCTGTCACTTATAGGAAGAAAATCTTCCCTTTGGAGGTTTATCACATGAGGATAAACAGACAAAGTGAGTTTTCCTCTGCCGTGACCGGAAGAGCTGGTGGATGGGTGGTGTTGGTAAAGACCTGCTTAGTCATGTGGGGAGGAGATCGCGTTGTTAAACCTCCATGCATGGTCACTCTGTCCTTTCAAAGCCCAAGGTGGGATGGGAGCGGCACCTAATTAGGAACAGTTAATAATTTACTCCTTTATGAGCGATGGATGTGCAGTATTTGCACTGCAGGCTCTCTTGCCTTTCAGCACAACTGCTTTAACTTGTTGCATGCTGGTCATTTCAGGGACGATCAGCATCCATGGCCTCACAGAAGAAGCATTTTCTGGTTGTGAAGAGATTGCTGTGTATTTTTTGGCTCTGTGGCTGACCAGCTTTTCTCTCCAGCCTGCAGTAGTCCCTGTGCCTGAGTGCATCCCTTGGCTGTTTCAGTGTCCAACAGCTTATATGGCTCAAGGCCCCTCACAGGTTTCTGGGTTTTGCTCATCAGCTGTTTTTTCTGCCCATTGCTCAGTTTTCTTCCCAGATGTATTTAAGTTGCTTTGTTTGGAAAACAGCAATGGAAAGACGTAAGAAAAAGTGTGGTTTGCCTTACAGTGGCTACAAACTGTGTTGGCCTGGTGTTAAGGGATTCAGCTAAGGCAGGTTGGATCCCTTGCTGCCACCACACACTCTGCTCTATGTTCACTGTCAAGTCTAAAATTTGGTGTAAAATCTTTGAATGTCTTCCAAGCTGACAAGTCCACTTTGGAGATGACTTCCTTATGATTTGGCACAAAATAATTAGCTGAAAACTACTTATCATAGCCTCTTGTAAAAAGAGATCATATTCCAAAACACCTGCTTCCTTCTTAAAGATCACAGCTTCTGATCTGTGTAATGCAACACTGACAAATCCAGGTCGCTGCTTTTATTGCGATTAGGGCCATATGTGCTGTGTTCTTGCAGCCTTTGCTCGAGGCCTGCTCCCCGTGGGCAAGCAATCAGTGGGGAGAGAGTGGAGAAGGTGGGATTTGGTGCTGGACACCACGTGGCAGGGTCGTGTGGAGACAGGGCAGTGCTGTCATAGGCTCTGTTGGTTTCATTGCCTCAGCATGGTACAGCAAAATTGTGCAAAATTGGCCTCTATCAGCATCTGATCCCCTGGGCTGGTTGTCACACCCTAGCAGGAGTGTGCCTGCAGCTGTGTGAGCCCTTGGGCCTCCACGTGAACTGCAGCCACATTCACTGCAAGAGCTCACTCCTCCAGGCCCAGGTTGTCTCATGGGCATGACTAATCCATTGCAGTTTGTTTGGGCTGCAGTTCATCTGGAAGAGCTCCCCTGGGGGCTGGAGGGAGCAGGGGGTGTGTGTGCATGGGCCCAAGCTTTCCCATGTCCCTTCCCACCTCTTATCCCCAATGCCTGTCCGTGGGAGGTGACGGTCCTTTGGTGCCTCCTTCCCAAAGTGACTCAGGCACAGGAGCTCTTGGGGGGCTTCTACAGCTCCAGCGGGAACAGCAGCTTCACACTGGGCACTCACTGGATCCTAATACCCCTAGGCCATTGGCCATCCATAAACCAAACCGAATAGAACACAATTCCCTCTCCTCCAGTGATCCGGTTGCAAGGGAGGTTATGTGCCTGCATGGGAAATTCCAGGGCAAGTGCAGTTTGTGTGGGTTATCTGAGGGCATGGGCTCTGTGTAGTCTTATTTTCAGGTATTTTGTTTAAGGGTAAGTGGTTTGTGAGGTGCAGATTATTGTTATTTTTTAAAAAGGAAATTTCTACTGGATGACTCCTTTGCATTTCAGTAAACTGTCTTTCTGACCCTTTTTCCTTGAAATTGCTCTGGTGTCCCTCCAAAAATCATGGTGGTAGAGAGGAGACCTTGTTCTCTCCAATGGCAGGCTGTGCTTCATCCTCTGGGAGACAGAGGCTAAGGAATTGCTGAAGAAGACACAAGAAAAGACAGTGAATAAATATTAAAGCCAGACAAATTCAGGCTCAATAAAGCTGTACAGTTTTCACGGTGGGCTTAGTTAACCAACAGAGTAACTTGTGTAGGGATTCAGTGGATTTTCCATCCCTTGAAGGCTTTAAATCAAGCTTGCACATACTACGATATGCTTTAAGCAGAACTCGCAGACTTCATTCACGGTTGCCTGAGTGAGGTTTTTTGGTCTGTTTTGTACAGCTGGACAGAGCAGATGGTCAGAAAAAGATCTCCCTAAGAGATCTGTGTTTAAATAAGCAAACAAACAACCCCCTTGAAAGTGATATCCACACATACAGATGGATGAAAATTACAAGTCCTTAGCAATACTAGAAAAGGAAACATTTGGGTCTGCTGTGACTGGTCAGTTTCAGGATTCCAGATGCGGGATAATTTGCAGGAAAATGTGGTAAATGTTTTGTGCTGAGAAGGACAGTGTTAAGATGTAGTATTTGTGGGTGGAATGACCCTCACCCTACAGCCCAGCAGTGTTGACAGGAGCAGCCCACAATGGTGCATCCCTGCTCCCTGACTTCTGGATTCTCACCTGTGCCTGAATGAGGTGCATCAGGTCTCTGAGCACCCGGAGGCTGTTTGAGGCAAGGCTGTCCCAGCCAGGCAGCACTTGGGCAGGCTGAGCTCCTCTTTAAACCCAGCTGTCTGTGCAGCTCTCTGAGCACTTGCATCAGGACCCTCTCCCCTAACAGCCAACCTGGAAAGGCACCAGCCTGCCCAGACAGTGTCAGTGAACAGTTGGAGCTCTTCATTAGAGAGAACCTAATTAGACATTTATTATTTATGTGATTTTACATTAATGGCCTGGCAACAAGATTTATTTCTCAACTTATTTGTTTCACAATGTGGTTTCTTCAGCAATCAATTGATATTTGGTTAGCTTAATAACTATCTTGTTAAAATTAAATTAAATGCTACTCTGATTTAACTGTATTAAAATAAATGTTGTCATTGTTAATGAAATGCAAATAACTATTTAAATTGTGGCAGTGCTTCATTGAGTTGCCACTGTTGAGTGGAGAGACATTGAAGAACACACCAGTGAGGTGGGGGATGGCAGGAGTTGCTGAGAGCAGGGACTTCAGCCAGCTTCAGCTTGGTGAATGAGAGCTTCCCCCTGGCTCCAGCAGGCCCTGGGTGATAACTGTGATGGTATATGAAAGCAAAATTTCTCTGTTTAGATAGGCAGTCTGATCTTTAACATTCACTTTTTGATATGCCCAGTGGGCTAGAAATTAAAACAGTCTGGCTACAAGCATTAAAAAGCAGCTGCAGGTTCCTGGTGTCTGAATAAAAGTTCAAAAGACATTGAGTTCAAATGAAGGATCCCCGAGCTTTCCCTGTAGTGTGGGACAAAGCCTGACAGAACACTGGTCCCCAAGCTGGTTGGTTTCTTGGCACCTTGGATTCCTCTGCACAGGGGCCTGAGTCCCCTGCCTTGGCAGACATGGATGGAGGCAGGGATAGCAAGAGGACTCCTCTACAAGTTCCTGCTGTTAAATGCCTGTCCATCCCACCTCCCCCATCACACCCCATTCCTCTGGCAGGTGGCGAGAACAGACATGGAAAAAGTCATCAGTGAGCGTGGTCTGGAAATAATTTGTGAGCAGACAAGCAGCTTGCCTGTCTCTGCTGCTCCTGAGGTCTGAGGAGGAACCCCTGGGTGCAAGCAATGTTGGCCACACACCAGCCAACTGTGGGTCTCTGCAGATCTTTCCATCTCTGTAGATGGACAGAGCAATGTCCACACAGAAGTCAACATGTGTTACCAGAGCTCTCTGCTGACATGGATGCCCACATGAAATAGTAGAAACAGCAGCTGGAATCATCAGGAAAACAGTCTAGATGTGTTGCAAAGCTTTATGGTGAAACTACACAATCTGAAATGTGTGGTGGGTAGGGCCGACCCAGCTTCCTTTGTAATGGGGTAGTGGGCACTGATACCACTTGTGATGCAGCAGGAGCCAGGGCAGGGCTGCCTGGAGAGAGAAGGCACATGCAAAGACAGACTTCCACAAGTAGGGTCAGTTGTACACCCCTTCACTCTGAGGGGACTGCCCAACTCCCAGAACAAAAGAAATTAATATAATGGTGCTGCACAAGCAAATGGTTTCATCTTTTGTTTACACATGGAGATAAATGATCCCTTGTATCCCTATTGGCCAAATTCGTATGTGCAAGTCTTTGTCACCGAGTTACAAGTACTGCAAGGACAGCACAAAGTTTACAAAGTTTGAGCAATGCCCACAGAGAAATCCTTGAAAAAGGATCAGTCACAGGGTGAGCTCCCAGTCCTCTCGGAAAGCATAAGCACATCCAGGCATTAAATGTTTACATGAGCTGTGTAGCCACTTAACTGGGCAGCAAAGAGCAAACTCCTAACACAAACCATGCTGCAGTTCGTAACACTCGTATTTTTGCCTGTGTGTATTGCCAGTTACTGACAAAAGTGCAAGGAGCACACAAGCATGCTATAGGGGGAAGTTATTCAAGATGTAATGCAGTACTGGGTCTGCATTCCCTCCACAGTACAGACATGGGCATTTCATCAGAGATGTGATTTTTGGTTTTTTTCTTGTTATAATGATGCAACAGATCTAAAGACTGGAGGATAAAATAGGTAGAATGAAAAATCAGGGGGGGAAAAAGGAGTTAAGTTGAGCTCAGTATGAAATGTGCAAACATTTATACTTGGTGTGGTTTTTAATAAACTTAGATGAACAACATATGATGCCTTGTGTTATATTAATCTTCCAGTGCTTGATGCTGCACATGATTTTCCAGCAGCTTTCATTTATTGAATTCCCTGCTTAGATTTTTAGTGAAAAGCAAAGATTATGAAACATCCCGTTTTTAATTCTAATTTAATTGCATACAATTAGCTAAATACATCATTTGCTACAACTCCAGTTAATACATAGTTAAATGTAATTTTTACGATAGTGTGCCAAATGACATATTAATAATATTTGGTATCATTAGCAGTAGATTACAAAAATATTTGCATACTGCTTATTAGGGTGTGATATGATGCGTTTCCACATTGGATGACTATGTAGGTGACTAAGGATTATGAAATAATTCTCAACTCATACCCTGGATTTTAAAGCTTCCAGATTTGTTTATTTATTTTAGAAAAGAATAGTCAAGTTCCTGATACTGTTTTTGTGGCATGGCTGTCTAGAATAAGTTCATTCAGCCTATTCCTGTTCAGCCTACACCTTTGTAGATGTACTTAGCCTGTCTCAGTTCCCTGAAGTTTGGTTTCTTTAATCTTCTCCATTTGTCTGCCAAGAATCATGAGGGGGAAATTGATCGTGCCTTGGGGATGAGGGACTGGAGTAAATGACCTCCATGGGGCCTTTCCAACCCTGTTTTCCTTTGATCCTGCATAGTCTGGAGCTGTCATGTATCCAGCCTGCCCATGGGTGGAGTCCAAACAGGTCGGTGTCCACACTTGTCTAACATGTCTGTACTAAGGAAAAGAGAGCTGTGCAGCTCCAGCCATCACTCAGGGCTTTTGTAATGATTGTGCTGGTGGGACAGGGACATGCAGGGCTCTCCTGCTGCTGCCCTGAGCTATTTAATTCTGGATTGAGCCCCTTGTCTTCAGGCTTCTCTCTGAGCCCTGGGATTCTGGCTCTCCCAGCTGACTGTGCCGAATGCCGTTGGCTGCGGGGCCTGGGACGTGTGGCATTTGACAGCTACTGTGCTGCACTTGCAGAGGTATTGAAAGTGCTGCCTGATGTTGTGCAGCACGGAAAACCAGTGGCAGCTTGTGCCAAGGTGTGCCATCCAGCTGAGTGCCAGAAACACCAGGATATTGCAAGAGGGACTTGAGGTTCCAGATTTCATCCTGGGTTTGAATTTCATCTCTCCTAACCCTAGGGATGGCTCACCCCAGAGCTTTGGTCTGGGCCAAAAGCAATGACAGGAAGCATTTGCAAACTTAAAATGACATTTGGCTTTCCAGGGCCACCCAGTATCGGGGTTTGTCTTTCCAGGGTTACAAGTACTTCCAGGTGTTTGGGGCAGAGCCATATGTAAAAACATCCTTTTCAAGAGCAATCACACTCTGCCACTTATGCTGTCTGCAAAATGGAAGCAACAACAAACAGGAAACCTCAGGGTGAGGGTCAGGCAGAAATACAGTTCTAGCAACTGGTTGGAAATACCTAATAACAATGATTAATTTAGAAAAATCAAAATGAGGTGTTACTTCAGGTGTGGTGCCAAGTCATGGTCTGAGTGGCCTGGAGGCTGGAGCTCCTCGGTGTGCAGAGCAGAAGCTGCAGTGTAGCAATGGGACTCAGTATTTATGCAATATCTGACATTTGTGATTTCTTTTTTAAATAAATACAAGTAGCTGCAACTCCAGAAATGCACAAACTCTGCTTCGGAGCTGCCTTTACTCTTCACAGGGATCACCTCTGGCAGGTGGGGAGTTTAGTCTGTCTTTCCTGCAGTCTTTGGGCCGGATACCTGTGTCTGTGCTGGTGGTAACCCCAGGCAGGCAGCGAGGCTGTGGAGGCTGTTTGACAGCTGTGGGGTGTAATGATGAGCTCACGGAGGAAGAACGATTGCTTTGGCTTTTATTGTGTATTTCCGGATTTTTCTAAAAAGTCAAGTTACAGGATACTAGTGGAGGGTTTCTTTGTTTCTTCTTTCTTTGTCTGTTTTAGCGTCTTGAGACAAAAGTATTTAACAACAAAGCTTAATAAGGTGTAAAGTAACAGCAAAGAGCAAGCAGACAGAGGTGAGGTGAACATGAACTAGTTTCCGCAGCCTTTGACAGCTCATCTGGTGGGAATAATGAGTAATTTATGTAGCATTCCCCACTTCAGATTATCGAGTGGCTAGACTGAAGCTTGGAAACACTCCAGGTCAAAATCGGATACAACAAAAGGGATATTTGTAGCCCTTTGTGTATTTCTTTATTGTACTCATTTTTATTAATTTCCTGATACTGAAAGTATTTGGGGTGGGGAAGACAAGGTTTCACTTCCCACACTCTGTCCTCGTGGTAGTCTCTCAGGGTGTTGGATCAACATATTCGTGGCAGGTCTGTGAGGCTGCAGTGCCAGGTTTGGGTGAGATTCAGCATCAGGTACTCTGTCCTGCTCTGCCACGGAACCTGTTGTGTCCTGGTGCCCATCTCTGAATAGTGGGAAGAGACTGAAGAAATAAAGTGTTTATCTTTAGTTCACCAGTAAGGAAAGAGTCACTGTGAAGTACCACCAAATAATTTGCTGGTCTACAATCAGGTCAGTCTATGTCTTCAGATCCAGACTGACACTCAACTAGTTATGCTTCATCCCAAAAACTGGGTTACCAGAGGAAGGCTGCCTTCTTGGCAGAGAGCACTGCGAGGGTGAAACTGCAGTCCTTGTCTGCAATCTCAGCCCATATGGCAGTTCCTCCCCAGCTGTGTGTCTCACAAACAGCCTGAATTTGTAACCTGGTGGCTACAGAAGCAGTCCCAGTCTCACCTATAGAGACAGCATTGCTTTGGGTACCTTGCCCTGCCCTGGGAAAGGATGAAGGTCAGAGAAACATTTGCCCAGGGGTATGACTTCTTTCAGCTGTCCAGGGCATGCTGAAGACAAGTTCTCACTTTAAAGCAATTCAAGGAAAGGCAATTAAGTCTCATTAAATTCAGAAAGCATCATTTTCCTTAAAATGCTGCAGTAAGATGCTGAGGGATAGCATGGTCCAGATGATTATAAATGCTGACCTGATCAGCTGCTGCCTTCAAACTTATTGTCCCAACCCCATCCATGCTCCTGACACAGCTCCTCCGTGTAATGGAGACACTTCTATGGGGCAGAACAATGCTCTGTGCTCTGAACACGCCAGGGGATTCAGGGTGATCCATTCAGACCCCTGAGGGTGCCGCCCCTGTCTGTGTCCCACTGCCCTCCTCACCCTTTGGAAGGGTTCATGCAGCTGAGTTTCGGTTGCCTAAAGGCAAATGGTTCACAGTAGACTGGGAAACGTCTCCTGTTCCGTAAAAACAAACAAAAAGAAAGAACAAAAATCCAAATAAACCCCTTAGAGACCTTTTCCTGCTGCAAGTATTCTAGTATAATGGGTTAGGATAGATGAGGGACACGGACGGATTTTGGCTGGCAATACATTTCGGCTGTTTTGCAGCTAATAAAATCACATGCTACCCATAACACTTAGGGGCATTTTACCTTACAGATTGCAAATAACCTTTTTGGGTAACCTTAAAACAAATTTAAATGTGTCCTATTTACATTTATTCACATGAGTTAATGTTATTGGAAGTAGTGTTACTTTTCCATTGGAAATCTTTCTAGCAAAGTTAACATTTCCATTAGTTTCTAAACATGTATGTCCTTGAAAAAAATACACCAGCAATTCCTCTGAGCCTGATACTCTTTAACTGCAATCCTTTTACACCATTGCACCCATCTTTTGTAGACAACATTACTCGCTCTGGCTTTGTACTAGTGAAGCTAGAAATTGAATTAGGTCTTCTACCTCCAGTCAGCATTATTCGGCATTAATCCTCTTTGGCAGAGGCAGCAGCCAGCTCGCTGCCAGCTGTTGGCAGGTCTCTGCAAAGCACTGGAGTTGATGTCAGTTTTAGAAGTTGAAAATGCACATGGTGTCTAACTGAGAAGTGTTGCAATTTTTTTAAAAATGAGTGAATACACTTAAAAATTTAAGGGAGCTGTTAGGATGGGCCCTCTGTACTGACATGAGGATTTGGTAGCAGCTAAGGAAAGAAAGTGAAAATTAATCATCCATTTTTTCCATTCTTATCCCAATTCACTGTATTAGCATCTCAGTATCTCAGTTTGTCTGTAAGACGGGCAAATTACTCACCTGGACATTCCACCACAGAGCAGAGAGGCTTATCCAATATCCAGTATCCTGCAATAGTAGTCGACAGGCAGACTATTCTGAGCTGGAAGGGACCCACAAGGATCATTGAGTCCAACTCTTAAGTCAATGGCCCACATAGAGGATTGAACCCATGACCTTGGAATTATTACAACCAAGTTTTAACCAACTGAGCTAATCTCAAGTCAACATGCTGTAATTGTAGCGACTGCCATCAAAAGGGCTGAAAGTGTTCAAAGGACAAATGGTAATTCTAATTTTGTAAGTGGGGAAAGTGAAATCTAGAATGGGGATGAGCTGTCAGAGGGAGTGGGTGGCAGGAGCCAGGCTTCCCGATGCTCCCTGCCTCTCCTGCGGGGCCTCAGGTGTGAAGTCAGGATGAGCAGTAGGGCCACTGCCATAACATGGGAGTCTCCACGTCTGTGCATGTATGGCCAGACTTCACTAACACAGATTCGGGCAGGGCTCTCCCCACGTGGGTGTGTGGCCCTTCCAGCCTGTGCAGTGGATGTTTTAGGTGAGGCACAGCATGCACAGAACTGGCCCCACCGTTTAAGTTCTGAGGTCCATCTGCCATGGCCGAGTAAGCTTGGACAGTGACAGTGAAGTCCTCGGGACTGTCACGCCTACTGAGCATCCGAGATGTGACGGGATGGGATGGCAGGGAGGCTTTAACTGCCAGGGAATGGTCCCACTGAGACTCGAACTCAGGTCCTTGGGATTCAGAGTCCAGAGTGCTCTCCTTTACACCACGGGACTGCCCTAGAGTCTCCATGAAGTCCCTTGAATATGGCTCTGTACACAGCATGTGGCTGTAGCATACTGGCCTGTGTGTGGGGTAACCTCTGCAGAGCCTTCTCAGGGTGGTTGCAGGTGAGATCAGCCATACTTTGCTTGCAGGATCAGGGCTAGGTCTGTCTGTTGTAAGAAGAGAAATACCCATAGTTCTCCCCTCTAGAATTTGCCATTAAGAATTTCATGCCATTGCTTATGTACACTTCCTCACCTTGTTCTCCTTGTATCAATATAAATCTACCTTTTCTCTCCTTTTAAGCAAAAGGCTAGTATTTCTTTCCATCCCACACAATCCAAACCTAGAATACCTGCAGTTAGCTTAAACACTACTAACAAAACCTCTATGTTTTGCTAAGAGTCGGGAGCAAGATGATATAAAATTCATATATGAGTATATGAAAGCCAAACTAGCCTTTGGATAGCTATGGATAATTCTTTCTGTCCCATAAAAGACTGGTAGTTCACACTGTTTCTCATATTTTATTTGCTGGGATTTCATACTGATTATGGTATTTATTTAAAATAACAAGCTCTGTGAGTCCATCCAATTTCCAAGAACCCCATTGCCACTGTTCGTTACAAGCTATGATTAGTGACAGGCTTACATTGTTAGAGTCTGCAGGTATTCTGAATATTAGACCTGTCTTTTGTGTGTAGTTCTCTCTTCTGGTTACCTGGGAGTTGTCTGCTTGTATTCTCTCACCTCAGATCTTTACTAACCAGAAATTATACACTTGTAAAACAGTCGTGCTGTTCTGTTACAGTGAATCAATGGGTTTGCTCTCAGTCCTCTTTTTATTTGTTATTAAAAATAAAAGTTTTTCTACATACAGCATGAGTGCTGTTGCTGATTAAAAGCTTGCATTGGCATTTGAATTGCATCCTTAGCACAAGGGTGAAGGTAAAAGTTTGCTGACAGCTTGCAGCTTCGTGGCATGTTTCTTTGAAGCTGGAGGCAAGAGAGGAAGACACAGTGATGGGTCTTGATATCCATTTAGGAAAGAATTGGGTAATGGACTAGAGCTTTGTCTCCAGGAGACTGAGTTTTACTTTCTAGTGCAAGCTGGTGTTGGCTTAGGCAATGTTCAGGTGCTCAGCTGAATTTTTGGCCAACTTGTGATGTAGATCTACTGTTCTGATTAATTTGTAACATCTCTAGAATACAACAACTTTCTTGTTAGCCTGTACTTTCATCAAGAAATCATATATTTAAGCAGGGGCCAAAACATACATCTCTAGTTTCAGAGTCTATAAGAAGTCAGCAATGGTCAGGTTTGCTGCGGCTCCTTGAAAGTGCAGAACAGCCCATACAACCCTGCAACAGCCCCAAAGGCTCATTAAACACCAAGGACTTGTGGTCCTAGAGATTGGCAGGTTAACTCACATTGGGAACACTTCAGGGTTTTAGTTACAGGATGTGTATATCATAGAATGGTTTGGGTTGGAAGGGACCCTACAAATCATGCAGTTCCAACCCCCCTGCTGCGGGCAGGGATGGCACTCACTGTATCAGGAATATATACACAGGTATATCCAGGCATGGATATAAATATATATAAATATATAAAAATACATGTATACACACACACACACCCCTTTCTTCCTAATGCAGCCTTCAGAAATGTGTGCACTGCCCCACAGGATGGGGCAGTCTCTTTGTGGAGCCCTGAAATACTGGGTTTGGAGTATGGCAGCAAGGAGAGTAGCACTTGCCATGTAGGACAGCACTCAAAGGACAGGTTTGAGCTATGTCTCACCAGAATTTACTTCCATTGGAAACTAAACTGCAGATCCTCTAAATAGGACACTTGCAGACAATTTTAGCCCCTATACTGCTGCAAGAACAAGACAGTTAAAGTGGAAAGAAGCTCTCATTCTGAGCCCTGTATTAACATGTTTTTAATGTCTTTCTTTCCAAGTTGACCAAAGTGAAAGCAATCTGCCTCAAATTTCATAGTCAAGATTTTGTGCCAAGATTAGATATAAAGTGGGTCAACTATTCAAAGCTGGTAATATATGTGAATACAGGATTTGTACCAATTTGTTGTTATCTAAATTGACTAATGTTTCATGAAAACAAATTTCTGCTTGTGGATTGCTCTGAGAATGGCAAACACTCCTTTTGTACCAGTGTGTCCCTCTCTGGCACTGTTTATGGGTGACTGGGGACTTCAGCCAGGCAGGCCTCTCTCCCTCCTTGGACACTGGTGGCTGAGGTGCAGAAAGGCAGGGCTGCCTTTCAAACAATCTAAGAAAGAGTGGGAGTCATTTCTGGAGTGAAGGAGGAGCTATGCCAGATGGATTTAAACACTTTTAGGTCATTTAATGTTGTTTGTAGGGAAAAAAGTACTGTTATTATATACATTTGCAACCAAAAAGCCTTCTGAGACTTCCTCAGGGCAGGAAATGATTGTCAGGCTTTTACATGTATTGAACTGATGAGTGTATTAATGAAAGGTGTAAAGGGTACATTGAACTCATTGTTAATACCTCTCCTAGGTGAGATTTGCTATAGATTTGGTTATTTTACATGCCCCCAGTATTGTCTGGGAGCCGAGCAGGAGATCACCAGGCACAGGACTTCAGGGAACATCCCTCACCATGGTTTTTACCCAGCTATGGTCTGTAGTCTCTCCCTGTCCCTTCCTTTTCCATGCCTTTCTGCCCTGGCACCAAAGGCCGTTTCTTCAGGGCAGGCTGCAGGATGAAGGCATTTCCCTGTGGAGGGGATGAGTCCCCATTATCCCCCTTTTCAGAGGTAGGCTGACTGGCTGGGGTGGTCCTCAGTGCACTGCCATACACGGGCCATGGCGGCCCATCAAGACACAGACAGGTGCTTGCTAAAAGCAAAGGGCCATTTGGCATGCAGTCATTAGCCATTGCCGAGTGCATTAGCCCTCTTATGTCTTTCAGAAAGTCATCATTTTATAACAGAAAATTGCTGTTTTGTTCCAAGTAGACTTAATTTCTATAATAAGAATAAAGCCCCTTAATTAGGGTTATGAAGAAGCAAAATATCATGTACTTCATAGGAAGGGCAGTAGCTGCTGAGCTCAGGGAAGGGGATGGGCCATGGAAGGGACACCGGGGCAGTGTGGCCGGGTGTAGGGTATGATCCTGTATGTCCTGCAGCCCCGGGACTGTCCTGTGCCACTGAGGCAGTGCTGGCGAGGTGTGCTGGGCCTCTTATGGCAGCGAGGCTTTCATCTGCAAGTGCTGCACTCCCTGCTCCTCTCCAGCCTGCCTGGCACCTCGCCTTCAGTCACTGTCCCAGAAAACCCCACTTTTTGCCAGGGGACTAGGATGCAGATTTGGCTCTGCCAGAAAAAATAATTTGCATCATTTGCGTTCATTTACTGTGATTTTGAGACTGGCTCTGCCACTGATACTTTATTGCTGGCATCCTGTTGCAAAGTGACCAACCGTAGCATGTCGTTAGTTGGTCCCCTCTTCATTCTCCATCGCTAGGTAATTAAATGAGATTTCCACGTATTTGGTACAGTCCTCTCACTAATCTGTACCTCAGGCTGAGATTGATGCAGTGGCCTGTCTGTGGTAACAGCAGAGCCCCCGAGGGGGCCGGGAATGGTGCGGGGCTCTGACCGCTCCGGCGGGGCGGGAGCGGGGCTGAGTGAGCGCATCCTGCTCCATTCGTTGTCAGCCATCACCACCCAGCGGCGAAATAGCTCCGGCTGGATTCAACTGCCACCTTACGTGTCTCTTTCAAGGCTTTTTTTTTTTTCCCCTAAAACCCGAATTTTCAAATAGGGTACTCGTTTGCTGGGCTGATCCTGGACTCACATCGGCTTTTATAACAATGTGAAATTGTCTTTCGTGCAAGGAATCACTTCTGCCCCATGCAAACTGACTCACACATGTCTCCTAGGCACCTCGACTGCCTACACAGATAAAATGGAAGTGGTTTAGCTTTGGCCCAGGAAGTGAACTGACCTTTTACACCACCCAGACTCACGTGAAGTATAGCACCAATCCTGGAATCCTAGGAGACAGGCATCTGTGATGCGGGTTTTCATCTGTTTATATAAAAAAGAATAGAACCCCCTGTCCCTAAAATAAAAGATAATCTAGTTCTTATACATCCTTTAGTAGTGTACCCTAGAAAACAAGGGTGGGAGTATTATATGGTGTTAAGGTAGGAAGGGCATTTCCATCTCCTTGGTAACAAATGGTTAGCAAAGCTAAGAAGTTACTGAAGCTCACTGAAAGAGTAGATATTGCTGTCCTGGTCCCTTCTTTAGCACGGGCCATGTTAATCAGTTTCAGCTTCCTCAGTCACATCTTCCTTTTCATTCTCCCCATCCACACTTCTGGAATCTTAAACTTATGCCTGTCCCCTGGCAAATGTTCCTCCTGGTTCACTTGGACCCAGGCTTTTGCCTTCTGCTTGTTGCATTCAGCTGCTCCCTCGGTGGTGAGTCTATGGGTGAAATCCAGGTAATGTCTGGCAACAACAGTTTCTTTACAGAGAGACTTCAGTAAAACTTGTCACCAACAGTTCAGTGCACTCACTGTGGCAATTAACTGACAATGGAGTTATGGCTCCTTCATTTAGTTGTGATTATCCTTTTAATGTCATTATTTCCTAATGGATAAAATGCTTGCTGCCCTTAAGAAGTGCTTTGGCAAGGTGTTTGCTGGCAGAGCAGGCCCCCTCTGCCCCATCACTGAACTAGTTATTTCCTAGCACAGCTAAAATACTCCTCTGCCTCGGGGGGACCAGACAAGGGCAGAATGAGTTTGTGTGTGCTTGCAAACCATCCTTTGAGGTGGCCCCTCTGTGCCTTTAGACCCTGTTTTCAAAGCTGCTGTGTGCAATACAGTTTGTCAACTACCCCCAAGCCTCCTATTTACCCCAAATCTTTGTATGGTTTGTGGGGGAGCTTAGGCAGACATGGGAAGTGCACAGCCATGCTGGCAGGCACACAAGGAGCAGAAGAGTCATGGCTCTTGTCACAGAAGTGGGCTCAGCTCCTATAAATCCAATTTGCTCCAGCTGCCATTTCCAGGCTTTGGGAGATGCCTGATCAATCCCTTTGTTCCTTCTGCCCGCGGGTGGCCCAAACTTGGCTTGAAGACCACGGCATACCCTGGCAGCCTATAAAACCGGTAACTTCCACGTGCCCCTCTTAAACAGGTGCCTGCACAAAGCCTTAGAGGGAGGGATAATTAAACCACAACATATTTAGGAGGTGACCTCCATACCCCAGACCTTGAAAGGATGGGTAAGCCAAGCAGGCTGGCATAGAAACAATTACAGGCTCACTGGTGGCTGAGTTTCTTAGCATGGGCCTTGTGGATTTGGCGTGATACTCATTCTTGATAAAATATTCTGAGTTTTCTGCCTGCCTTTTTTTTTTCCCCTTGAGGAAAAAACTAAAATGTATCTTGTGAGCCTACTATTTTCTGCAAGGGGGAGAACTTTCCATAAATTTGCTATAGATGAATACTTCCTGTGATGCCTAAAGTGATTTTCAGTGAAAGGTGTATATACAATTCCTGAACTAACTTGCTGGTGGTTTAGTTTTGAAAATTTTATTTTGGGATTTCTTTCTAGTAGTGATGTAATCTTAATGAAGAGTAAAATCAGAGCAAAACCAACCTCCTTTCAGCTGTTTTCTTGACCCTCTCCCAGTGTGCACACCTGAGCTGTAGTTTGCATGTATGCATGTTGGTTTTTTGACCAATGTTCAGCCTTCTCTCTCTTCCCCCAAACAGTGCTGGCTGGTGAGAGATCAAAACTCCCTTTAGGAGCAGAGGTCTGTGACACCTGCCCAAGCTCTGTTTCACTGAAGGGCAAGTACCATATATATAACACTTCTGGAGAAATTCTTCTGAAGTGCAGGGCCACGTTGCCCTCTGGCTGAGGGGTGATGTGCTGCAGGTCTTAGAAACACACCCCTCTGACCTTTAGTTGTCCACCACCTGTCTGCAAACAGGCGGGAGCAGCATGACTGGCAGCAGGCAGGATTGTCACCCGGGCACTGTAAAGCCGGCAGAACAAGTGGGAATCTGCCACCTTAGTGCAGCAGTTGTGCCTGGCCAGCCAAAGAAAGCGTTTTGCAAGTGTCTCTGGTATGATGAAGTGACTTATTACCAGGCTGAGGTCCAGAAAAGGCACTTGTGGCAGAAGAATTCTCTCACGTTGAAGGCACTGAGTTGGCAGAAAGAGGGAGGGAGCTTGGGAAGCAGGCAGAAAAATCAGCAAAGTAGTGTGAAGAAAGTGTTGCTGTGGGAGCTGGGTGATGGTCAGTGGGGCAGAGTCCAGGCAGAGGTGCCAGCACCCCAAGCTCTGCTGCAGGACACTGAGCACAGCCAGGAGAGAGTGAGGACTACACCCTCCTGCTGACAGGCCCCTGAGCACAGACTCCTGCTGTAAGGCAAATACACCGGGGCTTGAATACTGTGGACAGAGTTTGGGGAATTCCTTGGAATTAGAAGTCTATTACTTTCAAATTAGTAACTAGGCTGCAAAAAACGTGTCTAAAGCGTGATTGAAGGTTTGAATGTGTCAGGTCACATCTGTGCTGATGTTTTGTAGGTGGAAGGCCCAAAGAAACAGCAGGCAGTAATGAGTCCCCCAACCTTTCACTGCTGCCCTGTGGCTCTGACCTTCCCTCATCTCACACCAGAACACAGGAAATTCCTCTGACCTGTCAGATTTATCTTTGAAAGTGACTTCTCAAGGAAGTGGAGTATCTCTCCTCCTATTTCTCTTTTCCTCTCAGAGAAGAGACTCTTCCTCTTCTATAACAACAAACTCTGTTGTATATATTTTTTCCATGATTTTATGAAAAATTCAACCCAACTTTTACCTGCCTGCAGTGTGAGATGCTGGGACTGAGACAGCAAGAGGGGAAAGGCTTGTCAAAGCAATGACTGCATTGAACTTCTGTTGGTTGTTTCTCCCTCTCCTTGGAGAGACGTACAAATGAAAATTCGAGCGACCAGAATAAAAGAAGCGTGATTAGATAGAGGGTGGCATTAGCAAGAAAATGGGAAAGGACATTGTGTTTGTGTTGCAACAGGATCTATTTTTAAGAGCTTGTTGTATGTTTCATGTCATAAAATCACTTCTGGGATTATTTTTTTCTAAAAACAATAAAAAATAATGTCCATGCCCACTGCAGAGAGCACTAAAATAGTCCACTCCAACCACTTCAGACAGGATGTATGGAAACAATCAGCGTTACTCTGAGTAAGAACAAATAGCGGCAACTATCTGATGACGCAGAATAAAGAGAGAGAAGAGGTCGATTTTGCTGAAGTAAATTGAATGAGCCAGTGGCATTGGAAGGATTATTAGGGATGGTAGAAGGGATAATTTGACCTAGGAACTGTTCTAATTGGTGGCCATCCCTTTGAATATGAATATCCCATTCAATATTTGCAGTAACTCTCCTTGAAACAAAACAGATGTGTTCAGATCTCCTCTGGACAGGAGGGAGGCTGTTTATAGGGGGATCAGATGTCATTAAGTGCTTTAAAAACATGCTCTTTCTTCAACCAGAAGGAGCATCTCAAAGTGATTGTTTTTACTATGCACAGCTCTAATTAAAGTTCTGGGTTTCAGTTAGTCTTGTTTCCTGGCCTATAATGTCACACGCCGGTCAGAACATTTTGTTTTAAGCAGAAAGCTCACCTGTAAGAGCCCAGCCAGCACACATACTCTGAGATATTTTTAGCTATAGATGAAGAGGGATTTTAAAAATGTGTGTGTGAATGACATATCCAGGTCCTAGTGAAATTCACTTTGATGCAAGCACACAACCCACCCATGTGTCTTCAAAGCATTTCAAAGGGCAAACTGTGGTAACTGAACTTCACATTAATTTTCAAAGATGAGTGGTCAACTTTGTCAGAACACTTTCAGATTGAAAAATACTTTAAAATTCCCATTTTCTGACTTCAGTTTTACCCCTCCACTCTCCCTGCCTCTGCTTTGGGCAGGTTATCTGGCCCTGTGGGGCATTTCAAGGATGACTTTCAAGCATCGTGACAGTGGGAGAGCAGCAGGTGACACGTGTGAGCCAGGTGGGCAAGACTCAGCAGCTCTTTCAGGTAAATTCACATTGCTGTGAAAGAGCACAGCCCCACTGCACTGATGGGCTCTCTCTGAAGAATAAACTCAAGCCTGAGCTGCCACCTCTTGTCTTCCTCTCTGCCGCTTTGTACACTTTTGTAAGAAACATTGTATTTTACAGAGTTAAACAACACAGTGACTGAGAAATATATCTTTATTATTAGAATGTTTATATTCTAAAAACTTTTATCTGGGGTTACAGTACAATCCAATTTCTTCCTAATTAACTAACCTGGCATTTTTCAGTAACTGTAAATTAGGCTTTGAAAAGTTTAAGAACATGCAACTTCTTTTACTCTTTTCCTCCTCCAAACAGACAACTTACAGTCAAGATTTTGGTGTGATAATAAAATAAACATCTCATTTGTGAACTAGTAGTTGCACTTAACTTTGGTGACTAACAGAGTAGGTAGGCATTTAAAAATAAAAATATTCTTTCAGTGTCAAGTGGATAAAGAAGCAGATTAATATATTTTAATTTATTATCTTTCTAAAGTTAACCTTTATTATCTTCAAAAAAGGTCATTTTTTTCAGCTTTGTAAAAGGATATGGGAAGTAATAGAAAAAAACCTCAGGGATGTTTCTATTTTGTGGCTGGCCTATAAAAATTGTCGTAACACACAATCTGACCCAAGCCCATGCAACACAATGAACAACTCCTTTACACCACACACAATGCCTAGCATAAGGCCAAGTGTGGCCTTGTGACATAGTTAAATAAATATTAAATATTAAAATATCATTACAACCTAAATACCTGAATTGGTTTTACACTGTGACTTTCTACTGAAACAGTGTTGAGAAACTTTAAACACGTATCTGATTGTTCCATATACACTAGTTAAAATAAAAGTGAGCAATAATACTCTTTCTTCACTCTGCTACTTTCTGGGAGCTCCATACACTGACAAATGTATGACATCTGCAGTTACCTGATCCTAGCTGACTGATTCGTCATCTACTTTAAAAATATTGCAACTCAAGTGCTTATTGCAGCAGTAATCATAGTGATACACTGTCTTTTAATATTCAGTTCTGCTTACAGACATAGTTATAAAAAATGAAAAACATTTTTCACAAATCTTTGTACACATACTGTAAAAATCACCTTCCACATAAACAATTTACATCTTTTATGAGCATTTAAAAAATAAATCACACTGACCTGTCTTGCCTATCCTTTCTTTTTCTTGACAAAACAAATCTCATCAGTAACATCATTAGGATGTTCGTATTTGTAAACATGGCATAAGGATTCATGTTACCAAAAAGCCACACACACAAAAAATCATCTTGATAAATAAATACTCTGATAAATAAGGATCCTTTTAATTGGCACAAACCAATGTAAACACAGCATTCCTGTCCTGCAATCACCTTTAACTTCCTTGTGCCTGGGTTTTCAGCTGAAGGTCAGGGATCTTTCAGTCCTGTGAAGATTCTTCAGAGATAAAAATGTGAAGGATTTGGGTTAAGTTCATGGCCATTTAGGCGTCTCATGCCTAAAACCAAGCACAGGCACTGAGCTTGATGCCATGTGGCTTTAGCCTGTCACTTCCTTGCCACAGCTGAAAACCTGACGCTGGCACGTGGCACTGAAATTCCTCCTCTGGCTCAATTCAGTCTCTGCTTGTCAGAGCTGCAGTACCAGCTTCTGTTTCCCTTGTTCAGTGACACCAGAGGAGCCCAAACTTGCACCAACAGACAATGCTGCCAGGACTGAGAGGTTTTATGTATTTAATAAAACACGGAAATGCATATAGTAGGAATTGCAGGGTAGAAAACTGCTGCTGTAAACAGCCTTCAGGCAACTAAAGTAGGCTCTTTGCATCTAAGTGTATCTGTGCAGGTAACAGTCATTGATCTTACACCTACCTAGGCTGAAAGACTGGATATTTAGGTGCCGATTAAATGGATTCTTCTGAGCTTTGGCAACAACAAACATGGAAAATAAATTACCAGGCCACATGCTGCCAGTAAAATAAACGTACAGCCACAGTACTGCCCAGTGAGATAACTGCAGTCATTTAAAATAAGCTCCATAAATGAACGAATAAATAAATAAATACATGAATAAATAGAAAAACCTCCAAGTAAACTGAATAAAATGTAACTCTGATATAGCGCCCAAAGAGGGAATGGCATTACTAAATAATATAAATCTTTCATATGTATATATTTCTATATATTATAGCTGATGTGTTTTGGCAAGGCCAGATGGATAGGAAAAGGTAGGATGACTGACTTCATTCAATATTTGTTGTGTTGAAGCCAAGTCCCTGCGTTGCTCTGTATTGCTCACCGCTCCTGCAGCGGTTTGGCCTTTTTACCCATCTTGGATTTTGCGCTCACTTTCCTGGCAGAGCAGACTGGTTCACCTTTCTTTTGTGCTCTCCAGATCTCTCTTGGGCAATCAACAGGTTCATAGAAGCATTTCACTGGCTGCAAGCTGGTTTTTTCATCCTTTGCTTTTTTCAACAAGATTCTTCCTTTTTGAAAGGAATGAGGCTTTGTGTCAGGGTTGTTATACAAAGTGTGTTGACTTCCTCGGCTCCTGAAATTAAGAATAGTGATTATTAATAACTATTATTCAATCTTTCAAAATTATAGGTCCCCAAAATATCCCAACCCAAACATTTTTGAAGACAAAAATAGCCTTCTTTTATAGAACCAGAACTGCATGTTAAAAACAGAGTTGCAATATGAATTACATTTCTCAGTGCTTAAAAGCCCTCCTCACTAAAGTAATCCCTGCATGTATTACTGGTGGACTCCTCATGCATGTTCATCTACATTTCTATTCCGATCAGCATTCTGCTGATTTTGGAGTGCTGAGACGTTACCAAGGTCTATACTTTGTGATTGTCAGGGATTTTAAAGATCCACAGGTTCACATCAACCTTCTGCAAAGAATGAACATTCCGTGGTCTCTCGAAGACCACACAGCACCTATGAGAGTAGACAGTGGGTGGAGGAACTGTAGTAACTTCTTGGTGGGATCTCAGTGCTGCCCTGGACCTCATCCAGGTCCCAGGGAACTGCTGCTACTAATGGCAAATAAAGCAGGAAACTCCCCACTCTGCTTTTGTGCTGACCACCCATCTCAAGGGAAACTTCGGCTTTTAGACTTCGATTTGAAATGGGAGAAGAGGAAAAGGGAATACAAAAGTGTGTGGGAAGAAGGGTATGAAAGCTTAAAGGCCAAAGTAAGCTGAATTCTTTGTTCTCTCTGTGATAGTTCAAGCCCAGCAGGATTTGCAGAAATTGGTGAGCTCAGGTGGAGTGACAGCACGGTGCCTGGTGCTGCAAAGGCTGCACCACACACTCAGTTCTAAAATTTAACATTGAAACTGCAGTTCTACAGTTTAGCTAAGTAAGATCATTTCAGTCCTTTTAACATAATGTTGAAATGTTCTACAGCAGATACATGTAGTGTAACAGCAGAACTATGAACATAAGGCACCAGCTCATGTCTGCCCAGCTCCTGTGACTGAGGAGAAGAACAGATGTGCTGATGTACAAGTCGATCTCTTGGGAGATCCCACAGGGCTATTTTCCATAGCTCGTTATTTTTCAAAACCATGTATCTGTAGTATTACTTCTTCTGGGAGTTAAATGATATTGCACTCTTGACAGAGCCAGTTTTGGAAAAAGCCATGGTTATTCAAGTGTGTATGGTGCAAACCCTTTCCTGCTCTTTAAAAAGACCAGAAAGGTATCACAAAAGCATCTGTATTTGTTGATGGGAGGTAGTGAGAGCCAGTTGATGGCACAGGAACAAAGCTTCACCTACATAACTGTATTATCTGGTTAGCAGCTTTGCCAACCAGACTTCACTAGGGGACGTTTTAGGGGGTGAAACGCTGTGCAGGTCCAAGCTGGAGCTTGCAGGTGCTGTGCCATGCTGGCCTAGTGCAGGCCTGGCTCTGACCACCTGCTGGGGGTTAGGAATGACCTGTGTAAATGCACAAGTGTTGGCTAATTTGGTTTACAATCAGTTCTTGGGCACTGTTTGTTACAGTCCATTATGTAATTGTTGTTAAAAGATGCAGCACTTTGTTTTTCCCAGATGTTGTTGTAGTGAAAAAGTTACATAATTTATTCCCAAAACACACACAGGCATTATTGCAGGTGATGTTAGGCACTCCTCTGCTGCACTGAATGATGCTATTAAAACCAGAAGGTCAAGGTTAATATGGTCAGAAGCGACTGCCTAATGGGGCTAGACTGTATCTAAATTGAACAAGTTTGTGGTAGAGAAGAGGGATGCCTGTCCCTAATTCACAGTCAGGGTAAAAAGGTACCCAAGATGGATGAAGGTGCGGGTCATGGCACATGAAATGCAACACTGCCAGCTCCAGATGGGGAAAATGCTTTTCATTGAAAGCAGCAGCTCCTTGATCCAAGTGACTGTGAATCCCAACTTCCTTCTCCATAACACAACAGATTAGGAATATGCTTGAGTAGAAGTCCCAGACCTGTAGTGGCACAATGGGAAACAGACCCAATCTCCTGTCCACTCTAGGAAAGGCTGCCCTTGAGGAAGGATGCACTGCCTGACTGTCACTTTGCCAGGCAGCACATGTGATGCCCCAAACCACCTGCTAGGACTCATGACCAAGTCATAGAGACATGGAGACCAGCCCCAGCTGGTTCTGCTGCTCCCAGGACAGCTGCTGGAGTCACCTGAGACGGTGTTAGTGCCCATGTTCTGTCAGGGCACTTGTCTGCTTACATGTGAGTTTTAAGTCTACACTGTCAGTTAGGAAATAACAACTGACTGTCTCCTACTTACAGAATGTTATTTTCAACTGAATCTTGGTCTGTGTTTGCCAAAGAGATTCAACTCCTGTAGCTTTGCAATAGGGTGTTACAGTTGGCAGGATGAACTAATTTTTTTAACAGAAAATTAGTCTTTCTTTTCTTTAAAGAGTATCTGATCTTAGCTTTAATTTTCCTCCATTACAAGACATAAATACAGACCACTTACAGGTAAAGAACATGAACCAAACCCAACCTGAATCAGGCTTTAGGATGAGATGAAATGCAAAAGCAGAAATGTGAGCATGTCAACTTAGTGTATTTAAGTAAGATTAAAAAAAAGATAAATACATACAGGCATCTGGGTTTCTTATTTAATGAAATATCTGTAAACTGCAAGGAAAACAAAACCAGGTTATTATTATTACATTATTAAGTAATTAAAGTACAAGGATAAAATATACAGTCTTTAAAATCATATTTTCATTCTCACCTGCTGTTAAAACTAGAAGAACATTCACAAAGAAAAACGAAAAAAACTCCTCTTTTACAGATTATTACTCTTCCAGTTACGAACATGTTTTTAAAATTCATAGTATGTGAGTTGTTTGTGGTTGGATTTTTCCCATTATTTTTATTGTAATGATAATCAAAGTAAATTGCTAAAGAAGTGTGGGCTGAACAGGATCTTTCACGTTATATTAAACTGTATGGATACAGTGAGAAGTAATTATTGTGTTTGAGATATTTAATAAGGGGCAGTGCCTGAATCAGATGTATTAAATTAGCTTTCTCTCAGAGCCTTTAATTTTGCAGTGATACATTTCCTTTACACAACTTCCTAGGAAACTCCAGGTCCGAGCCCTTGGCTCTGCCAGAGCTGCACTGAAGGGTGGAGGATGCAAACACTTCTCTCCCTTCCCACCCCAAATCCTGAGACCAGGTAGGCCCAGCACAGCCTCAGTGCCAGCACGAATTTGCACGACTTCATTTTTTACAACAGTTTGGTTCACAGTGAGGAAACACTTTGTGTAGTCCCTCTTTTAGCAGGGGTCTGGAAAGGAGGTGTTTAATGCCAGTTCAGCTTAAATCAGTCTGAGTACTAAATCAGTTCTTTGTACTGGGCTCCCACCTGAGCTACTAGACTGACCCTTTGAATATCATTTAATGAAGTCACTGCGCCAAGCAAGTCAGGTCTGGCATCTGAAAATGATTATGTTCTTGTAAATGTTCCCTCTGTCCCTGGTATTGTCCACACTTTGCAGATGGATTTTTGCCCGGCCTGACTTTGCTTGTCATCTGTCTTGGATGGAGTCTGGAGCCATCTCATCGTGTGCTTTTCTGTAATTACCTCCTGAAGGTCAGGATGGCCAGTATTTGGACAGATGACCTTAGAGGAATGCTGAAGTCACCCAGAAAGCAGGACAGCTGCCTTAAAAATTAGAGCCTTCCCCAAGTGATGCTGCTGAGCCAGGAATCCCAGTAAACACATCAAGAGCAAGGGAAATGATTTAATACTGAGACCCATCTTTATAGTCCACCTCAATCTTCTCTCGGACACTGTTTGAGATGTCCTGCACTAGATTTCAGCACATCTATATTTATTCAGGTCTGACTTAAAGCTCTTTGTCTTCCAAGTGACTGTGGGAGCCTTTCTACAACTGCATAACTGTTCATTGCTGTGCATAATCAAATGTCTTCCTCTCATCCCAGAGTGAGAAAGTACTTAGCCCAGGCAGCATGGGGTACTCATTTAAATGAAATGTTCTTTAGAAATCCTGTGCCTAAAACTTGCCATACAAATGTAATGCATTGTAGGGAAAATACTGAGGTTAGGTACTAAAAATGAGGGCTTTTAGAGAAATACTGTATTTTTAAAAGCAGACAGCTTTAGTTTCTAATTCATGGGGGACAGGCCTGTGGGAATCCATTAACCATTTCTAAGAGTTCCATGATAGGTGACTACTGAAAGCAAGCCAATTTGCCAGCAGGCTGACATGTCAGCTATATGGATCCATGTCTTTCCTGAAAGTCTTCAGACATCCCCAAAAATCTGCCAGGTCACTAAGTTACTTAGACAAAAGTGTTTGTGCCAAAACCAACAGCAGCTGTAGCCAAA
Organism: Sakesphorus luctuosus; assembly: GCA_013396695.1. Lineage (NCBI taxonomy): Eukaryota > Metazoa > Chordata > Aves > Passeriformes > Thamnophilidae > Sakesphorus > Sakesphorus luctuosus. The sequence continues at coordinate 1,344,535 of VWZD01003431.1, read as the reverse complement.
ACTGGAAAAAAATTAAATATCTGTCACATATTTCATTATCCTCCGCTGTCCCTTTGCCATCTTTGGCTGTTGCTGCTCTTATGCTCTCTGCTTGTTTCACTCATGTGAAGGGGCAGTTTGTATGTATGTATGGCCAAACTTCGCGAAGGAAGCTTTGGGCAGGGCTCTCCCCACGTGGGTGTGTGGCCCTTCCAGCCTGTGCAGTGGATGTTTTAGGTGAGGCACAGCGTGCACAGAACTGGCCCCACCGTTTCAGTCTCAAGGTCCATCTGCCACAGCCAAGCGAGCTTGGACAGTGACAGTGAAGTGCTCGGGACTGTCACAGCCCCCGGTACTGACCGGGGCTGACCCTGCTGAGCATCCGAGATGTGACGGGATGGGATGGCAGGGAGGCTTTAACTGCCAGGGGACGGTCCCACTGAGACTCGAACTCAGGTCCTTGGGATTCAGAGTCCAGAGTGCTCTCCTTTACACCACGGGACTGCCTCAGGGGCAGTTTAAAACACAAATAAAAACACATTTAAAGAGACATTGTACACATGCACATCTGCCAGGAGTAGCAAGCAGCCTGACCCCCTGAGCCCACCCACACTCCAGGGGCAGTGCTGTGAGCACAGGGAGGGCTCTGCTGGCTTACCACGTGCTCGCTGCCGTCGGTGTGGTGGCACAGCATCTGCTGCTTCTGGTAATACTCGAGCTGCCTCTCTGCCAGATCCACACGCTGCAGCAGGTTCTCAATGAAGTGCTGCAGCCGGGCTTTCCCCCGCACCTCTTTTTCTGCCGCCTCTTCCAGGAAGTGGTTGAAAGTAACAACTTCTCTGCAAGATGGAAACATCGCAAAGAGGCCACATTTAAATAACAGAGCACCCTGGTGTCACCACTGTCAACAATTACTGATGCTTCTCCTTTTTTCATGGCGATGGCCTGTGGTGGTTCATTACTGTCCTTCACCTCTACCAAAATATTTCAACTTTTTTGTGGACAAGGTGAAGATCTGGGAACCTGAGTGCTGAATTCAAGTTTATGGGCAGTGGGTTTGGGGTGGGTTTTTTTCACATTATTATGTCTCTTAGAAATAGTCTTTAGTGGTCCACAGGGTAGAAACGTCATTAAGCATCACCTCTCGGGGTATTTGGAAACAGCTCTATCTGCTTTCTTTTTATTTTACTTAACCATCACTTACACCAGCACTGAAACAGATGAACCCTCAAATTCATTTTCCCGTTTCACCATAATCTTACAATGGTAGTTTAATGGTGCTACTGGGGTGGTTCCGAACATACTGTAGCCATTAAGCTTTATTTTGGCTGCAATCCTGCAAGTGTATCAAAGGGCAGTGTTATGATCTGGATCTGGTGGGAGCATGGGGGATTAACAGATAATCTAGAGATTGCAGACCAAGGAGTGTATGCATGGGAAGAGCAAGTTTTAGGTCAGGAGTTTAGAAATGTGTCCTGTCTGGTAACACACCTGGAAGGAACAGACAGCACCACTGACTGTGAAAGCTCCCAGTTCTGTATTGAGTGAGACACAGCTCATCTTGAAGAACTCTGCATACTATCAGTTTACTACCAGTAATCAGGCCACTATTTGGACCTCTGATTTCAGAGGAGTATGGGAGAAGTTCAGTTGCAGATTGAAGCATGTATTACAAACAAATGGCAAATCTGAACATGTAGGACTTCCCTGGTTAATAAGTGCCTGAACAAACATTTCTTACTCTGCCAGTGAAACCATGTTAATTTGTGCCTGTACAAAGCGGAGAGGGTGGAACTTGAGGGAACCAGTTCTTGCCAAATGAGAAAGAACCTGATTGCTTGGTAGAAATACATGGCCTGAGGAAAAAGCATTTTAAGTAGAAACTAAGAAACACTTTGTAGCAGAAAAAGCCTTTCAACACTCTGCTTGTTTGTAACAAATCCTAAGTTTCTCTGTGTTTCATTGTTTTAAGTCGGTATAGTGTAGGTAATTGGTTTCAGGCAGCATAGTTGTTTTACAGTGAGCTGTTTTGTGCTAAGATGAGTTAGGCACAAGTGGCCAGCTACAGAAATTCACCATCTAGGACTCAGGCTGTGCCTGCCTGCTCTGTGCCACAGCAGAGTGCTGTTTGCATGGCTGACCTAATGGCAGGAATGAGGTAAAAACAAGCACATATTGTTTGGATGAAGAACATTGATGAACATTAGTTTATATTAACTCACCCACAAAACCTGGCTTAAGAAACAGAGAGGCACCTTGTTTGTTAAGCTCAGCTATTCCATTCCATTTCAGGGCTCCGTACCATTTCTGTGACTACTGGCTTGCCCAGCGCAACCTGATCCTAAAGAGCCACTAAGGAATGCTTAGGAAGAAGCCAATCTAAACTCATTAAGGTCAGTTTTAAGGCTTTATTCTCACTGCACTTACAGCACTATAACTTCCTTGATTTCATGATGCCGCTCTGGTTTTGGGTTCACGTCGGAGCAACCTGAAGCCCTTGGCGCTCCATCAGGCTCCTCTTTCACAGAGGACAGGAAGCTCAAAAGGATGGAAACTTGGCAGGCTGGCTCCAAATTCCTTAGCCCTGGGTAAGGAAGGGCTGTGCACAGCCTGGTGCGGTGTTGGCCCTCCCGTGGGAAGGGTGGGCAGCGCAGGGAGTGGCCAGCCTGGGACACCACGAGGATGTCCCTCCCGGGGACACAGCCAGCCCGAGTGTTACCCTGCAGCGGGAGGCCACAAACACTGAGTACCTGGCATTTAGTTGTATTAGGGTGATAGCTTCAGGAATGCTACCATTTGTAATTGTCTGAGCAAAGGTAATTACAAAGCATTCATTAATTGCCTGCTCTATGGCATGAATAATCACTGACAGATTTTTCTTCCTACAAATATCTCACTGGATATGCCATAAGGAGGCCAGAGGGAAACAGTCTCTTTTCAGGAAGACTTAGATGACTATCAGGAGGCAAAATGACTCACAATGTCAATAAATTCCCTAATATTTCCTTGCCTTCTATTCTGCTGAAGATAACTTGACATCCTACATGCCATTATTTGTAGGAACTGTTATTAGCAGTTGTAATTGCATATCCATAATTTCTCTCTGTTTGTTTGGCTGCCTCTATACAGCCTGTGAATCTGCCTTTAATAACTTTAATCTAAAGATTTTCCTTTGGGCTGAAATGCACTCTGTAAATTCCCTTTAGGAAGACAGGAGCCAGAACATCCCCATGCATTAGGTCTCAGTCACACACCTTGTCCTGATAAGCAGCATTTCTGTCAGTTCAGCTACTCTCTTTCTTATTTCATTCTCATCTCTCAGAAGAGCAAGATCAAGCCCTGAGGAGTGACTGCTAATAACTCTCTACTTGCTCCAACGCCTCTTCCTCACAGAGCTCACTCCATGCTACTGCTATGCCTTGGTTACCTGAAGAGAGTTCCCAGAATTTTTACCCTCCTCCCACTGTGAACAACAGGGAAATGGTTCATAGAATTCACGTAGCATCCTGCAGCTGCTGTTTATCTGTCTAACTGCCTTTCTGGTCTCTTGTAGTTTGACCAACTTTTTCTTAGCCATACTGATGATCTTCTCCCTTCAATTCTATTTCTGGATACCTGTGATGATTTTTTGCTTATGTTCTTTATTTTCAATTTTTCTTCAGGCCTCTGATAAGTTTTTGAGGATTATGTGATAGGATTTCTATCTTTTACTCTCTCCTCTTATGCTCGTGGAAAGGTGGATGTTCACAGAGGTCAGACACTGCTCCTCATGAAGTCAGGGGGAAGCTGAGGTTGTGAATACTGTGGGGTCCTCTTCTAAAAGCATAAACCAGAGCACAGCAGCACCAGCACACTGGGCTCTGTGTCGTGACAGAACACCCTTGCCAGCAGCATTCACCTGAGACAGGAATCATTTTGTTAAAGCCTGGCTCAGACCTGAAGCACTGCCCTTTCTAATGAGAGGTCTCTGCTTCCCGGTGCTGACTATTCTACATCTGCTGGAGCACTGCTGCTATACGGAGAAAAGGTTATGTGGAGTTATTAACTCCACTTGTGAACTCCTCTGCTCTCAGCACCATCTCTTCCCTGCTCTGCTCCTCTGCCCAGCAGCCTCCTGCCCCCTTCACCCAGCTGCACCCTGGCACTTGCTGTAGCCCTGGAAGCAACAGAGCCTGCCACTAAATTTTCTGAGTGGAATAGGTGATGCACAGTGGACCTTACATCTCTTAAATTTCTGTAATGGACAGCAGAGTGATCTCATTTGTTTGCTCAGTTTACTATACCAATACTACGGTATGTTGTACCTTAAATGTTTTGTTAGAGGGTTGTGACTGGCCAGCAGGGAGAAAGGTGGGTTTCTTACTTTGTCTTGGGTGCTCCTGTCAGACAAAACCTTTCAGGAAGAGGGAATTGCTCCTGCTGCCCAGAGAGCAGAGGGTGCATTGAACTGCAAGCAGCAGGATGAGGCAAGTGAGAGGGAAAGACAGGGGAGATGGAACCTGGGAGGTATCCAAGAGGAGCAGGAGGTGCCTGTACTGCCAGAGTGCCAGAGAAGAGCTGTTCCCAGAGCCAGGGGAGTCCAAGGGAAATTTATTGCAGTGCAGCAGGCAACTCAGAGATGTTCAGCTGAAAAAACAAGTGCAGGGGGAAGGACTCACTATAGGCAAGAAAGACACACTGACAAAGCTTTTATTTTAACCTGATTCTGCCAAGGAGTTAACCTGTTATAGTCAACCAAACTTAAGTAGTTTGGCATTTTGCATTCCAGCTGCAGCCTAGCAGTACATAACCTTCCCTGAAACCTATCCCAAAATCTTCTTTATGAGCACTGTTACTGCAAAACAGCATGAGATGTGGTCAGTAAAGCTATAAATAATAGGCTGACTGGGTGACATTTATTCTTCTGCCTTTACCACTAGACTATACAGTGCTCCTTGCAGGATGAGTGAGCTGCAGTTCTCCTTTACTGGAGCAGTTGCTGGCACATGGACCCTGGGATACACTTAATATTTGTATGGCTTTCAGTAGCTAAGCATGTGATACACTGAATAGATGCAGAGGGTGGGACAGCTCCAGCTCCTTAACACCTTGACAAGAAGGGCTAATGATTTCTCACACTGCGACCAATCCCTCCTACAGATGCATAGCACTGGGCCCAGGACTAATTACAGCAGCTCTGACACCTGCAACTGCTCTGTAGGTGGAGACAAGCACGAGGCTCCATGCATTCTGCGCCCAAGTATCAAATCCCTTTAGAGAATTATATTTAGAATAACTCTGCCTAAAATCAACAGAAGACCAAACACGTTATTTTACCTGAAGATGGGGAAATTCCTACTACAGTAAGCAGTAAAGTGATTTACTTGTAAAAATATTTAGTATTGTACATTCATTAAGTATTAATGCCACTGACCTTATCCATCAGCCGGCTGGTGTCATTGCCTGAAGGCTGCTCTCTGTTACTCATTAAGTTGTGGTTTCACATTCCCACACCACTATCAGCACATCTGATTTGAGAGGTTCACACCTCCGCCCCTCAGAGAGTTATTGCACCCATGCAGTGGGCTGTGCTCTAGATCTGAGCCCTGAATTTACTGGCGTGACACTGAAGATTAAAATGCTGTATTTCCCAGAGCTATTCCGTGGGACAGTCATGCTAGGCTTGAACCTGTGCAGCTGCCAGGGGGAGCAATCTCTGGAGTGGGAAGATGAAAGGAAACAGGAAAGGGGGAACAGGACTGCCTAAAACTGAGGGTGGAAGAAAAATGTGTAATTGCAGTTGTATTCTACTTAAAGCAAATCAAAACTGCTTTGTTGTACAACCGAAATTCATATTTTAAGGAAAGTTGTTTTACAGCATAAATTGCAATGACCTCTAAAAGCCAGCTCTTAATGCCACTGTCAAGATGTTATTTGCACAGGTAATTTCATTAATTGCAAATTTAGGATGAAGCCACTACTGCCCACCACAGCTATTCTGAAATAACCCTTGCATTCTAGTCTATGTCAGAGTACAGGCATGACCAGTCTCAAAACAAATGCATTAGACTGCTTACAGAAATTACAGTCAAATATGCCAGTGTACCACATTAATGCTGTTATTCTATAATTAGGAGACCAAGTGACACTGATTAAGTCACCATGAAGGCAGCTTCCAGCTGAAGACCATAACTTCAAATGCCTACCCTGTCCAGACTTACTGAAAATCAAACTCTACCAGTTTCAATTTTCTTACATAAGTTCCAGAAACAAGCCTCTCAGTGTCCTCTAGAAGTTAAGTTCATAGCTGGTTTTAGTGTCAATGCTTTTCTTGATATCTTATTCAACAAAGTATCACTCCCTTCGGGCATGCTTCTTTAAGATCACAGTACTCACTTTGAGTTGCACTCTCCTTCATCAAACATTGAATAATCCCTTTCAGGGCACATTTTCTAGTTAAACCACTCCTTTGCTCAGCAGCTTTGTGCTTAGACTAATACTGCTTCAACTGTGTGTTAGTGTAGTCAGTGTTACACCTCCCCTGTCCTGCCCCTCAACACAGTTCCTCTCCCCAGGGCCATAACACAAGTATCACAGCACATACACATGTGCATATTAGTTAGCACTGCCATTTTTGTAAGGAAACAAAAAAAATTAACTAAAAACATACCTTCACTTTATCACTGCCTCTGCTGGACTGCTAAAGGTCTTACTTAAAACAAACAAAAAATCATCAACTGACAAGTCTGAAGAAATAACCCTACTGACCAAAACCCAGAGCCATTACCTACTGAAATTGTACTGTTATTTTCCGTCCTTTTCCTGTGTACCCTTCTAAAGAGGGAGCTTCTTCAATCCCAGCTAATTTTTTCCCCATAGCCAATATGGGTGCCATATAAACATTTGTAACTTCTTTATCAGGACGTTGTTATTTTTCCAGAGTTACTTGGAAAGGTCAACATAAGAGTTTTCAGCTTCTTCTCTAGAAGTGCCTCCAAATAAGAGTTTTTGTGACCTGATGTAAGACTCAAGGGTAGAATTTGTTTCCTCTCTTTTGGATGGTTTGTGGGGGGTTTTGTTTTAACTCTCACTCGGATTGATCTAAACTAGCTCTAACTCAGTCTCTGTGAGATCTAGAAATGCATTATAAACCCTTTCTCGCCTTTACATGCACACCACGTTGCATGATCTGGTAGTTGGGACAACCATTCAGAGACCAAGGGAAGACTGGTCGCTTTTAGTTCCTTAGAAATAGGATAAGGAGGGGTTTCAGGGAAGGTGTTTTATTTTTGATCCTGGAAAGACGAACAAATTTGCAGCTACAGTAGCTCAATATCAATGCTAATTTTAGGAAAAAAGTTATCCATATTCACAAGATTGCTTATGGGAAAAAAAAATCCAAAGAAACTGACGAAAGCATTTATTTCTGAAGGTCAGCAAGTATCAAAGCAGTCCCTAAGGGATGCCTTTGACTTTCCACAATCTGCAGTGAGAACTCCTGCTTCTGCAATTTCCATTAAGCAGTCTTGTTTGGCTTTCTAATCATTTGGACTTCTTCCAGAAATCAAAGCCAAAGTTGAGATCCTCCTTTTTTGAAGGAGAAAGTCTTTTTAGCACACCAAGTAAGTTTTGAATACAAAGGACTGAATATGTAGACAGGTCTCAGAGTTTATCAACGGTGCATGAGAAAGCCAGACAGGTCTCACTGTTGTTAACGAAGTCGTGAACATCCTTTCTTCTGCCCCCTACTACAGCATTCCACCCAGTGCCTCCCTGCTGCTGGAGCAAAGCTGAGCGTCCCAGGTCTTTTTAGGGGTTCAAATCTGAAACACTGCTCTAGAAGTACCAGTCCTGCTCTTACAAAACATTGTTTATATCTACTTTCCTTCTCAATTTGCTAATTTTACAATGACCTTTCAACTGGAAAGCCATATAATAGTGCATTTTTATATGTCATTATCCCTTGTTATCCCCCAAGATGGAAAATGCAGGAACCATCTCAACAAGAAAGAAACCCAGCACATTTCCAGTTCTTCCTAGGTGAACTCTACCTATTCTTACACCCTGCCTACACTCCAAGTGTCCTCAGAGTGCCTTCAGAGGCAACACTACAGGGCTGGGCACAGACACAGCCAGTAATACCCCCTGACTCCCCTCTTACCCCCTCGGTGTTCTGGGGTGATATTCCCCCATCCTATCCTCTAACATGCATTAGGCACTTTTACCTTTAGAAATCACTGGACTACTGTATAAGGGCTATTCACTCATTCCTATTGCTGCTTTTGCTTCCAAGTCTTTCTATCTTTGTTGAAAGCAGAAGCATAATCCTAAAAGAGCAACACCCTTCATACTTTAGTGAAGCCTCCTGTGCAGGTGACTCTGTTGGTTAGTGTTTCTCACTAGCCAAGTAACCTCCAGTCTTCCCTGGAACACCAACTTGGAGCTACCTCGTTTGCTTATGCATTCACCCTCCTCTTTATGAGATTACCAGAATTCTAAAAACAATCATCTGAGCTCCTGCCCATTTACTGAGCCTGGCAATGTCCTAGTATGAGGGACAGCGTTTCCCCATTTCTCCTCATTCTGTGTTCAATCTTTTCTGGCCTCAGAACCACAGCCTGACAGTGCTGCTGGTAAGCAGTCTGCCAAAGGGGCAAGTGGCCTCTTCCTTGTTCCTTTTCCTAATTCAGTTAAAAATCACAACTTCTGCTGTCTTATTCTTTTCACAGATCAGTGTCCTTTGCCATCCTCCCCATGTCATACCCATTCTTTTTACATAGATAACACTATTCCCCCGTCCTCTTTTCCCACAAGGTCTGTTCTTCTGCAGCACTGTGGAACTTTGGTTTTGCTTCACTGAATGGTTCCTGCTTTCTCCTGACAGTCATGTTTTTCCTTTCTGGACCCTAGGCTTGAATTTCAAAACCACATCTGGCTTTTTGTTTGGGCTAAAATTCATACCACTTAACTTTAGATATCTGAAATTCTGCATCTAGTCTGAGACAGCTGCTTACCTGAGGCCCCTCTGTAGTATGCAGTGGGAGGAAGGACCTTCACAGAGCAATCCCTCCTCCTCTACGATACTTTACTAGAACAAATAGGATGAATCACGCTGTGAAAGAGCCCATGAGGGCAGCCTGGCTAAATAAGAATACCCAAACTGCTTCAAGCTCTAAGTTACCTTCATGGCTTGCTTCCACCACACTTTCAAATCTGCCTCAGTTACACTGTTACATTTAGTTTCACCCTAAGTCCTTCAATCTTCTCTTCCATAAGGCTCACGTGGTATTTCAAGAATCAGAGATTCTGTTGAATATCTCTTCAATGAAGATGCACACCCCAGGTGCTCAAAATCCCACCCCCTTTATGACTCCTCTCTTCTGGAAGATCTATAGAGCTGCTTCAAGATAGATGGCTCCTACTGATGTGGAAGCCATCAACATCTTTTCTTTTATTCCTTAACTACAGCAAGGAGTGATGAAAGCCCTCCAAACTTCCTACACTGAACTCCTACACCACCTTCCTTATTTCTTCTAAGATCAGTGTCATGGCAACTAGCACTTCTCATCTTCTCTTTGTAAGCTGATGAATTGGTTTAGAGGCACTCCATTACCAATGCTCTTTATTTGCATTTCTCTAAAATAAGTTGTGTTGTTCTGAAAAGCCTGAAAGGTTTCAGCAACTGCTGAATAAACTAAGTAGTTCATGTATAAATAATATATCAGCTATCACTACATTTTTAATGGATGCATCATGAACATATTTTTAGATAGCTTACGTTAGTCAGAACGGCTCCGGCATTTGCTTCCCAATCCCATATAAGCCATTCCAGTTTCACAGTTCTGTGTCCATCTAAAACACTAGGCATGAACTACATGGACATGGCCTTTTCAGCACTGCCTCCAGTACTGCTTCACTGTTGCACAGCAGACCATCCCACTCCACAGGCAGCCTGATGACTATGGTGGGATGGCTTCAGGAAAAAGTGCTATTGGGTATCCTCACATACTTCCTCCAGACTTACCCACCCAGATCTTCTTAAAAAGATGATGCATTAGAGGTGTCCTGTAAATCAGAATACATGCTGATGACAGCTTCTACTTCTCCCTACACAGGCACTAGAAAGTGCAAGAGTTAGTCGTGGGGTAGTCAAGTATGACAGCCACCTGCTCAGGGAGCTGTCCCCTGCCCTGTTATTCACTGGGCAGTCAAGCATGACAGCCACCTGCTCGGGGAGCTGTCCACTGCCTTGCAGGAGACATGGTCACATGGGCTACAACTCGGAAATACAGCGACCTGAATGAAGCTGGTGAGCTCCAAGTCCTTTCACACTCAGCAAGCAGCTGAGCCATCCCCTCTCCTGTCCCCCAAAGGCTGTCACTCACGCAGGACCAGGCCAGCCCGCGCCAAGCCATCGGCTCTCGCCTCCCCACTTACTCCTCTTTGCGGTGCAGCTCCTCCTCGGACTCGCTGAGCCGCTGCTTCAAGGCTGCGATCATCTCCACCGCCACGTCCACCTGCCTGCTCAGGGCCCGCTCCCGCCGCTGCACCTCCTGCTTTTTCTGGGACAGCTGCACGAACGCCGCCCGCACCTCCAGCAGCTCCGCCGTCTTCTGGGACAGCTCTTTGGTAAGCTTGTCGATCCTCTTCTCGATCGTTTTGTCCACGGCCTCTACCATCCTGTTAAACTTTTCCCTGACGTGCGCCTCGAAGGAGGCTTTGGAGTCAGTGGCCGGGAGCCCGGGTTTGGACACCTGCTCGCTGGGAGCCTCGGCCGACACGTAGTTGCCCAGGTACGCTCCGGGTCGCTCTGCCGGCAGCTCCCGCGGCTGCCCGCGCTGCCCGCTCCCGCAGGACGCGCCGCCCAGGTGCGGGACGCGGGGCGCGGAGCCGCCGGGGCTGCCAGGGCTGCCCGGGGGCGCGGGCTCCGGCGGGGACAGAGGCTCCGCATCCTTCAGCGGCGAGAACAGGCTGCTCCTGGCCAGCAGGCTGCTCTCCTGGAAGCTGTGGCTGTACTCCAGGTGCACCCGCAAGGAGGACAGGCTCCGGAACCTGGTGTGGTCGCCGCATCGCGGGCAGCGGAAGGGGAGGCTGACGCTGCCGAGCGGCTCCGGCCAGGGGTGCCCGCCTTCATCCCGGGCCGTCTGTTGCATCCCTGGCCGGCAGGGAACAGCCCGAGTCCGCGCCCCGCGGGCAACTTGGGAAACTTTCCCGGCGATTGCTCAGGGGTGC
>VWZD01003431.1:1316501-1332982 GCA_013396695.1 Sakesphorus luctuosus | reverse complement strand
TAATATAACTATATTTAGAAGCCAGAAAGTTTTGTGGGGTTTTTGTGTTTGATTTTTTCTTTTGTTTTGTTTTTTAAAAAGCCCTAATTTAGTCTCAGTATTTAGGGAGGAGGAGCAGTAATAATGGGATTTCCATTTGGAGTATGAGGAATGAATGTCATAAACTGATAGAATGGTTTGGGTTGATGTAACGGGAGACGGGTTTAGTTCTGGTGCAGACGATTCCACAAGAATTAGCACCAACAGACACTTTATTATTATGCGCCCAAACTTGTATACACTTTTGGAATTGTAACCTTCTGCAGGTGTTGCCACTCTGACACTGATTATTGGCTAATGATGTTGTTTACATTACAATGTCCTTCTATAATTGGTTAATTGTACACATCTGCTGAGAAGGTCGGCAGCAGCTTCTTCTGAGTTCAGTAGTTAGATCCTTAAAGCTACATCACACTAATTACAGAAGCAGGTTCAGTACACAGCTTTGCCCTTTAGGTCAAATACCATATGAAATCCCAACAGGTTGACCTTTAAAGGCTATTTAGTCCAGCCCCACTGCAATGAGGAGGGACATCTTCTACTGGATCAAGGGTGCCCTGTCCAACCTGACTTCGAATGTTTCCAGGGATGGGGCATCCACCACCTCTCTGGGAACCTGAGCCAGTGTTCACCACACACACTGTACAAAATTATCTCCTAAATCTAAAGTCTAAGTCTAAATCTGTGTGATTGATGTTAGAGCACACTGCCAATATGTTCTCTCAATAGGGAAATATGCTTCTAAACTTTTTTATACCACAGATGTGTTTCTATTTTTATAATTTTTTGGAAACATAAGCAAGGCTGATTGTAGAGTAGCAGCCTTTTAGAGGTAACAGTAAAATATTGCTCTTCCAAAATCTGGTGCTTGAGGCCGTAGTGGTAATATGCTCTAGATTCTTTTTATTACTGTGGGAGAAAGCACTGCAGTAAAGTTTAATTCTGTACTAATATGTCTGTTCCTTGAGTGCAATATACAGGCAGAGTCCTAAACACTGAGAAAATATGAGCACATTGATAGATGCCTTTGATGTGATTAAGACATTCCCAGTAAATTGTTCACCAGATGGCACATCAAAGGAAGTTACTCAAATTGCATTTCAGAGTTTCAGCTAATCTCTAAAGTGTGTGGGCTACCATCCAGGCTGCAACATTTTGCATGAGTTAGTTGTCCTGTATCACCTTGTCTAAATGTGGTGATTTTCCCTTCTTTTGTCATCAAGCAGTACCAAAAAACAGATGGGAGGTCAGGAGGGAATAGTTTTTAATTGTGTTTGCCTCCAGATTCGGGGCTCCTGTCTGTTTTTTTGTGGGAGGCAGGATGTGACTCTGTTCTGATTCCAGTTTTCTTGGTTGTTGTCCTCTGTTGTCCATTATCTCTCTCTGTTGTGCCCATTGCCTTCCTACCTTTTCCCTCATATCAGAGGAAGGTGCTTGGTGCTGATGCTCCGAGATGCAGATGGATACTGTGCAAGTGAGGGGAACTCAGTGTGGTGGGATGCTGCCCGAGGCTCCATCCACATTTAGAAGAGCTGACACCCTCTTTCCTTCTCCAGATGATGGTAAAGAGAGCCCTCATGGTCTTAGCAACAGAAAATGTTGATGACTTTGAAGGAGCCCATTGATCTGCAGCCTAGGCTACATGGGTTTGGCCAGTTGGATCCGAAACTTGTCAACCATCTGGCTCCAGCCATTCTTTCAAGATTTCTCAGGGTTTACTTGCACTCTAAATATTTGTTTTACTGGGTTGGGATCCAGCTCCTCATCTTTTCACTTCATCTACTCCTGATGCTCCCATTTGGATGTGCAGTTCAGCCCTTCTCTCAGCATTTGGATAGGAACAGCCTCCTTTTACATACCAGTAGGTATGCATTGTACAGTGGAGAGCATATATCAATCAATATATGTCTGAGCTTCATCCTCTGTGATTGGAATCTGGAGTGGGTAGATCTAACACTATCACTAACACAAAGCCCAGATTGACACAGCCATAACGTATGACTCATCTGTGAAATTTTGCCAAGTGCTGGGGAGGCATTATCCAGTTTATTTGTATGCATCTCTCTCTTTCAAGATCTCTTTAAACACTCTGCAGTTTGATTTCCAGAAGGATAAAAGTTACTTAAATAAAACCAGCATGTACCAACCTGCCTGGTGCTGCAAGGAAGGTGGAATATTCATGATCAGCCTTTTTTCAGATAGGGATCTGTATCTGTTGTACAGAGTCCTGCTCTACCTCTTCCTGTCTTGAGGGTTCCTACAAGCTTAAAAATCACACTTCAAAAGTGAAGTAAATTGTTTTTGGCTGATAATTCCACTTTACCAAAGGTGGATAGAAAAGGGAGTGTTACAAAACCAGTCTGCTTTTCAGGAGTTACTGTAGTTGTTTATGTTCTGATTTTTTTCTCTCATTCTAAGCAAGGAAAACAGATGAGTCAGTTTTGTTTTCACTTGCAGCCACTTTCCCCTTCAGGCTTGCAATGCTGACATGTGTGAGGGGGCCTTTTTATGTGGTATAGAACTGGATTCACTGTGATCCCTTTGGTTACATCCAGCAGACTCTGACTTCCTTGTTTGTGTACTGGTTTGCTTTTGAAAAAGAGATGTCAGAAATTTTTGTCTCTCCCATTCACACCCACGTTCCCCACCCAGGTTTTCACTGCATGATCAAGCTGGTTTGTAGGAGACGTGGATCTGCATGGAGTTACTGTTGGGAAGTTTTACTAAACTATGTAGGGGCATGTAAAGACACACACTGCACATCCCTTAGCCCTGCACGCAGGTGGGGTTGTGAGTTTGGCTCTGGCAAGTAGCACAGTTCCCCCCATTCTGTAAAAGGTGTGTCTGTTCAGCTCAGGTAATTTGTATATTGAGAAGTGCCCTGTTTTCCTTGGTGTTTCAGCATGAACCACAAATGCACATGATAACTGAAACTTGCCTGCATTTAACATTTACCATCTCTCCATTTACTGAGAGGAAGTAACAAGTGAGTAGTAAAATCTAAGGAATGGCTTTAGAAACTTGAAAGAAGTATTTTAGTAACTTTTATGGTAGTGGTGCCTCAGACTGGGATTCACGTTAGCTTTGCATGCAGATATATTCAGGAATCATCACACATACAACAACATTTCTTTTCTGCCATAGGCACTATACCCACCAAGCAGGAAAGAGGCTTTTGATGGTCCATTTGAGCACACTGATTGAGTAGCACTCTGCTTGCAGAGAGAGTGAGTGGGAAGGAGGAGAACATGAATTTATGTATTGAGTTTATGTGACTGTTTGGTGCTGGTTAGTTGTTGCCTTCTCGTCTTTTGGGAGCAGACTTCAATCTGTCCACTGAAAGTCAGTCTACCATCTTTGGAAATCATAAAAAAGTTGAGTCTGTGTTTTCAAATGAGTTGTCACAGAGTCAGGAGAGGCAGCATGCAGTGAGAGTGCCCTTGGTTGTGCAGCAGCTTATCCTGCCCAGTTCACAGTCAGCTTACAGCCTTTCTGGAGGCACTCCCAACTCATTAGTGTCCCCACAGGTAACCCCTGGCTGGACCTGACTCCAGAAACTGAGCTTTCCTCTTCTCTACCCATACTGTTGCATGCTCTTCTGGGGGAAAAAAAAAAAGAACAAAGTGTTCTCTTCTGGGTGAATTTGCACCATTTAGGCCATACCTGGTGAGAGTTGTCAAGTATGAGATGGCGTGTTTTCCAAAAGACAGGAGAAGAAGGAGGTGGAAAGGTGTGTCAGCAAGAGATGTGGTCTGGACTTCAGCCCTCTTGATTTTTCTTCAAAAAAAGTTACTCCAGTTAGTTAGCAGGATAAACAAAATAAAACTAATACATCTTGAGAGGGGAAGTTGGAGGGGACTTGTCATCTAACCAAGTTACTCTTTCCTGTGCTTATTTTGAAAGGGAAGAGGAACATGCTAGGTTTCTAATGCCTCCACTTCAGAGGATGAGAGTCTAACCTCCAAGTTGTCATGTGCATGACAATAAACTGAAGCCTTTTAATAAAGCTGTGTCACTCCTGCCCCTCACACTTGTGGCCACAGAGTAGCACCAGCTCTGGCAACAGCACTGGAACCTTGATGTCTGGGACAAGTAAGAGCAGCTGGGGAGGGCCAGGACATCCCCAGTGGCAGCAAGGGGCAAACTTAGCATGGCTCTCCAAAGAGTGTGTCATACACGGCTGCAACAAAGTGGCCTGGTGTAAGCCAGCTCTGTGCAGCACAAGAGTTCCTGCTCAGGTACTCAGTGTGGGATGAGCTACCAGGTTGCTGTTCCCAGAGCTCCTCTGAAATGATACCTCATCTGCAGCAGAAATGGGATTATTTTGGTTTTGAAAGATGCTGCCTCACTTAAAAATTAAGAGACTGAAAGATGGCAAAAAACATGTCCGAATGTCTTTAAAGAAAGAGTTCTCCCTTTGGATTTCTCCAAAAGCAAGGCCTTTCCCTCATTGGGACTTATTAAAATATAGACATTTTCTCCAAATTAAAATACAAACCCTGCCATCAAAGCAGTTTCATTCAGATAGCATTCTTTCTGCAGTGGGCACTGGATGGTGAGGAACATCACGTTTAAAAGTTCATACCACATGCCTTGCACGTTGGAGGAGCTGTGTGTGAAATAGAGCACACTGATTTCCCAACTGAAAAAAGTGCCCAAAAGGCCATAAAAAGCCTGAGAATTGCTGTCTATATCTAATTAGCTGATTCAATGCCTAATCCTGTGCACTGGAGTTTTAAAAGTTTTTAATTTACATAACACTGTTCTTTTTATGTCTCTGCTTAAACTGTGGTGGCAAACTCAGCCCTCTGCCATGTTCCAGCATGTGGGAGAGCAGGCCAAGCCCTGTGGGAAGCAGCAGGGCTGGGCTGCCCCTGCCCCTGCTCTGCCACATCCCTGACATCTGTGCCAGGATTGGAGTCACCTGCTCGTTCTCTCTTGAAACACTTTCTCCTAAGCTCAGGCTATTCAGTTAGATCAGGAAATTTGGTTCAGGGATGCCCAGAGGTGAAACCATTGGCAACAAGGGAAGGATTCATCCCTTACAAAACTCTGGTTGCTCAGAGCTGTAGCCTGGAGAAGCCTGTTTGCTATAGATGACTTTCTAGCTGGCTGTTGAGACAACTGACAAGAAAGGGCAGTTGGTAGCACATAAACCAATATGGTGCCAGGTATGTATGAAACTTGTTACCCCTAAAATGGGCAAAGATGCAGTTGTTCTCCACCAACCTAGTGGTGAAGTAAGATAATTTGGAAGGAATGCCTAAAAATTTGTGTGACTGGAGTGGTGATGAGAAAACCTGTTCAGATGAGTAATGTGTACAGCCTGCATGAAAGCTGCCAGTGAAGTTCTGGGTGCCTCAGTGCCTGGTGGTGCCAATCCTGTTTCAATCCATCCAGCAAGAGCAGGCACTTGTCTGTAGCAGCCAGAGGTAACAACACACAAACGTGTGTGAAAGAACAGATCCGTCACTACAAGAGTGAGAGAGGTTCATTTGGGAGAGACTTGGAGCATCACAAAGGGCTGCTGGGGAGCAACAGCCCACTCAGACCTTTCAAAGCTCCCTCCTGGGTTGGTGTTTTAAAGATAGAAGTTAATACAGGTCAGGAGGGGACTGTATGACAGAGCAGGGGTATTTTTAAAGAAATAGGACTGTAGTGTGAGTGTCCATACTATGAAATAAATGCAGTACAAATGGTCTTCGTGTTAGGTAAGGGCTTGCTTCTTTGCTCGTGCTTTCTCCCACAAAATCTGATGTCTTACCTATGCAAGTAGGA
The DNA here is from genome assembly GCA_013396695.1 of Sakesphorus luctuosus. Taxonomy (NCBI): domain Eukaryota; kingdom Metazoa; phylum Chordata; class Aves; order Passeriformes; family Thamnophilidae; genus Sakesphorus; species Sakesphorus luctuosus. The sequence continues at coordinate 1,327,165 of VWZD01003431.1, read as the reverse complement.
TGACTCAGTGTTGCAGAGATTGTTGATGGACTGAGACGTGAAAGACATTCCCCAACAGGGAAAGAATAAAAGAAAGCAGAGATTTTAACTTGGTTAAAACTTCCTTAGTGCACAAATATTGTTTACACAGAAGCATTTGGGAATTACCTTAAACAGGTGATCCTGTGTGTCCCAGATCAGACTTTGATAACTTCCCCTCTAGGTCTGCATTAGTTGCTGAAAGAACCTGTTATGAAAAATCTACTTGCAGTTTGTGGGTTTTTCTTTCAACATCCTGATTGCTTTTTGATGATACTGTACAAACACACCGTTAGAGTCAAGTGCTAGAAATAGCTTCTTAGAACTGAAATTGATTTTCAAAATAAGAAAGTAAATAGGTGCATGTGTGTAAGCCATGCATGCATACAGGCAGAACTACTTATTTTTATTCTTCCAGATGAAGTTGTCTGTAAAAGCATGAGGTGCTATTTATTGTTACCATAATTTATAATCTAAAATGCTAACAGTGACATGAAGTGTTGTCTCAACTCATTTGACAGGCTGTAAGTTGGTTAGAAAGATGACAGAAATCTCTGACACACCCACCTCAGGTAAAAGGTAGTTATTCATGTTTGCTACTCAGCCCCCGATTTTTCACAATGATGAGTAAAAATGGGTCATATTATTAGGCAAAAAAATACTATAATTAGCAAGAAATGTTTCCAACTCACATTGAGGAGCGCACAGGTACAACCCAATTCCATCTCCTCCCATGGATGAAATCATGGTTTGATTTCAAGGGGAACTGGAGTAAGGGAAAAAATTGCTGGGCTGGTTTCCCTCAGTGAAACTGTGGTGAGCTTGAAGAGAAGGTGTGTGGCCTGCCACGTCTGCTGTGGGGTGTTCAGAGGGTGTAGCATCCTTTGCAGCAAGTTTCTCTCCTTAGATCTTTCTACCTTATGAAAATAATACTTTAGTCCCTCCTACATGTGCATGGACAATTTCGATCCAACACTGCAGTGATTCAGCAAAAAATCATATAAAAGATGTATATAAAATCATAGAAAAGATAAAATAATGTAAAAGATGTGCATAAAAGGTGTTGTCTCTGACACTGAGCTTATTCCTAGGAACAGCCTTACAACCCTGATGGGGTCCCAGGGTCTGCTGTGCCATGGGAAATGCTTTTTGCTGCATTGTGGCTGTTTGGAGGTTTTGTGGAGGCAGGTTATTTCACAGTGGTATCACTCTGCCCAGGGGCAGAGGAAGAGCTTGGATTTAGGGGGAAGTTCGGTGGAGACACAGGGACTAGGGATGCTCAAAATAGAAAACTAACTGTCAGATCTGAAAATTTAAATCCTCTTATCCCTATGGATGTATTCCTTTAAGCACTTGAGTGGATGAACTGTTCAATAATTTTTCAGTATCTATTTCTATAAGAAGCAGGACATGATTTGCAACCAGATTTTCCTTAAGGACCAGAGGCTTAAAACCTCAGATAGAAATTTCCAGCCACAAATGGTTATCATGTTGCACATATCAACAAGTATATTGGTACTAAGGAGATGTTATTTGGTTTTTGCTGTTATATTTTTGTGAAATAACACTTGCCTTAATCCTTCTTGCTTTGTCTCGCTTTTCCTTGTCCTGATCCATATGACAAATGCTTGTTTATGCAGCTGGAACCCAACTCAGGACTTTAAAATTGCAGAAAAACTATAGGCAGGAAGAACTACAGAGCTGCAGATGGTTAGAGCCTCAAGTGTAACTGGAGAAACTATTAAGACAAACCAATTTCTTACTGCTGAGAAAAAATTACTGGGGCAAAGTGAGAGTTTGCAGTGAAGTATAGATGCCCCTTTGAATATCCTTCCTGAGACAGGGACAAACCAATCCAAAAAGTGTGTGAAATGGCAAGGAATTTCTTCCCTAGCCCACTGGGCTGTTGTGCCTCAGTTATCTGGGACAACAGCTGTCACCTCAAGATGTGCCTGGGTAAGGCACAGTCACTGTTTCCCTCCTCAGCAATGCTGCAGTGCAGGGGGAGCCTCAGGGCCTGTGGCTGCACAGGGGGCAGTTTGTGTTGCTTGGCCTTCAGAGCACGTTGCTGTGCCATGTTTGTCTCCCTAGACACCTGCACTCCAGGACTTGGAAAAAATCCGACCAGACTACAAACTCACTTCAGGCAGAGACTGTTTGCCAAGTATTGTATTCTGCAGAGATATTCTAAATCATGTGGGGAAAAACAGGGACCATCTGCAGATACTCAGCCTGTATCTACCTTCAGACAAGAAATAAGATGAAACATATCAATCCCAAGAGCTGACTGGAGAATTGCTCCTTTTTCCTGGGAGATTGCTACCAGAAGTGGGCTTGCATCTGCTTTCATTGAATCCTAGAATCAGTTGGGTTGGAAGAGACCTCCAAGATCATCAAGTCCAACCCTTAATCCAGTCTGACTTTGATTACCAGATCATGGCACTCAGTGCCACATCCAATCTCACCTTAAAAACCTCCAGGGTTGGAGAATCCACCACCTCTCTGGGCAGGCCATTCCAATGCCTGACCACTCTCTCTGTAAAGAACTTCTTCCTGATATCCAACCTAAACCTCCCCTGGCAGAGCTTAAGCCTGTGCCCTCTTGTCCTACTGTTGGTTGCCTGAGAGAAGAGACCAATCCCCACCTGCCTACAACATCCTTTCAGGTAGTTGTAGAGAGGGATAAGGTCTCCCCTGAGCCTTCTCTTCTCCAGGCTAAACACCCCCAGCTCCCTCAGCCTCTCCCCACAGCACTTGTGCTCCACTCCCTTCTCCAGCCTCGTTGCTCTTCTCTGGACCCGCTCCAGCCTCTCAATCTCTTTCCTGCAATACAATGGTAGTCCTCTGCCTATCAAAGGAAAGTGAGTTTCTGTCATTATTTCCTCATATCTTTACATCGGTTGATCTTTAAATTTGTGGTATTCTTATTCCCCCTTTCAAATTCAAAATGGCAATTGCCTGTTGCAAGATCAATTGGGAAAAATCATAACACCTGATCCTGAAACCAGAACATAGAGTGCCCACTTGGATTCTCCCATGACACCAAGTGGTGACTTTGCCAGCACACTGCCCAGCAAACAGCTGGGTGCAGCTGTCTCACATGGATCCTTTACAACCCAAACACCACCTGCAGTAAATGTACAAGATGTCAAAAATAACTGGGCACCCAACAGAGGAACACTGGTAAAAGGCATGATATGGGAGTGACACTGGAGAATCTCTAGGAAATCCTTCTTGTACTGAACATCTCCTTAATATGGGGCGGCTGAAAGGACCTCTCTGGGTTTCCACAGCAGTATCATTTTTGTGTGGCCATAATTTCTCTGTGTGTATAAATGTTCCCCTATTAGCAGTGGATCCAAACAGCCAATTTCAACCAACTTTGGTTTTGAAAGGAACTAAAGATAATTTCATTCATTTGACAGCTGTGGAGATAGGAAGTAGAACTGAAAAGAGAGACCATATAAATCTCTAAACTTAGGGAAAGGCTTCAAAACTCATGCTTTATTAGACACTGTGTGTGCACATTGTCTTCAGAGCTGGAGAAGAGCTTCTAGTGAAGCTGTCAATCACCTGTGAGGATCCTTGTCCCACAGGATACTTCTGATGGGGTGGATTCTCTACCTGTGTGGGAACCACATGTGAATTGGCTGCAAAATCAATGCCCCAGGTCTCCCAAGCAGAAACAGAGGAACACGTGTGACTGGTCCACCTCAGTTCACCACCCTTCATCACCTGTCTTGTGCATGAGCAACTTTAAGACATAGATGATGATCAAATTGCAGTTCAAAGTCATGCAGTGTTTAATTTGATTTTTAAAGTTTTCGGGCTTGATCTCAGAAACTGTCTTCTGAATTCATATGGGGATGGATTTTTTGTAACTTACAATTTGTCTTATGAAGTGTATTTTGAGTGCATTTATCTCAGATAGGATGATGTATCCACATAGATTCTCTGAGCCTGCTAATTTGAGGCCTAGCTAAAACTACTACAGATGATTTTAAAAGTCCACAGTAATCTAATCTGGAGGCATTTCAGGATTGCATTGACATCAGGAATACTGGGAGGAGTCAGTTTCTGGAATCTTACCTGGAAAAAGGAAAAATAAGTCCTTGTACTTTTTTAGCCTTCTACAGTTTTTTAGAAATCCCATGGGAACATACAATGGTCAAAAAATAGTTCATTGAAGCACCTGGTATCAATGTTTTGTTGATGGCATCATACAGAGATGTGACCCCAGTGCTACTGGAAGGACTAGAGCACTTGAAGAAGGACTGCAAAAACATTAAAAACCCTTGAGCAGAAGATGAACAAGCTCTCAGGGTAAAATTAATCTGAGAACACTAGAAATGATTAATTTATTCTAAGATGTTCTGGCCTCTGTGTCTGATTATCCAAGAAAGGTAAGGCTGAGGTGTCCTAGCTGATTAAGATACCTGCATGTCTTCAATGACTGGCTCCATGACTACCTTAGCGAAGATAAACACTTCACCCTGCTCAAGTAGGTAAGATGGAGCCTATGAAGTTTTCTCTTGCCATTGCTTTCATCTTGATGGGATTGGCCTTTAATTTTCACCTTATCCTATCAAAACTGAAGCTGAAGCGCATTGCAGTAAGGTACTTACCAATATTTAATTTGTTTTGTAGCACTACATGTGGCCCTTCTGCCCAGCTGTGAGGATGGAAAGACTTAACTGACCTCAGCAGGCTGAAATGAAGAAATGAGTTGCTGAGGCTCCAGTAAGCATTCAGGTAAATACCCTAAATTCCAGAGTCTCTGCCCATGTGAGCAATCTGCAATGGCCACGTGCCACAGTAATGAAAGTAAGTGGCAATCAATGGCAACAGTCTGCTTTTCAGTTTAAAATTAAATCAGTAGAATCAGTTATAAAAAGCCTCTGCAAATTCTCTCCCAAGCATCCAGTACAAATCTTCATGTATTTTCATTTAGGATAAATCTGAAGAGGAATTGAATAGATTTTTACTGGCACACTCTGATGATATTCAAAGAGTAGGTGTAGCAAGCTGTGGAAACTAGAAAATTAAGAAAAATACTGCAGTGCTGTCAAGAGTAGGTGTAGACACTTTGTACCTGCTAAACCAAAATGATGGGCCTAACATTTAAAATAATATGCTGATCTAACACTTGAGCAGAACAGTGATTTAGATAGACAATGATCTTTCCTCTGCTATCCAGTTTCCATAATACGACAAGGAAGCCAAATGCTCTGCAATGCAAATCAAGTGGCAAATAAAAGGATTGTGTGATTCATCTGAAAAAAATGTTTCACTTAAGAAACCCCAGAAGGCAGGATATAGATCCCCTGTTTAATTTACCCTACCCCCTTCTGACTTCTCTGCACTAGCAGCAGTGACTGTGCAGGATTTTCCTTGATTTGTAGGTTGTGCTTTGGGTTTCTTTGCCCTTCAGTGGAGGCTTGTCTGGAGAAAAAAACATGGTTACAGTGCTTCCTTTTTTATTCTTGCTGTCTGCTGGGATCACTCTTCAATTAGGGAGCTGAACAGTTGCTAGCTGGGTCCCAAATCTGTTGATAATATAGATGGCATAAAGCCTTCTTCACGTCAAGTTAGTTTGTGTACTGCAACAGCAGCAGGAGAGTGTTGTTGGAGTCAGGCTTGGAGTGTGGAGTGAACATCTCGCCTTGTACAAAACTGCAGAAATGCCTTTTAAAGCCTCAGTCTTATGTTTCCTTAAAAGACAGAAGTAGAAGTCTGGTGAAATGTTTAATTTTTTAATTAAGCATCTGACAGATCCACTGAATTATGAAGCTTGATTTTAAAATGAAAAAACTAACATCTCTAGGAAGTGAATGCAAAGGAGGACCAGAGCAGAAGCAGGTGCAAGAGTGTGAAAAGCCAGACTTTGCAGTAACATGTTCCTAATGTAGTGGAAAACTGGACATTTGAAGCAGCTGAAAAGCAGATATGCACTGAGCTTGAGAAGATACTACTTGTGTTGCTTAGGGCTGAGTCCTACACATTTAACTCCCACTGATTTCTTAAGGGTTCCAATTCAAGTCAATGTGAGTAGGAACGTGTAAGGGCTGCAGACATGGGCTCTTTATGCTGCTAGCAGTCACATTTGGGGGCTTTATTAGGGCTAGGATTTGCTGAACAGACTGTACTGCAAAACCATGCTAATTAGCTCCTAAAATTCTTGGACATCTGCCACGAGTTCCTGGGAACTGTCTACACCACCAGCAAAAATGACTTTAAAGATGCTGATTGCTTGAAATAATTTTGGGCATAACTTGTCCTTTTGCAGTGATTTTTATTGCATCCATGTTGCCACTCTGGTTCTTGACAAAACCCTTCTGGGGCACACCTGAGACAGCTCTTCTCAGGAGTCTTGCAGAGGGTGTTTCTGGAAAGCTTGACCCAGTGGGTTCCAGACTCAAACCAGGAGTGTAATCTGAACTGCTTGGGATGACACTGAGTGGGAAGTGTTTTGGTGTGTGTGTCTCACAGGTTGTGTTAGTTTTCTGTGGTAGTGCACTATTTTGTGAGTTGGTGAATGAATTTTGGCAAGGCAGAGTTACAGTAATTCTTTCCTTATTTGTTTATCTCTACAATAAGATTATAATTTCCAGCTGCTCCCATATTTTACATCAAACTCATCAAAGGGTTTCAGCCATTGATACTTGTTGAGGCTATAGCCTGACTTATTTTGGTCAAGCATTGTTGCAGGGATGATGCAGTTCAGTTAAACAGAGACTTTGACTTGTTTGGTTCAATTCCACTCCCTGACTTGCTCTTGTTTCTAGTTTTCTTCTGTAGCCTAGAAAATTACCTGGAGATTTTTGAGGCTCAAATCCCATCTCTAACTAGCTAAGGAGAGACCAGATCACACCTTACTGTGAATCAAAAGGGGACTGATTTGACATCTCATGTTCTCCTATTGTTTATGGGTCTCTCTTGATGTGTTTGAAATCCTGAACTTTGCAGCAGAGATGGGAACCCAAGGCCTGTGCTGGGATGCATGAAGCACCAGGATTAGATGGAGACTTCCCTTTCAATCTGCCTCAAACACACTCTTAGATATCTTGGCTACCTATTTGTAGCAACAAGTATCTTACCTTGATTAAGCAAAAGCCTTTTGGCTCCCTGAAGGGATTTCTCCACTGATGTACTGCAGAAAGACTTCTTTGGGAAAGGCACAATACCTGAAGAACAGAAAGGAGTATATAAACATGGGGGGAAACATAGCACCTATAAATAGATAACCTAGGATAGGGCTTTCCAGTTGTGGCATGTGCCATGCCAATGTACACAGGGAACTTCAGGGTGGGATGAAGGTATTTAATGAAGCTCTGAATGCCTCCTTACCCTAAGAAACATGGTCCCAGATGGAGACAGAAACTGCAGAATAGCTGCCACTGTCATCTTTGCCTCCAGGTGAGACTTGAACACTTTGGAGGGCAGCAGAGCTCCCTGTCCTCTGCCTTGCACCAAGGAATTCATACCTCTGGTCCAGAAGTTCATGATTTTCCTTCAAGGCTTGCCCCCTGCATTTATACCCCAGTTGTGAATGTCAGAGGGCAAGCAGAGCCGCAGAGCACCTATGTGAAATCCTGATCAAGCAATGAGGCTTTAAAATTTTTCCCTTTTAACTGCACTTTCTTGTATTTTAAATAAGCATATGTTAGCCTGGAGACTTCTGTCTTCTGCAGAAAGCTGTTAGCAACACTGTGTATCTCACTCATTCCAGCACATTTTACATCCCGCAAATGTTCTGAACCATGTGTGAAGTGACGGGGATCTGTGCTTCTGACCATCACCTGTTGAGGAGGAATTCAGAGAGGTAACCAAGAAATTGGGGATGAGGGGTGGATAGGAGACATTATTTTGGCTCATTTGTTCCATCTGCTGAAGACAGAGCTGCAAAACTGGCAGCAGAAGAGAGAGATGGCTCCCATTCCTCTCCAGTCAATCCAATGAATAATTGGATTGCACTTTTTAATGTAATATATCATAATATAATTCATGCACTTATTCAGCATATAGCTGTATAATATACTTTACACAATACATGCTACTAGCTCAGCTATTCAAGTACCATCACATTTAAGATTCATAATTAGATGAAATGAAGAAAACTAAGAACACGCTTAAAAATGCATGGCATGCTTTGGAGCAGCGGTGTGTGCACAGCGTGCAGCTGCCACGAGCCTCTTCTTCCAGCTCCCCTACAGAGTATCCATCAGACAGAGGCGGCATCGCCGTTTTCAAGGGAATAGATTAACGAGGAGCAGAGGAGTCGAGAGGTTTTGTTCTGGCCTTCATTATTGGCACTCGCTACACAGGGTTCATGCTGTCAGTGACAGTCCATGGTGCCAAGGCATTTCTGCAGGTGTGCCTGCAGAGCCCAGCCGGAGTGCCCGGGGATGCGGCAGTGCCCGGGGGATACGGCAGTGCCCGGGGATGCGGCAGTGCCCAGGGATAGGCAGTGCCCGGGGATACGGCAGTGCCCGGTGGATGCGGCAGTGCCCGGGGGATGGATAGGCAGTGCCCGGGGGGTGTGGCAGTGCCCAGGGATAGGCAGTGCCCCGGGGGTGCGGCAGTGCCCGGGGTGGGGGCGTTGCCCGNCGGTGCTGCCGTGGCCGTTGCCGGGGGCGGGAGGTTTGAACGGCGGCGCCGCGGAGGAACCTGGTCAGGATGGAGCGGCCGGGCGGGCCGGGCGCTGCGGGGCCGGTGAGCGCCGGGGCAGGGCAGGGCAGGGCAGGGCAGGGCGGACTCGCAGCCCCGGTGCCCGTGGGGGCGGTGCGGCGGGGGGGGGGCCGGGGGGGGGGGGGCGCGNNGGGCGGGAGCAGCGCTGCCCTACAGCCGCTGCCCGCCGAGCGTGGCCGAGCCCGGGCTGTGCAGCCCCGGCACGGCAGGGCTGAGCTCCCCGTTCACCCTCCGCAGGCGCTCGGGGATGGGCCTTTACACCTCTTCAGCTTTCGGCTATTGCTTTTCCAGTCAGCGAGCTGGGTTTTTTCCAAGCCTCAGATCAGCTAAAGCCCCGAGCCAGTTGAGCTCGGCAGTGCCTGCAGAACTGTGGCTGTCACTTGCAGCAAACGCTCGTTCTTGCGTCCAGCTACAAAGTGCCCAGGCTGGTGTCGTGACTGCACAGCCCCTGTTCTAGAAGAATGCTCATTGCCTGGTTATTGCTTGCTTTAAATAAGTATAGTAGAATCACAGTATTGCAATGTAAGCCACTGTGGCAGTGAATCAAAAGTGTACCTTGGAATTAGATTCTGAAAGCCTGTGATTGTTACCAATTAAATGAAGAAAAATTTTAATCTGTCCTGCCTTCAGCAGTATTCATATAATTTTTCTCAGCTGCTGTTGTTGAAGTTTTTGGTTTGTGACTGCATTACCTGTGTACTACTAGAAATCCTTTGAAATTTCTTACACTTGGTATGCTTAGGTGGGGATTACAAAGACACTTTCTGGAAGTGTTGCTGAGGCAGTTCCCAAGTGTGGGGCTGAAAATTTCAGCAGCTGTTAGTAATCTTGTCTGGGTTGTGCTGCCACTGGTGGGGAAGGATGGAGACCACGAGGGAAACTGTGTGTTAGTAGACAGCAGATGGCAAAACAGTGCTGTGTCATTCCTCCAAGTCCAGATGGTGTGCTCATATTTTTAGAAGGAATTGGAAAAAGAAAAAAAAGCTGACCAATCATTTTTGGTAGGCACAAAGAACTCCATACACTCCAAATGAGGCTGCTATGTTCTTCCTTCAGATGGGATTTATATGGTGTGGTTATTTAAGCTGTGGCCCAGCTAGTCCAGAATTTTTTATGTGAGTCAGGCTGAGATGCAGCATGGACTGAATGCTTTGTGTAGTCCTGGAAGTCCCAGTATGGATCCATGCAGATGGCCCAAACTAGGAGTGTTTATTTCCTCACCATAGTTATATACTGGGTGATAGATGTGGAAAGGAGACAGGGCAGAGCAGAGGCTGCTGACCTGGGAAATACTAGGAGGAAGTACTACTTCATTCTTCTGACCTTTGTAGCGGATGATTTATTAGCCTAGGCTCAAAGAACAAGTAATTTTCTCTTAGGGGCAGGTGGGGCCCTTGCTTAGGTTTTCATGACTGTAAAATTTGACTCAGAATGAACGAAGATTGATAAAAGCTATTTACTGCTTTTCTTTTTTTCTTCTTTTTCCTTTCCTGGGAAGAGCCCTGAGAAAAAGTGTGGATAGAGAAGCAGATGCTGTGGATGCAAAGGTGTTGGTGCCCTGCTTTATCTTGCTGTGATTATGATTGAAACTTTGAAAAGTAAATCCTGGAGGGGGAAAACTGGGATCATCAATGGTGCCATACTGGTCCCAGGCCTTTGTACATCAACTGTAGGGAATACCAGCAAAACTTCTATGGAAAACACCTCTGATAGGAACTCTGGGAGCTGTTCAGCACAGAACGATGCACTGGTGCCAAAGAGCCTGTGTCATGGTCTTCTGCAGGTTCCAGGCATTTCTCATGGGNGATAGGCAGTGCCCGGGGGGTGTGGCAGTGCCCAGGGATAGGCAGTGCCCCGGGGGTGCGGCAGTGCCCGGGGTGGGGGCGTTGCCCGGGGATAGGCAGTGCCCGGGGATAAGCAGTGCCCGGTGGATGCGGCAGTGCCCGGTGGATGCGGCA
>VWZD01003431.1:1172524-1315771 GCA_013396695.1 Sakesphorus luctuosus | reverse complement strand
TGGTATGCTTAGGTGGGGATTACAAAGACACTTTCTGGAAGTGTTGCTGAGGCAGTTCCCAAGTGTGGGGCTGAAAATTTCAGCAGCTGTTAGTAATCTTGTCTGGGTTGTGCTGCCACTGGTGGGGAAGGATGGAGACCACGAGGGAAACTGTGTGTTAGTAGACAGCAGATGGCAAAACAGTGCTGTGTCATTCCTCCAAGTCCAGATGGTGTGCTCATATTTTTAGAAGGAATTGGAAAAAGAAAAAAAAGCTGACCAATCATTTTTGGTAGGCACAAAGAACTCCATACACTCCAAATGAGGCTGCTATGTTCTTCCTTCAGATGGGATTTATATGGTGTGGTTATTTAAGCTGTGGCCCAGCTAGTCCAGAATTTTTTATGTGAGTCAGGCTGAGATGCAGCATGGACTGAATGCTTTGTGTAGTCCTGGAAGTCCCAGTATGGATCCATGCAGATGGCCCAAACTAGGAGTGTTTATTTCCTCACCATAGTTATATACTGGGTGATAGATGTGGAAAGGAGACAGGGCAGAGCAGAGGCTGCTGACCTGGGAAATACTAGGAGGAAGTACTACTTCATTCTTCTGACCTTTGTAGCGGATGATTTATTAGCCTAGGCTCAAAGAACAAGTAATTTTCTCTTAGGGGCAGGTGGGGCCCTTGCTTAGGTTTTCATGACTGTAAAATTTGACTCAGAATGAACGAAGATTGATAAAAGCTATTTACTGCTTTTCTTTTTTTCTTCTTTTTCCTTTCCTGGGAAGAGCCCTGAGAAAAAGTGTGGATAGAGAAGCAGATGCTGTGGATGCAAAGGTGTTGGTGCCCTGCTTTATCTTGCTGTGATTATGATTGAAACTTTGAAAAGTAAATCCTGGAGGGGGAAAACTGGGATCATCAATGGTGCCATACTGGTCCCAGGCCTTTGTACATCAACTGTAGGGAATACCAGCAAAACTTCTATGGAAAACACCTCTGATAGGAACTCTGGGAGCTGTTCAGCACAGAACGATGCACTGGTGCCAAAGAGCCTGTGTCATGGTCTTCTGCAGGTTCCAGGCATTTCTCATGGGGTCTCTGACTGAGAGCTCTTAGTTTCTGGAGAATTCTCCACACCATATTAGTTTCCTGAGTTCCTGCTGCTGCCTGAGTCTCTCTTGACCTCTTCTTGACTGCCAAACTAGCTCACCCTACTCCCACACTTACATTCACTAATCATTGCAGTAGCTGCACACAATTAAACCCGAGAGTTTTCTGTCCCAGCTGTGAAGTAAGAGGAGCCTGTTAAAAATCCAGGACGCTATTTTTTTGTTTAACCCTTTGTTTGTTTCTTTGCATGTCTAGGAGCATGCCATCCAAGAGAAGCTGGACTTGGAGCTGCGCGTGCAGGAGGGCACCCGCAAGCTGCTGGCTGTGAGCTCGCAGCGGGAGCAGGTGCTGCGTGCGGCCAAGAGCCTGCTGGTGTGCAATGCCCGTGTGCGGGCGTACAGCGCTCAGCTGCGGGGACAGGCGGCAGGAACAGCGCCCAGCGTGGCTGCGGCACAACAGTGAGTACCCGCTCGGCTTCACAGGTGGCACTGCCAGGCAGTGTCTTTGGCTGGGCTGGCAAAATGGCAACTACCCAATACAGAGTCAGCCTCCCTCCTCCTCCAGCTGAGAAAAGGCGGAAAGGGACCTGGGGGTTTGGATTGACAGGAAGCTCAACATGAGCCAACAGTGTGCCCAGGTGGCCAAGAAGGCCAATGGGATCCTCTCCTGGATCAAAAATAGTGTGGCCAGCAGGCCCAGGGCAGTGACCCTTCCCCTTTACTCTGTGCTGGTGAGGCCACACCTTGAGTGTTGTGTTCAGTTCTGGGCCCCTCACTTCAGGAAAGGGATTGAGGGGCTGGAGCGGGGCCAGAGAAGAGCAACGAGGCTGGAGAAGGGAGTGGAGCACAAGTGCTGTGGGGAGAGGCTGAGGGAGCTGGGGGTGTTTGTGCTGGAGAAGAGGAGGCTCAGAGGTGACCTCAGCACTGTCTGGAACTACCTGAAGGGAAGTTCTGGCCAGGTGGGGGTTGGTCTCTTCTCCCACGCAATAGGACTCAAGCTCTGCCAGGGGAAATTGAAGTTGGAGAGCAGAAAAAACTTGTTTGCAGAGAGAGTGCTCAGGCATTGGAATGGGCTGCCCAGAGAGGGGGTGGATTCCCCATCCCTGGAGGTTTTTGAGGTGAGACTGGACGTGGCACTGAGTGCCATGATCTAGTAATCAAAATGGGGTTGGATTAAGGGTTGGACTTGATGATCTTGGAGGTCTCTTCCAACCCAACTGATTCTATGATTCTGTGAAAAACTGGAAACTCAAAACAGTTTAAACTTGAACTAATTATATATATTTATACAGAAAAGAGAAAATTAAAAGAAAACTACAATATAACACACACTTACACAAGCTAGATATAACAACAATTTTCTACTGCTTACTGAAAACAGATCTCATCACTCCAGATCCGTAAGTACCCCAAAAGACACCCAGCAAGGAACAGAAAAAATAACAACAAAATGTTTCTACTTCCCTGAACTCAAACAAAATGGGAAGCAGCAGTGGGCAGCAGCCAATGCTCACCTCATCAGGACAGCATGTCCTGTTTCTACTGCAGACATGAGGGAACTGAGAGAACTCTCCTACTCTACTGTGTTTATATCTCAGGTTTGCATCATCTGCTATGAAATATTTCTTTGGTTACTTAAGTCAGGTGACACCTGTCTCTCCTAATCTACGTAGATTCTCTGAGACTGCTAAAACTAAAGCCAAAACTACCACAGGCAGGCATTTACTTCAAGGAATTTTTAGTCACCTATCCAGAAAAGTAGATTTAAACCCTTCTCTCTTCCCCCATATAAGCATAAATTACAGCTGCCTTAAAATATTCCTTTATAAGACCATTCCCTTATCTTCTCTTTACCTTAGGAAAGTAAATACAAGTCATATTTTTATGGGTGGGGTTTTTAATTGACATTAAACTTGAATTCAGTACCAAGTAATACAATATACATGTTTTCTTGATTACCTTTAGCATACAATAAGGTACCTAACCAACTCTGAAGTAACAAAACAAAGCTACCTGAGTCAGAATACACCTATTTCTACTTTTCCTTCTGTTGTTATTAAGGGACCTTTAATGATGGACTCATCATGGCTAATTGGTACCCTCTGCTGGCCACTTGTGTTAACTACAGCGAAGTGATAAAAGCAACACTAAAGAGGAAGAAAATTTAGTTGAAAATATTCTCACGTCCTAACTCTTAAAGGAGCTAAAGTATGCGTGTTTTATTTGATTAATATTATAATTCTTTTCCTAATGGAATAAATTTTTGGTGCACTGTTGAGAATCGTGGTGCAGAAACACTATTGCTCTCAGGTTATCAATTTAATGAAATACTATATTGCAGTTTAACATAGAAAATCTTTGAGTTCGTGCTTGGCTCCAGTTAATTGTATCTGTAGGAACAGTTCTGCTACTTTTAGCTTTCAGAATTGTGGTTTTCTAGGAGAAATTAATTGAAGGAAAGAACTGCATTTTCTATCTGCAAGTTGATTTTAAAAACTAGCACATAAAATGTGTGGTTCTCTAATTATTGTGGATGTGTTGCTTTTCCCTACTAAGATGATCCTTGAATTATCTGAATTATTATGGAGTAATATCAAGTATGGATATATGCTGATGTACAGAACTCCTTATCTTTGATGTCAGTGACCACAGAATGGTGATGTCACGTGTCTGAACAGGGCTGAGATGTATCTGAACTGCTGTATTGTTTGCTTTGTTTGTGACTGTCGTGCATTGCTTGGAGTTCTGTCTTCAGGAGGCCTTGGAATTTTCAGTGGAGGTCATTAGAAGAGGCACATGCTATAGGGTTATTTCTCTGTCATGTAAATTTTATCTTTGGTAATTGATAGTTGAATTCTTTCTGTTGGTATTTACTCAAGTCTGGAATTTGGTTAAAGTTTAATCATGGCTGAGAGAAAATTTAAGGGTTTTCGAGTGAATTTTGTTCCTGTTTCTTGTTGTGTGGGCCTGTAACCTGTGAGTTGCAAAGATATCCTAACTGCCTCTGGAAGTTGTTTTACCAATAGCAGCTAAAAGTTTTCATTTCCCCTTGTCTGGTTAGGTGTTAGGAGCAGTGACAGATGTAAGGAGAGCACTCTTGTTACTCATTATTTACAGAATTTTTTTTAATTCAATTTAAGGTTGTCCTTCAAGTCCATACTCTGGCTATTTAGCAAACTGCTTGCCACAGTATTAGTGATGCAACATTTTATAATTAGTCTCTATTAATAGAGGAGGAGGCAATTCTCTAAACAATAATAGAACTGATAAATTAAGTTGCATCTTCGCTGATGTGTACAGAAGGGAAAAATTGATGACACATTTGATCCTATTGGAGCTGGAAAAGACAAGGAAGATGAATCTACTTGTATTTTAATACCCGGGTTACATAAGCTTTGGACTAAAATCTTCTGAAGAATTAAGAAAATTGATGGTGTACCTTCCTTCCAGATTATCCTTAAGAAACTAATGACTCATTGTCTAAAACCAGAGATACCAAAATTAACTTTAAAGAAAAGTGCTTGAAATGAGCTGTAATATCAAAGTCCTGACATTTTTTAGTGTTTAAAGGGATGAGTTTTAGATGTTGAAATGCACAGATCTCACATCTTGTTTTAATTTTCTTCTTTTTTTGTCAGGTCTTCAGAAAATGGGACGAAAGATCGGGTGGCCTGTAGAGCAAAGGTTGCTATATCAGGTAAGTGGCTGGGTAGTCATTTAATTATAGGAGCTGATTGGCTGGACAGGGGCTTGTAGTACAAACAGGATGGTATTTTTAGAGTGTGTGTGTGTGTGGTTCAGAGGCATAAATCCTCTAGTGCTTCAGGGAGACTTGTGCTAAAGTCACCACATGCTTTGGAGGATCCTACCTGGTGTTTCTGTTTTACTTACAGGGCCTTCCACAGGGAGAAACACTTTTCCCTTTCCTGTTTGCCACTAGACACTGAATGCATTTCAAAGCTCAATAACCGAAAGTGCTGAAAACGTGTTTCTCCCCACAACAACAGACTTTGAAGTGATAGTAGAGGGTATGTCCAACAAATTGAGGGCAGAATTATAACCAGTGTGCAAATGTTATTTAGGTAATGCAGGTTACATGACCAGAGGAGTACTGGTATGGCTTCAATGCAGTTAGTAACAAGAATATTTAACAGCTATTCTGGTGAGCTGGTACACTGTTTCCTGGCCTGCTCTCAGGCTTCAGTGCTGTGCGTTTACTATTTTGTTTGCCTGTGCCCCTTGTGGATGTTCCTGTGTTGGGCATTCCCGTGGCTGCTGTGCCAGCTTTGCCAGCAGGTCTGTTTGTGCTCCCTGACCTGCTTCATTAAGGATAAAACAGTGGAGGAGGGCTCACTGCTGAAACTGTTTCAGTTAATTCTGTGTATTTTGACATATCTTTAAGCAAGGTGGCTTCCAGTAGAAGAAAAGTGATGAGCACACAGTTCAGTAATGTTTTCTGCCAGCACAGCTGTTTGCAGAACGTGTGTCTGTCTTTGCTCCTTATGGTAGTTGGATGGAAGCATCTGTTTGCCTGTCTGTGCTGTGGTGGCACCTTTCTTTGGATCTGGAGAGTTATCTGCAGCGAAGACTTTAGGGTCATAAAATACACTTCTGCTGTCTTTAGAAAATCAGAATCTTTTAAGGACTCTATTTTTAGTATGAGAAATTTGTTTTTCCTGCAGATCACCTGTCATTAAGTCCTTGTTTTCCACCATCAAGTAATCCACCCACTTATAAATCTATTAGCATATTTTATGGTAGGTACATGCCAGAAACTTAGACTATTACCACAAAAAGGGGGGGTCATGTGACCAGCACCAAGAGTTTGGAAGAGCTATGCAGGATTACTGAGGAATGTGCTCCTACAGAAAGCAAGAGTATGTTGGATACTGTGGGGGGAGTGCATTCCTTAATCCAGATTTTCACACTTCTGTCATTTTTACTTATACCCCATGTGTGAATAAATGATGTAATTTATGTTATTGCATCAATCAGTTTTTTGTCAGAAGACAATATATTAAATATTGTTCAAAAAGCATGATCATAATAGAAAGCAATTTTACAAAGGAATCATTGGCTTTAAATTTGATTAATTGTAATCCTTGAATGTATCCAATTTGCATCCACACAGATTTACAGCTAATGGTAACTGAAATTAGGGTGTGTGAAAATTGATCTTTGTTTTCAATAAATGACAGCTCTTTCAATCCAAGAGTGAACTGAGAGCTGATTTACAAGTCTCATGTTAAACCTCTTCAGAAAATTGACTCTCTCTATGCTGACGATTTTCTGACAAAGGCGTAAATTTTTCAACCAGCAAGATATTGGAAGTGGCACACAGAAGTAATCTTTAGTCTGCTAATGTGGTTGCTAACAAGGCCTATTGAGCACATTAAAATTGTCATTCAGGGTTTGCTATGATTAAAGAGGAAAAAAGGCTTTTATTTGTAACTATTTTCATGTATTTATGGAAATTTAAGACCTTTGTTTTTTAGGAAAGAAACATTCTGTGCTTTGTGTCTGACAGGCATAAATATATTTATTTTAAAAGTTTGAGAGAGGCTTCTGTAATAGTTTTAATGGAACTTTCTCTTGATTTAAAAAACCTTAGGATTGCCTACTATGCAAATGCATCTTTAGAAGTGAAAGGCAGTTTGGGAACATGGTGATTGAGGTTCTGCTGGTCACTGCTGCCATCGTGTGTCACTTCATATATTGCATATGCTTTTAAACAGCACCCTTGGACTTCAGAAGCCAACTTTGGATTTATAAAACGCCCACTGCATTTGTCTTTTAACAAGGGATTAATAAGAAACATTGTCTCAACCTGATTCCTCAAAACTGGAGGAAAATGTCACTCAGTACTGTGTTGGATTGAGTAGACAAATTGGAAAATTTGTTGAAGAAAATACTTTCCTAATATTAAAATGACAGGCATGATGTAAAATAATGGTTCTGTAATTACCTCTCTGCCATGGTTCTGAAGCAGAAGGATATTTTTGCTTTAAAAAAAAAGATTTCTAAACTCTTTTTGTGCTGAGTAAGACAGTTCTAGCTGGGAATGTGATTACAAGTGCTGTTTTCTCTGTGGTTAGCAAAACAAAACTTAAGTGTTTGCAGTATAAGTATCCTGGTCTGTTCATGAGAACAGGAAGGTTTTCCCTTGCAGTGGGATGAGTGGTTTCCAGCACAGGGCGAGCAGAGTTTCAGTTTACATGTATGCACAGTAATGGCCTCAGAGAATACCTCTCAGAACTGTTACACAGCCACTCTGAGATGTCAGTTCAGGTACTTTCAAATGAGATTGAAAATAGTCTTTATTCTAGCGTAATTTCTAAACAAAAATGGCACTTCAAATTGATGGATTTTCTTCAGAGACTGATAATAAACTTAGAATAGTTATACTGTTCTTTCGGTGGAAGGTCCTGTTACCACCAGAACATCAGAGAAAGAAACAAGAAACTTCTTGTAACTTGTTTTGATCACAAATCTACAGTGTTGGCTATAACTTTATTTCTCCACCTTTTTTTTTTTCCCTTCAGGTATTCGAATACCATTAATGTGGAAAGGCTCTGATCACTTCAGCAATAAAGAAAGTATGTACTCTGATAGGCCACTGCTTATGCCTGTAATTTAAACTGGAGAAGTCTATACTCATTTCAGCCCCTTCTTTGACCTTTCATTAGGTCCGTATTTTGCTCTTTGTTGTGGAAATGCTCATAACTTGAAGTTGTTGGTTGTAGCAGATTAGTTTAAAGTCCTGTGCTTTTCTGTGTTAAACCCCTCATCTCTGAAGAGTCCAACTGAGGAAAAATTCCTGAAGAAGCAACAAAAATGTTATTAAATGGTTAACTGAGAAACTTCTGATTAAACACATTGTTCTATGTCTTGTCGACACTTGAGAGAGTATATTGGAGCCTGTTTCCAGTGAGAAATTTAAATGAAAGTTGTCTGTTGGTGTTGAGTGTATTATTGGATAGTCTTCAAGTACATGCATTTTGCTGTGTCATGGAGATTAACCCTAAATCTGTTCCAGCTGTCACCTGGCATTGATTTAATTTTGATTTTCAATAGGGTCAGAGGGGCAAAGCATGGCAAAATAGTCTAATCCTATGTAGTACATTCATAAAATAATATAGACTTTGGATCAGATGTTAGAGTTTGTGGGTTTTTGTGCATAAAATCTGTTTCATTAAACAAAACTACATTTTTACTAACATTTTTGAAGTTGCTAGCACAAGCTACACCTGATTACTCAACTTTTTGGGGTTTTTTCCCCCTCATAGAGGTTGGCATTTTTTCCCTCTGTCAGTGTTGTTCTGGTTATACAGCAGCTTTGATAGGTCAATTAGCATAAAATCCTGTGATGCAAGTTTATGGTGGGAAGAACTTGAGGGCAATTCCTTAGAGGTGTGGATTACCATTTTGCATACTCTTGTTTACTGGAAGCATTTACTGTTGTGATGTGCAACTAATAATAAACCTGTCCCTGGCTCTCTCCAGAATCACAGCGCTTTGCAGTTTTCTGTTTGTTCAGGATGGGAGCTGAGGTTTTGGATACTGAGGTGGCTATGGTGGATACAGCAACAACAGATATCTGCTTTGAAAATGTGGCCATATTGTGAGTATAATGTAACTCTGGTGAATGAAGTACAAATGCTGCTGTTTTCTTTGTGTGCCTCTGAATAAGACTGGCTGGGGTGCACTGGGTTTTGCTGTGGGCAAAGGAATCAGTAGAGGTTCTGCTCATTGTAGTGGGTGGTGCATCCCCACCTCTGGAAGGCTGGGTTTTGGGGACAGGTTGATGCTGGTTGTAGACATGTCACTCAATCTTTTAATTCTTTCATTTCTTTTCATTTCAGCCTTTTTTGTCATATAAAGAGATAAACAAACTAATATCTCAAGGACCAAATTAAATTAATGCTAAAACCTGAAAGCATTAGGAAAGTATAAGCATAAATGTTGCACCAGTGTTTTAAGTATTATTCTGTACAGCAGACTACAGTCCTATTCCTCATGTAACACCTCCTGTTCTGTTACACCTCTCGGAGCATGTGCTTAAATCCCTTCCCCCCCTTTATTTTTCATATCAGCAACTTAGATTCAGTCTCCTGTGGAAGACTGACTGGAAAGCCAAAACTACCACAAACTTTAAATCAAGATCCTGAAAGCTGAGTTTAAATCAGATGTTAAACTCTCTTAAACATCTGTTGCAGTTAAGAGTGGGGACAGAGATTTAAATCTGCTTCTTCAAAGATATCAGATTTGATCATTATAAGTTTCAGTGAAATACTGCAACAAAAGCAGAACAGGCACTCTTGTATCCTCCTTGTGTCCCCCAGGAAAAGAAAGATTTGTTATAAAAGCTTTGGGGATGATTTTGTTATTGGCATCTGTGTAATGACATGATTTGTACCCAAAAGATGAGGTTGGGCTACTGGTTTGATGACTAAGCTTGAGAAGGAGAGAATCAGTAGAACTGAAAACAGAGAAAGGCTGTGGACAGGAGGACACAGCAGGGGGAAGTTAAGTTATGAACGACAGATTTTGTTCAATCTAAGTGAGATAGGACATTTTTCAGTAATGTGAAGGGTGTGGGGTGCAACTAAGATAACTTTAAAACCGTTCAATTTGATTTAGGGCCCATAGATAGGGATAGGTTTTCAATCATATGATTTCTGTGTAACAGTAGAGGGCAGATCTAAGTGTGTTTGAATGTCTTGCCTGTGTATTTCCATAACATGGGGTTTTTTTTTCAGTTTTTAACCTAAACGTTGAATTTCCTGTTTATAATTGTTTATGGTTCAATTATAACATTCATCTCATGACTTCAACACTAAGTTGCTGCTATGTACTCTCATCCTTAATTCCATATTAATGTATGTCTGTGCCTGAATTTTATGGCATTCCTTCCCTTGATTGGAAATAGGTTATTTAATATACAAAGTAGCAGTATCCTTCCTTGGCTGCATGCACAGCTTATTAACAAATGCTCTGAAATATTCTCTTCCCCCCCTTCAGTGATGAAGCAACACCAGATTTCCAGGTGAAGGTTGAAGTGTATAGTTGTTGTACAGAGGAGCCTTTATGTATCACAAACACTCCTAAGAAACTAGCAAAGAAGCTTAAAACATCCCTCAGCAAAGCTACAGGGAAGAAACTCAAAGCTGCCCTGGAAGAAGACAGCATCGAATCCCTTCTGCCTGCTGACCCAGTCATCCCGTAAGCCATGGGGATATTCTGGTTTCATACCTTTTGAAATAGAAATAAGCCAAATATATTGTAAATTTTTGGAAAGCTGCCAAGAAACTCATTCTTTCTGTACTTGCCTGGGTGAAAAAAAAATTTACATTTTAAATAGGAAATGAGAAAGTAGGTGTGAATTCCAAACATGTCGCTGAGCCCTGGGGCCTGGTTCTGATCTTGAAACACACCAGTAGGCTTTCTCTTTCTGCTGGGAACTCCACTGGTCTGTGATAGTTTTGGTTTGATCTCTGGAGGAAGTCAAGCTTTTCCAGTCCATCTGTCTGTGTCCCTCTGTCCATCTACATTTCCCATTTATCCCCTCCCTGTACTATTTTTGCCCCTGCCCAGTTTTGCTCATACTTGACAGCTGACAGGTAGACATGTCTAAAAGTTACAAGTTGTGTGAAATAAAAGGTGTGCATGAAGGCAGGAGGAACCCCTCCTGTACCCCCTCCCCTAATTCCCCTTCCTGCTTTTCAGTAAAACTCTGGACTGCCAAAGGCACTTCGCAGTTACAAGCTGCTTAACAAGGAGATTTCTTAATTGCCTTTAGCACAGAATGTTTTAAAATTACTTTCTGGTTTTTAATGGTCATAGATTTAAGTGCTGTTCCCAATAATTTACCTGTTTCTTTTTAAAATTGATCTTAAGTCTTGCATACATTTTCTAATGAAATTAACTGCCTACTAATATTTTCCAGCTACTTTAATTTCATTGGGATTTAAGCAGTCCAAATACCTAATTTACAAATACTAATAATACCTTTTTTTAATTTAGAAAGCAATTTTTTCAAGTAATTACTTTTTTGGGCAGCTGAACAGTAAAGAATCAATGCTTAATACTTTCCAGGTGTTGAGTGTAGTCTTAGTTTAGCTTCATCCATCTATTTGGTGTGATTTGAAAAGGAAACATTCAAGCATATTCTATCTTTGTCAAACTGATACTACTGTGTACTGATATTACTGCTTGACTCAAAAATAGACATCCAAGAGATCTTATCCACAGAGCAAAGCGAATTTTATCACTAACTTTCCAGTGGGTTCCACCTAATGACAGTGTATTTTTCAATCTGCATCGTGTCAGGTGGCTGTGCTTTCCACCAGCTTCAGCTGGGCCATGACACACTATCATTAGACACAGTTTGAATCAGATAAAACCACTGGCTTATTTGCTTGAATACAGATTGCCTGTCTTGTAAGGAAGAAGCACCAGCAGACGATTTAAACAGCTGCCTCCTCCCTTGGGTTTTGGTTTTGGTTTCTCAATTGAATTTTCTTTTCCTCCACCTTGGAAGTTTGTTGTTTCTGCTGTAGATAATTATCTCACAGTGACTATTACTTTCTTAACAGAGTTAAATGAACAATGAAGTGTTTAATGATGGCTTTGCTGGGTGATTAAAAAAGTTTCTTGGAAAAAAATGGGTTATTATAGGCAGAAAATAAGCTGCCAATTTTTTATAGGCTTCCCTTAGGATTTGTATTAGTAAGACCTTGGTATGTAGCCCTTATAAAGGGGAAGAGATTGCAAGATTACAAGAGATCTTTCAAGTATTCCCAGAGAGTTTTACCAGTCCAGCAGGGGAAATTAAACCGCAACAAAAAAGTGAACTTTCTGTGTTATGTGAACACCTTTTCTCTGTAGATTTCATTTGTACAAGCCTTTTTCGTTTCAGAGCACAGATGAGTGAAATTCTCCATTTTCCAAAAACTCTGTGATCCCTCTGTGTCAAACTCCTTGGCTTAGAAATCTCTCTGGTTAGTGAGGAAACAGTCAGACTTGTAACTTCTTGCAAAAGCTTAGTGACAAAGTGCTTTGAATGGTTGCTTAGGTTGGTTAACTTGAGTTATACTGATATTATCTCTTAATTATCTCTCTTTTAGTTTCTATACAGTCTTTCTCCTGCTTAATTTTTCTGTTGTACCTTAAATATTGTGGGTTTTTTTCTTCTTACATTTGTCATAGAAGAAAACCCTTCAGTGCAGTTATACTATTGAACTCCAGAGTGACCAGGTTGCTTTTTGGATAAATTATTGGAGAGTCTCCCATGTTTATTCATGTGCAGAACTGGCATCACAGACACTTGTTGTTGGGTTTGGTGTATTGTCCCCCACTGGGCTGAAGGCACAGCCTCCATGTCCTGTGCTTGAATTGGCAAATCCCTAGTGATATTTTACAGGAGGTTCATAGTCTAATCTAGTGGCCTCACTTTTTTGTTTGGGTCCTTGTTAGTACCTGAAGGTTAAAGATGGTTTTACTTTTTATTATTTAAGATCTTACTGAAAGATGAGCTTATTAGATTTTTTTTTGGACTCCCAATTCTTCCACTCAATCTATTTGAATGACTGAATTATTACTGCAATTTCTAACACCAAATTTAATATTCAGGAACAGATTCTGGAATTGGAGATAAGTTAATTAACATGCATTTATAGAAAGGGTGGTGGAGTTACACCTTCCCACACCAGTGTCTGTGTGGCAAATTCAGTGCCTCTGTCTCTTGATCAGTAAACAAATTTAACAACAAGCCTTTGCCACAGGCATGTTGTGGAGATGAGCTGGTTTTTTTTCTTTTTAATGAAGTTATTACATGGAAAAATACTATAGATATGCAAAGTACTGAATGAGATGCAGCAGGCAGATTATTCTTTGTTATACAAAGAAACTGCCATTTAAGGCAGTCAGTTAATTCTGTGAAATGCAGAGGAAAAATGTAGTCAACAATCCTGATTAGCCAGTTAAATTGAAAAATGTTTGTAGATAAAATTTTTCTGAATTATATTGCAGCTGCCTGAAAGGAATGACTTGTATTTTAGAATGAAAATGTTACTGTGAAGCATATTTTAAAAGTGAAGTAGCTATTTATTTTGGCAGGGCTGTTGTTGTAATTAGTCATGCCTTAGAAAAAAAAGTAACTTTGAAATCAGCACAGCAGTTTCATCTGTGAGAATAAACTGAACTTCTTGGTACAGTTTAGATAGAATGATAATGTATTGCTGAACTGCATGGCCAAACTGAATCAGTGGAGAATCTTTTGTTAGGGACCAGTGTAGCAGGGAATATATACAAATGCTGATGAGCTTTTGTTCAGACTGCCCTCTTGAAATGCTTCACAGCAGTGGTTTTCCACCCAGAATGTTGTATACTATTTAATGTTCTCTTTATTCCCTTGAGACAGATGTGTATGAGACCTCCCTGGTAACAAACTTGCTCCTTTTTCTTCTCTTTCATTTGTGTTAGGGGTAGGCAGACATCCACCTTGTTCATCTGCAGAGACAAAGATTTCAAAGCTGTATGTTCCCACTGTGCTGTTAGGAAAAATAAGATTTGAAAAATATTAGGAGAGGAAACTATTCTTTGGTGATTTGGTTCAGTAGTACCTTCTGAACTTTTACACCACTAAGCTTTCTTACACTCTACTGAAGATATTTTAAAGCATCTTGTGCTACATTCTGTTAGGGAGAGAAATTAGTGATTTTTGAGGGGTTTGTGTTCTCATGAACTTTGTTCAAACTGCCATTAGCCAGGTGGAATTCTTACTGCATTACTGGACTGTAAATCTGTTACTTGGTCTGACGAGTATTTTAGGGAAAAGGTTAAACGTGCCAAATTTATACCAGTTTATTCCAAGAATTACATTCCACTTGCACTGTGCTGAATTGTAAGAGGGATTTTTTTTTCTCCCCTCTAGGCAAAATACAAAACAAAACATTCTGAAACCTGTAAGCACAATAAGTGAAAAATTCCTCTATGCTACAAAACTGTAGGATTTCTGTACAAATTTCTGCATGGGAAGAATTTGTTGATTAGATACTATTAAAAATACATATACGAACTTTATAAAGTGTAGTCTGCACAGGCAAAGTGAAAAAGCAGAGCAACATGGAGAAGCAGTGTAATGCCTTTTAATCTTTAACCTGTATTTTCAGATAAAGTTTATGTCATCAGTTGTTCTATTAACTACAGGAATTTTTGAATTTTTACCAAATCTAACTGCTTCAGGCCTAGGAATAAGAGCTGTAAAACTATTAAAAGTTGCTCGATGTCTGACTAGAGGAGGGAGGTGCTTTGAGCACCCTCAGGGTGCAGAAGGTTTGGGTAGCACAGCACAGGTTTGGCAGCTGACAGGGAGCACAAGCCCAGAGAGGAGGCAATGGCAGGAGCCACCTGAGGGACTCTCTTAGTGTTGGCCTGGAAGTTGTGGGGTGGGAGAGAACTGGAGGTACACACAGCATAGAGGCAGGAGATAAGGACAGGAAGGAGATGAACACTCTGGACAGTGTTTAGAATCATAGAATCGATTGGGTTGGAAAAGACCTCCGAGATCATCAAGGCCAACCCTTGGTCCAACTCCAGTCCCTTTACCAGATCATGGCACTCAGTGCCACGGCCAAGCTCACTTTAAAAACCTCCAGGGATGGGGAATCCACCCCCTCTCTGGGCAGCCAATGCCTGACCACTCTCTCTGGAAAGAATTTTTTTCTGCTCTCCAACTTCAATTTCCCCTGGCAGAGCTTGAGCCCGTGCCCCCTTGTCCTATTGCTGAGTGCCTGGGAGAAGAGACCAACCCCCACCTGGCCAGAACTTCCCTTCAGGGAGTTCCAGACAGTGCTGAGGTCACCTCTCAGCCTCCTCTTCTCCAGCACAAACACCCCCAGCTCCCTCAGCCTCTCCCCACAGCACTTGTGCTCCACTCCCTTCTCCAGCCTCGTTGCTCTTCTCTGGCCCCGCTCCAGCCCCTCAATCTCTTTGCTGACCTGAGGGGCCCATAACTGAACACAACACTCAAGGTGTGGCCTCCCCAAGGCAGAGTCCAGGGGAAGGCTCACTGCCCTGGGCCTGCTGGCCACGCTATTTTTGATCCAGGCCAGGATCCCATTGGCCTTGTTTATTTACAAGGAAAACCAGAGACATGGGAGTTGTGTGGGAAGAGGTTGGGGATTGGCAATCTGAGGTCACTGAGAGGTGCTGGATTGCACATTGCACCTTGGAGTCCCCTTGTACCCAAACATGGTGTATGAGGCCGGTCTAGACCCCCTTTAATTGCTGCCTGAGCAACATGAAGCAGAAATGTCTTAAATGTGCCTTTTCTTTCACATGTAGTGGAGCGAAGTACAGTTTGCTGGCACACACCACTTTGGGGCTGGAGAGTGTGGAGGACAATTTCAGGACCCACAACCTTGCCATTACAGGAAATGGTAAGTACATATGGTACCAATTTAAGGAAATAAAAAACCAGTAACATTTTGCATTAAGCTCTTGTAAACTGAAGAGCTTAAAGAGATTATTTTTCTTGATACCTAATATAGAACAACTTTAATAAAATATTTAACGGCTCTAAAACAGGCATCTGTACACAGCTGAATAAACTATAAGTTGAGTAAAATTTCAAGTCCAGATGAAAACTTAATTCTTTAGGGAGTTTCTTCTGTCATTTGCATCTCAGTCTTACATGAGTTGTAGCTATATACAAATTATTTCACCTTCCTCACAACCAAGGAAGGGTATCAGAATGAAGAACAGCTTTTTTCCTCTGTAGTCAGAAGGAAAGAAGAAAAACAGCTTCACTTCAGCAAGGTTGTGTGAGCCCAGATTTAACACAGGACATAAGCTGTGCTCCAGCTCTGGGGCAGCACAAGCTGGGAGATGCTGACACCACAGGGAGTAGGATTGTGCTGCAACTGATGGTGGTGTTTGAACTTAAGTTTTTGGCACTCTGTCCATTATTTTCTGCAAGGACAGCAGCCCCTCCCATAAGCCACTTTCTAACTGTTGAAGACATGGGACTTTCACTGTTGATTCTGGGAACTTTCTTTTACATGGGTAAACCTCAGAGGGAATTTCCTACTTTACATTTCACTAATTCTGAATACCACACAGATTTGAAGATTTATGGGACATTTGTTTCTTGAAAGGTTGGATGAATAATTCTGAGAATCTTTGATATTTGTAAGCATTTCTTTATTAGTGCTTTACACTCTTCTTAAGTTCCTTTTTCTGTCATTAATTTACATAATTTATTCTGGTGGAAAAGGACATACCTGGATATCTTGGTTCATTACAAGCATTTCTAAAGCATGACCAAAGGCAGAGCCATGTTAGTGAAACATTGCATTACCTACTTCTGATTACAGAAGAGAGATCCTATGACATAGCAGAGCAGAGCAAGGAGGGATATTCCAATTAATTAAAAACTCCTTAGAATCCTAAAGTCTGTTCTAGTGCTGAAGACAGAAGCAGATACAAATTCTAAGCCTTAATAACCTGAAGCAAAGTGCTCCTGTGTAAACGTAGCTGTGTGCCACAATGGGACACGCTCTGGGATCCTATTACATGAGAGGGCCATGGTGCTTATCTTTCAAGATATTTCTAGCTCTGAAATGAGATTTAGAGATGTATTTTAGGTAACAACAACTTGTTCTTGCAGAACAGTATTTCTATTATTACTTAAAATAATTTTGGATTTTTTTTTTAATTAGAAAAACTTACTGAGGACTAAACATCAGTTTTAGTTGAATCCTACAGGATGAAATGTCTCCCTTAAAATATGAAAAAATGCTTATTTAGATTCAGGATCTTAATGTAAAAAAGGCTGTAACAAGCTAAACTGTTTATTTGGGGCCAATATTCAGAGCTAAGTGTTTATCTGTCTTTTGCCTGTGTTTTCCCCCAGAGGAATCATCCTTTTGGCTCCCCCTGTACGGAAACATGTGTTGCCGTTTGGTTGCTCAGCCCTCCTGCATGGCCAGGGATGTGATGGCAGGGTTTCTAAATCAGCAGGTAAGGAGGCCTTGCTTGTATTTACTTCCTGTTCTGTTAATAGCTGTCACTAGGAGTCAATTGTTAAAACATTTGCTTTTACCTGGAGTGGTTTATTGAGAACTGTTATTTTTTCCCCATTCTACCTAGAGCAAGAAAACTCTCACGGCTGCATTCATAAACAGTACCTTCAGTGGCCAAAGTAATAATTAAATAAATGTTTCCTTGGCGTGCTTATCAATAAACAACTTATGCTGTTAGGCAAAGATCAAGTATAATTGTTGTCTCAGAATTGGTTTAGGGTGGTCTTTGCTGACAGCAGCTCTAATAATCCTGCAGCTCCCACCCCTGCACACACACCTCGTGCTGGCACCAGAGTTCATATCACAGCATGGGGAGTCGGGCTGGGGAACTGAGCTGTACTTAAGCTCATCCCTTCAGAAATGATTCATGTGAACTCACTTTGCTTCTCTAGTTTGGTTCATTGCACAGCTAGGCATACAAGAAGGTGATAGTCAAGGGCCAGAGTGTCTGGGTCATTAATTAATTTGAGAATGGAAATTCTAGGCAAATACCTTTGCTTAACATTTGTTGAATGTACCGTGTCTTTCCAAAGTGAAATACTCTTTTTATGTCTCTTATTGTGCAATTACTGTAGCTAATAAAGGTAGTTTCTTTCTTGCAGTAGACACCAGATCTAGATTCCTTTCTGTATGAGCCAGCAGATTCTGTTCTGTTAGTGTCACGTGGCAATAAATCTGCAAAAACTGTAAAACATAAGATGTTTAAAATACCGCTAATGTTTCAGAACTCAGCGACTGAAGTGTTCTGCAACAGAAAGTCTTTGTTTTAGGAACAAATTTGTTGTGGGTAAATTTTGATCATCAGGTCTGATATGTGTATACCTTGTAATATGGTCTTGTTTTATCTTTGGCAATTTCTGATGACTTCTTCCCTTTAGCAAACGGTAGGAGGTCTAACGAGCTGGAGGAGGCTGTACTGCGTCCTAAGAGGTGGCAAACTCTTTTGTTATTACTCACCAGAAGAAATTGAAGCTAAACTGGAGCCAGCATTGACAGTTTCCATCAACAAGGTAAAATTGCTTGGACAGGGTTTTGTGTTTTTTTTTAATTTTGGTGGCGCTTCTTTTCGGTTTAAGAGACACATGCAGAATGCTTTATAGGTACCATGTAGGTGGGATGTACTTCAGTGAAATTTGCAGTCACTGAATTTTTTATCAGGGACATTACATTTCTTATCTGTGATGTAAATTCCTTCTATTGCATTAGGCTGGTTAGCATAAAGGCAAAAACAACAATGTTTTTCTTTAGGACAAGTAAATAACTTCTTATATGACAATTCTGTAGGACAGCCCTTGGAAATGCATTGCTTACAGTCCCCTAGAAATGCTCTGACAGACTTTTGTCCTCAGCAAGTTGGAATTTTAACAAAAGCTTTTTTGTTGTTGTGTGTTATTTGGCCACAGTCTTAATTAGAAGGAGAGCTGGAAAATTGTTCAAAATATTTTAGTGCCTTAGAGTAAGCTGCTTTTCTTAATACTGGTTTTGTTCAGGGCACAATAACTTTAAAAGGTCTATTCTCCAGGATGACATTATTGATTTTTTTTTTAATATACCCTGATTGGAAAGGCTGAATTTAAAACTTAACTTCACGTTTTAACCCTTTAACTTTTAAGTGTTACTTAGTATTTGGCTAAAAAAGCAGAAAAGTATTTAATTTGAAGTAATAGTTAAATGTTCAATTTGGGAATGTTACTGGAAGGGCCTTTAGAATGGTGATCATTAGAGGGAACAGGTGCTCTCAAAAACTGGTGTTGGTGCGACCATCAAGGGTTAATACCCCATAAGTGTGGGCAGAGGAATTTAATGTTATTTGCAGTTGACAGCTGGGTTTATCTTACTCAAGTGAACAGGCAGGTTTGGGACCTGTGTCCATCACCGGCCGCTGTGGGTTGCGCTGCCGAGCCGTGGGAGCGCTCGGTGCCAACGCTCATCCCGAGGGATTATTGACTGCTGTCCCCTGCCTGTGCAGCGGCCAGGGCAGGCACAGGGGCAGCTGACTGATGAACTGCACAAGGGAACTGATGGGGGCTCAAGTTAGTTCATCTGGGGGGCACGGGGAGGGGTGGCTTCGACTGTGGTTCCCTTTAATAGGTTCTCTTACCCAGTTCACTGCGTGGCTGCACAAATGCTGGTGTGGGATAGGGAAGGGGCTCGGCTGTGACTGGGAACACACAGGGACATGGAGTAATAAAGAACTGCTTCTTACAACAGCAATATCAGCTTCTGGTGGCTTTAATGTTTCTGACTGCGTTCTCACCCAGGATGAGATTGGTATATAACCCAAACATTTAAACCAGGTATAACAATGTAACCTGTTTGTGTTAGGACTTACTTTTTAATGACCTGAGATCTAAATTGATTCCTTAAGTGAAAATACCTTTTTTCTAGTGCTGTATCTTTTAACAGAGCTATTTTTCCTTCCACTGTTCATACATTTAGGTAAAATAAATATTTAGACTGTGATATATATTTAAGCAGGTGTACTTGCTTACTTCTTCAGGCACTGCTAATTGCACTAGTCAGCCTCTGCTATAATTCTGTTTTCCAGCTGTTCACAGTATCAGTTAAGAAATTACAAACTTGAGTAAATTATAGAATGACTAAATCCATGTTCTAAATTGTGACAGGAATATTTTTTAAAGTCATCTATCAGACTGCCTCATATCTTTCCTTGGAAGTCTCTGTTTCAGCCTATAGCCTAGTTTTGCTTTTCCTTTTAAAATAACCATATCTACTAAGGTATTTTGCTCCTCCAAGTTACCAATAGATTTAGAACTTAAAATCCACATTAATAAGCCTTTTCTGAGAGACTGTCTTTATGTTTGCAGACTATCCTTAAAGCTAACATGTAGGAGGTATATAAATCATGTATCTTATACTGTTTTATAAAAGTGTCAGACAGCTAGAAAATGTTTGTAAATCTTTCTTCAATTTAAATTAAAACTAGAAAAAAATCACAATTGAAAACATATTTGGATATTTCACTACTTTAACAGTTTCTCTTGAAAATAACTTAATGCCTGCAGATATTTTTTGATTCCGTTGTTATGAAATTTCTCTTATGGCTTAAATGAAAGCAGACTAATCATATGGGCTTGTCTGCTGCATGTTGTTATAGAAACAGCAATTTTGAAATGAAAGTTGAGATTGAACATCAACTCTAGATGTTCTCACTAAAATCTCTTCTGGTTGCATATGTGGTGTTTTCATTTGTAATGTGAAGCTGATGCTTTACATGTAATTGAAAGATACTTTCTGAAAAGTAATGAAATCATCTGGATTTATGAGAAGCGCTCTGGAAAATATTCATGCTGATAGCCTTATTTCCCATTCCCTTTGAATCGAGACTTGAAGAAGCCATTAAGACCAGCAAAGTCATTACTTCAACTTCAGATGACTTCACTGCTACTGCTGTTGAGCAAGAATGGTTCTGCAGTTCCTATTATGCAAGTGCTACTATTATTGTTCCAGCTAAATGTGATTATAACATATTATATTGCACGACTAAGTAGGAAAAGAGAAATGATATTTTCTGTAGCAAAGAAAATTTACTGGAATCCAATTTGAAGAAATATTCCTTATGGGCCAGTTCCTGAATTTTTTTCAAGTTTTCTTTAGTTCAAAATGAAAAATAAAGGCCTTGCCTACACCTGATGGCTTAGCAAATTGGTACATGTGCCAGCAGTTCATGTAGTGGCTCAGTGTTTAGAATACATAATCTATTGTGTTCTGTTCATGGACTGTAAATTTTTTTTTGTGCCCTGGGTGCCTGAAGCTTGGAGAATCCTGGGACATTGATTCAAGTTGCTGTAGCCCTGTGATTTCCTTTGTGACACATCCTGCTGGTGCAGTCTGTCCTGGTGCCGTGCAGCCCCAGAGCTGGCTCCGTGTTGGTGCTGGTGACCAAGGGCAGCAGGGGGAGGAACATCAGGTGTTTGCAGACACAGGCTCAGGGTTTGTCGGCTGGTTGCTGAACTGTGCAGCAGGAGGGAAAGGACAGAATCAAGCTGGCATTGCCTTGAATGACAGTTCTTGTTGGAATGTCTGTTCTGGACTAGGTCTGGTAGAGAAATTTGTTGGAAAATGTGGCAGTGGTTGCAGCATCACTTCAAGGGAACCATGTAGTATTTCTGGGGAGCTAGGGAGTTCATCCTTGGGCTGGAGCAGAGGAATATTGACATGAGTTCTTGACCATATGAGCTTTTAGGGAGCCAGCAACATGAGCAATATTCTCTGTATGCACTGGGGAACTTCAGCACAGGGAAATGAGATCAACCCTGAAAGTATTGATATTCTTGGTATTATGGACTTTGTCCCACTGGTTGGCTTAGACAAGCCTTCATACATGTGAAAATATTCTGGAAAAGCACTGACCAGGTAAGTGCCTCCAAATGTCTGGTATCTTGTATCTCCCTGCTCAGTTTAGTCTTGCAGTTGCTTGAAATAGGTCGTGGCTGTGGGCAGGGGAAGCAGATGGAACATCCACATCCCAGACGCTGGAGCTTGTAACACACGTGCTCAAATCAAGCGGTTTGGGAGCTGCCTTATGGCTCACTGGGGCTCCATGGAACATACACTGCCAGGCCATACATTGCCACCTCCTTCTCTGTGTTTTCTACTGCTGTGGTGCTCCAAAGATGGCTAAAATGGCACAGATACCCTAACGTTGCTTTTCCATGTTACACTTAAGTGTTGTAGTTACTATCAGTGACCAGAGGATGTTACATTAATGCAAGTTCACAAAACAGTGAAGTGAGAATATACCAGCTGATAGAGTGAATTTGCTCTTGTACATTAATGGGTTTGAAAGACATAATCTTAAATTTAACAATAGTTCTGTGCTTGCCTAAAACAAACTGCATGGAAATTATTAACATTACTACAGAAACCAAAGCATGCACAGATCATATTGTGTTTCCAGTGTTGTACTGTTATTTCTAGGTTTGGAGGTTTTTTTGTACTGAAAACATTAAGGAAGTTTGTTATATGTGAATTGATTTGTTTAATCTTAAAATAGATACACAGAACTAGGTCTTAGGTTATTCAGTGTTTTTCTCAAGAAGCATAATTTGTTTTGATGTCTTAAAATGATCAATATAACCAGTGTTTCTCAGTGTGTCAGAACTGGCTTGACAGGAAAGTGTTGCACCTCAGCAATAACAAAGTTCTCTCTCTCTCTCTCACACACACACACGCACACACTCACACACACTCACGCTCTCTCTGCATTTTTTTTTTGTAGCTTAAAATATGATCTTTTCAGAGAGGTATTATCAGGCAATGAGTTTTTTTGATTTAGGTGAAAAAGTATAAAGAATGTTTGTATTTGCAAAAGTCATATAATTTTTCCTGTTAGTCGTTCCCCATTTTCACAGAAATAATCTTTTGCATATGGAACGTAAAAACGGCTTCATCTTTCCCAGAAGAGTCACTTGAGTTCAACATTCAGCTGGTTTTCCTGTTGTGATCCACTGATTGTTCTGGTGTTCACAATTGCTATAGCACAATTTTTTCAATTGTCTTACAAGACTGGGAGTGATTGATCATTAACACGACATGGTGACTTAAAACACTTTTTGTTTTTGTTTAAGGGTGTTGTTTTTTGGGTTTGTTTGTTTAATAGCTTTTTGTTGTTGTTTTGTGAGGTTTTGTTATTAAGTGGAACTGGACATGTGCAATTCACCCAAGCTTGGTAAATTCATCAGCCCATTACTGTATCACTCCTGAAATATTCAAGCATCAGATGTAGATTGTTGCTTGAGGATTTATCTCCTTTGAATAATGCCATAGTTGTGGGATAAAATCTGCAGCAAACATCATTAAATAAACTTGTGTGTATGGTATGCTTGAAGTTCTTACCTGTCAAATGTTAATCTATTTGATTTCATTTTTTTGCTGGTATCTATGGTTACCTGAGTTAATGGGATATGGAGCACTTATGGATGAATTACTTCATCTCCTATTTTTAGATAGAAGAATTTAAATGAGCATATCCATCAGATATGCTACAAGCAGCTGTTGGTATTTCAAATGGTTACTTCGGTAATGCATTTAAAATCTGGAGAATGTTCTGTAGAACAATTTTTGTTTTTCTGAGTATCAGAACTAGGCTTATCCCCATGGGATCCCATGCATAAACTTAATTTCTGTAGGTATATGTTTAACATCTTGAGCAGATGTTTGACATTTGGTTGAGTTGTGTAAAAGGGAACTGGTTGTTCTGTCCCCACTGTATTTTGAGGAATGCCCTGAGGGCACCTTTGCGGTCAATTTCCCTGCCCATCCAGACAGAGATGTTGGAACACAACTCTGGCCATGGTCTGGATTCCTTCAAGTCCCAGGGCACTTCCTGTGCCAGGGATACCCTTGTGTGGTAGGAGGGCATTGCCTGTTTCAATGTGCATTAGGTGTTCTCGTGCCCTGCTGGGCTCCAGGGCCAGCTGCTGCCCTGGCACCAAAACCCCTTTCACTGCTGTCCTGGGTGTGCCAAAAATCCTCTGAAGAGCAGTGCTGTAAAGGGCCATTGCTTGTTCAGTCAGGTTGAATTGTACGTGCAAAGATATTCCCTGTTTTTTCTGCTTTCCTTTTGTAAGTAAAATTATGTTAATTATTTTAATTTGCTCATCAGGTTGTGATGGGCAGCAAAGTTCACCAGTTGTGTTATGGAATTTTTTTAGTTATGTTTTTATCAGACTTTTTCTAAAATCTTTCCACATTTTACACATGAAAAAAAATCACTGGGGATAAGTGTATCTAAGTGTATCTAAGAAACTAGATACTCTGAAAATACCACTGGCTGTAGTCTGGATGGTAAAAATCAATGGAACTCTGTCCATAAACAGAAAGGAAAACCTTGGCTGTAACAATGTTGTTGTGTAATCCAAGAGCATTTCTAACTGTAGCTGAAGATATTTTATAAACTTGTCATATACTTCTTTATATATATTTAATTATTTCTATGTAGCTGTCCCTAATGAGAGTAAAACTCAGATGTTTATTTTGAAATGGACTAGGTAAGTTTCTTTTAAATTTCCTGTCACTGTTGTTTTAGCCCTGAATGTTCTGATTAACTAGGATGAACATAAAATGATACAAGTTTAGAACTGGATAAACAATGTCCCACAGAAGTACAGCAGGAGACCTAAGTAGTTGCTGTAACAACGTGGTTGTCCATCTGAATTGTTTGGAAAAAAGGAGCTGCTTGCTGTTATTTTAGATTATTTGCTAAACTGCTGTGGAGAACAATACGCAGTGTGAGATGAGCTGGTGAAGGCAGAGGAATAGGAAACACAGAATGCACATCCTGTAATTCAGAACTAAACTGCAATAATTGTGCTCCGTTCCTTTACTCTTCATATTTTATGCCATTTTAATAGTTGTACGAGAAAACATTTTTATAATCAATTCCTGACATTAGTTCATTATTTTTTTTCTAAATGGGAAATCAATCTGGATTAGACACAAAGCCAAATGACACCTTCCTTGTGGTGTCATGGGCCATAAGGTGATGCCAGCGTGGAGCTGCAGCAATAGCTCATTACCACAGTTTGTCGTTCCTAGGAAACCAGGATTCGAGCTGTGGATAAGGACTCCAGGAGAAGAACTAATAACTTCTCTGTTATCAACCCTGTGTCTGGAGAGGCTGTGACGCAACGTTTTGCTGCTGACAGTAGGGATGAACTTCACAAGTGGATGGAGGCTTTCTGGCAGCACTTTTATGATCTGAGTAAGTAAGCAGGCAGTGCTGGCAGTGTGCCCTCCAACTGGGGCGTTATGTAACATCAAAGGGATCTCTGAGCAATTGGAATTGCCTCATAAGCCTTTGTTTGCAGCGATGAGAAGAAAAATGTTCTCTGGGATAATATTGGGTGGTGGTCTAAGCAGTTGGAAGGCAAATATTTGACTAAACCAAGGTCCACGTGTTCAGTCTGTGTTCTGAAGGAAACCAGAAGCAGACTATGTCCGTCAGTCTCAAAAGAACTTGGTCTCTTTTGTCAGTTTTCTAGATAATTTTAAGGTCTGCTAAATTCTCACCATCTCTTCCTCCACTGTAGTGGGAAGGGTCCAGCTCTTCCTGGGCATCCTACCAGTGGTGTGTTGGTTTTGTGAGATTCTCCAAGTATGAAACTGTAGTATGGAAGCCTTAGTGGGAAGTGGTGAGGGTGCTGGAATCCTCTGGGGCCTTGCAAGGATGTGGATTCAGCCAGCTCTTTTAACTGGGCACATGTCCTTGGGATTTCTCTGCTCAGCAGTATGATGGATAAATTAACTTGCAATTTGTTATAATAGGGATTAATTGATTTTCTTGGTAATTCAAAGGTTTTGGTACCCCTTGTTGCACAGGAATATGGTCACCAAGCCATACTCCAGTCCAGTCATGCAAGTATAGCCCCTTATCTGAGGGGCTAAAGCTGTACCTGAGGCTTTGTAACAGACAATAAATTTTACCTGGTCCTTTGGCAAACCTCTGGAACAACATTGATCATACATGAGAGAAGAAACTCATTTGCTGGTGTGAAACAGTGAAATGTTATTGAAGTTGTATAGTGTGTTGCTTGTTTAAAACCAAATATTCGTTACAAAAACTACATAGATAATTTTGCCTGTGTCTTTTTCCTCTGCTTTAATAGTTTGACTCACAAGTTTATTGAGGCAGAGACTGTCAGTTGTTGTGGTGCCATTGACAACATAGAATAGCTTCCTGATAGTGAATTTTATCAAGCCAGAAAACAGAACTATGTCAATTAATGAAATATCAGTCTTTAGGCAGACACCACCAATAAAATAAGTGAATTAAGATTGTGGAAACTCAGTACTGTAGTTGTATTTCT
The DNA here is from genome assembly GCA_013396695.1 of Sakesphorus luctuosus. Taxonomy (NCBI): domain Eukaryota; kingdom Metazoa; phylum Chordata; class Aves; order Passeriformes; family Thamnophilidae; genus Sakesphorus; species Sakesphorus luctuosus. The sequence continues at coordinate 1,289,766 of VWZD01003431.1, read as the reverse complement.
ACTCATTCCTAGCTCTGACTTACAATGAGAAAGGGCACTATCAATTAGAGAAACACACCAAGCAAAATCTAGGGCATCCTCTTTAAATTATCTGTAAAGTGGGGTAAAAGAACTACTTCTTATTCATTATAGATAGAATACCCACGGATTTTTTGAGACATTTTCCTTAGATTCAGAAAAAATGGGTCACTTGGCATTTAAATGCCTTTTTTCTTCCCTGGTTCTAAAATTCTCTTAAAATTAATGTGCTCAGAAAACTTGGAATGATTGGTATGAACAAAGTAATTTTACTGTCTTGTTTTCCTTAAGGTCAAAATCTATTAATAGAAAAAGAGGTTTCCGTGTGTGCTAACAGATAAAAGGCAAGTTACCCTCTGTTAAAGACAGAATGTTCCTTTGCCATAACATTGTAACACAGATGTATAACATCCGACTTGCAGGATATTGGATATTGTCCCTGATAACTTCATGGAGCTCCCCGAACCTTAATTTTGTGTGTGTGGGTGGTTTCTTGTTGGCTTTTTTTCCTGATGAATTTATACTTTGTTTGGGGATTTGAAGGCAAATTATGAACATTACCCTTTATAGTTCAACACTAGTGCTGGGGTGCTTAAATTACTGCAACTTGGGACCTTTGTGCTAAGAGAATGAGAACAGTTGTGAAAGCACAAATGCATCCTAAGCATTCCTGCTAAACACAAATAAGCGCTCACTGTTTAGTATTGCTTTGGAGATGGTTTCCTAACACAACCTAATAGCTTCCATTTTTTTTCCAAGCTGAAGTGTTTAAGTTCCAGTCATTGTTCTCTTTTCTCTCTCAGGCCAGTGGAAACATTGTTGTGAGGAACTTATGAAAATTGAGATTATGTCACCACGGAAACCACCTTTGTTCTTGACAAAGGAAGCGACCTCCGTCTACCATGATATGAGTAAGTGGGATTTGCCTTTTCAAGTTGCAGGGTCACAGAAACAACATTGTCTGTATTCAGATGGCTTCTGGTGTTGATGTTGAAATACTGAGTTTTTCAAGGACAATTCAGACAGACAATGAAAGAGCAACATAATTGCATACCAAGGAGCTCATATTAAATCTGAATTTGTAATAGCACAAATAATGAATGCATTTTTATACCTTGAGCTAAAAATTCTGCAATCTGAACTGTAACTAGAGAGCCCTGAACACACTCAAAAGAGTTGTCACTAGAAATAAACACTCATGGTAAGAGTAGTATAAAGCTCAGGAAATGTAAAGGTAAAATAGTCCAGCCTGAAAACCCATTGCATGAAATTAATCTGCTGATCTTAAAGCTATTTAAAGGCTTACCTAGCATAACTTACCTAATTATTTGGTCTTTGGTAACGATATTGAAAAATATGCTTGGAAAACCTAGCTAGAGTGTATTTGAGACTTTTATTTTTGCAGAGCAAAATGGTATGCAGCACAATTATTTTAACAGTTTCATTACAGAAATAATATTTACAGACTAGAAAAAGTAGGTCACTTTGTTTTAATGGATCCAATGCAGTATTGACTGAGAAACCCTGTACAACTCTAAATGCCTGACTGCTTCCTGCTTGGGATGGGAATTGTGAAGATGCTCAAAATGCTGTGTGGGTCATTGAGTTACTGTGCATCGAGCACTGAACAGACGAGAGAGTCTTATCTGAGCTATGAATGCAGGGCAGAAATGCAGTAAATGAACCACATGCAATTTTACAAAGGCAACATGATAGCATAATTCCAGTGATAATCAAGTACATGAGTGAGGAGCAGAACCAAACTCTGCTTCACTCTTAATACATCATTTTTTTCCTGTTTATTTACAGTATTTGTAGTCCCCTGTACTTGGCACTGCTGAGGCCACACCTCGAATTCTGTGTTCAGTTTTGGGCCCCTCACAACAAGAAAGGCCTAGAGGGACTGGAGTGTGTCCAGAGAAGGGCAACACAGCTGGGGAAGGTCTGGAGACCAAGTCTGATGAGGAGCAGCTGAGGGAGTGGGGAGGGGGCTCAGGAGAGACCTTACTGCCCTCTAGCAGTACATGAAAGGAGGTTGTATCCAAGTGATTCTATAGGTAAAGCTCTCTGTTTAAAATTGTGCTGAAAATCATTAATGTGTGGCCTGCAAGGGAGAAGATACTGCTGCTGTTTGAGGCTGTTATTACTGCAGTATACACAGAAAACTCAGAAAGAGAAATGAGAAATAGAGCAAGGCAATCTTTAAGCACATAGAGAAAAATGATAGATGTAAAGATGTCCCATTTTCTGCAGGCTGGCAGCACAAGAATATTTAGTCATAGACTTTTTCATGAGCCTCCTGTGAAACAAAATTTTCAAAGCACTATACAACAAAATGTGTTTAATATATAATACATAGAGGTTTCCCAGTAGTAAATTATTTTTTCTACTTTTACTTGGAAAGAAATAACCATGCCCACCTTGTTGCCTCAATGCCAGCTGCCACAGAAACAGTTTCCTTCTGTCACCTCAGTCCTCTCTGTGAAAGTGTATGTAATCTTTTCTATTTCATCTATTAATACTTTTAATAGTAGTCCAGACTTCAGGAGACATAGTTAATACAGTTTTGTATTCTGAGTACTAATAGCAAAACAGGTAGCAGTAACATAATTGGTAATGCTTCATTCTGAGTTAATTGCTGTCCCTTGAAATTATAGGCATTGATTCTCCAGTGAAACATGAGGGCTTAGCTGAGATCATACAAAGGAAAATCAAAGAGAGTGATGGTGAGTTCCTTCTTGGCCAGCAAAGAGAGTCTGCATCTGCCCTGTGGGCTTCACTCTTCGATGGATCTCATGAGATGACTGTTCAGAAGAACATGCATCTGGACCCAAAAGGAGATACTACAAGTCCTAATGACAGCAGAGGAAAGAAAAGAAGAGCTCCTCCTCCACCCTCCGATAAGTCACCATACAGTGCAAAAGCACAGGTGAACACAGAACAACTGGGCAAGGAGAACTGGGGGAAGCCTGAGCTCACCTCTGCCAGCAGCTCTGCCTCGGAGCCAGCGTTGGCTGCAAAAACGCAGCAGTTGCAGACACCGGTTCCTGCTCCTCGCAAAATCGGTCCTTGCAGAAAAAGCAGTTTGGCTGGTCAGGGGAATCCCATTTCTCTGGTTAGCAAGACCAGGTCTGAAACCAAACCAGTACCAGCCCCTAGACAGAAAGGCATTGCAGAACTGCTAGACCCCAGGTCTTGGTTGCAGCCATAGACTTTAGCTTAAAATAGTCCTTGGAATTTAAAGTTTCTCAGCCTTCTACTAATACTCTTCAGTAAAATTAGATTTTAGCATATAGCTTTTAAGTATTGAGGCTACAGTGTTTTTCTGTAGGCCAGGGCATTACTGGTAGCTGCAGTCTCAGCTGTACTCATTAGCACTCACATCTAAACAATTGCACTAGAACAGAGGGAGTTCTCTCTGTCTGGAATAACGGTGCTATTTCTGAAAACACTGGTTCAGTACTTTCCTCTTGAAAAACCAGCAGAGTTCAGGTAATCTCTGTGTGCCCACAGCACAGGTGTTACCAGTGCTTTCTACCAGTCCCTCAGCTTAGCCCATCCACGGCTCCTCAGACTACTTCAAGTGGGAATTCACACACATTGAGCACAGATGTTGCTAAGCTGATTTTCTTGGGCTCCATGCTTGGCTTCACCTAAAATATCCTTATCTCTCCCTCATTGTTTGGAAACCACTACTTATATGGTAATCTACCATGAAAAGTTATTGTGCTGTTCTGAACATATTCCATATGCATTTCTGAAGCAGTTCTATCAAATACTGTGGGATTTCCCAAGTTCTTGCTGGTTCATGTGGTGTCTCAATGGACCAGGGTTATGTGTCTGTGACAGGGCTATGATCCATCACTGCAGTTTATTTCGGACTGACAGGAGCGTTCAGAAGCAGAGCTGTGTGTGAGCACAGACTCGGGATTTCAACTTACGGTTGTTTTTCCCAGCAGATATGGTTCCATAGCACAGCTTCTCCTTTGTGGAGCCCTCAGCTGTTCCTGGTAGGCAGCTGCTTTGTAAACATGGCAATGTTACTGGTAAACAAACAGGGGTTTTCACCACTTGTTCTTGCTGCAGTAGCAGAGAATAAGTACTTCAGGTGAAAATACTGAACTTTGATGTTCTTCCATCAAACTGCTCACCATTTCTGTAGGAAGCATGGGCTGTTAGGGTTCCTGTGGCACCTGCAAAACATCTACTGCACACGGGAAAAGCTGTGTTCTCCTGGATCCACAGCTTAAATACCCAGCCCTTTCCTTGGCTGATACATTTATCTCAGATGTTGGAACTCATCCAGGAGCAAAGGTCTGCTTGCAGCTCTCCCTCTAGAGCCTTGGTACTCAGACCTGAGTTGAGAGAGTGCTATCAGCAACTATATACATACAGTTCATTAATTATTTTTTTCTAAAGTGTGGATGGCTTTGGGAGCTTTACCATTTCTCCAGAAGATAGTGTGGGCACAGTTGGTTGATTTGTTTTATCTATTTTGTGTCTTCTGCCAAGCTCTTGGCTGCACAGCTGTAAAGGTATTGCTGAATTCCCCCAGTAGCTCACTGGCTATTTGGGATGGGGCTTGAGAGGGAGGTTTCATTTACAAATCCTTCTGCAGGATTAGAGCCCTTTGTTTCTAGAATGTCCTTGTTCATTCTTCATTTAATCACATTCCATTTTCCCTCTGAAACAACCATAATCATTCTTACAATAAATCATGCTGTTACTTAAGTGGATGGTTTGTGAATGGTTTATAAATAGGAACAGAAAAACTGAAGAATAACTACATGATTATGTAAATCAGACAGTCGACTAAGTGGACTGTACAACTCTGAACAAGAAATAGGAAAAATAAACAGGAGGGAAAAAGCATATTTTCCAAATGCAGTTTATTTAGCTTTAAATCCAGTCTTAAATGTTGCTGTGCTCTGAAAGAAAAAAATACCTTTTTCTTGGTAACCCTTCCATTTAGTGGTTATATTTAAAAATAAATCTCATAAATATATAAGGCAAGAAGGCACCATAATGAGGATTTATTTTTAAATTCAACAGGCCATTGAATTTCAACGAGCAGTTTCTCTATTAAATTCAGTGGCTTTGTTTTGAACTGAACATACATATTTTAGCAAGGCATTTAATATTAATTTGAAGTCTTCAAGTGATGAGAATTCACTCATACCTCCTGTTGCAATAGTTAATTACCCCAGGTACATTTTTCACTTGATTTTCTATTTGCATTTCTAGCTCCACCTAAAGTTATTTTGGTCTTTTTATGCATTTGATTGCTTATATTGATCTCTGTAATATCAGCTTTTCTAATTGCTTGTGTGTAGTTGTAAATCATGATTATGTCCCTTTTAACCTTTTCTCTGATGAGACGTACTGAATTCCTTAACTTTCCTGTGGCAGTGAATGTTATCCAAGACTAATTAATCTTCACGTTCTCCTCAGTACTTCTCATGTATAGAAATCATTTTTAAGGGTGACATCTGAATTAGATGCCACATGTCAATAGTGATCCATCAGGACTGTACAGAGCACAAAGTGATCCTCTTACTCTGATGAATATCTCCCTCTCCTCTTTCCTCAAAAATTGCATTATGCATTTTTTTTGTGGAAGCATTGCCTTGGATGCTGACTTTTATGGCTCAAGTCTTCTTCAGAGTCTTTCTCAAGAATGTGGTACACCATCCTCCTATTATCCTACCTTATATTTTCTTAGAAATACACACTGTATTTTCCCAGCATTAAAATACTGCTCATGAAGTGATCCAGATTGCTCTGTGTAAGTGACCTGTCCTCGTTCTTTACTACTCCAGCAGTCTGCATGTCCTTTGCAAATTTATTGCAAGTGATTTTTACAGTTTCTTCCAGATCATTGATTTTTAAAATTGAATGCAAGGCAAGGTTTGTAGAGAGAGGTGATAAGTTTTTATTACATCAGTGACATGGGTAGGGGGGTGGGGAAAAGCAAACAGACAGGCCATAGAGTTGCTTTTATCCCAGAGCCTTTGAAAAATTGAGTAAGATGGAAAACAGCTCTACTTCTTTCTGGATCCCTATTATACTGTATTTTGAAATTAGTTTTCTGTCTTCAGCATAACATTTGATATTGATTTGATCTAGTACTGATATTTTAACCAAAATTACATGTTCACTGGTTTTCAGTAGGTGACTTAGGGTTCTTGTGGATAACACCTCAGTGCAGGTGTCTTTGCAAGCCAAGTTTACTGTATGAAAGACTGAAATGCAACCTGTTGTTCCAGACCTGTTCTTCATGAACTGTGTTTATTGACGTTTTATAGCTCTCCTTAAATTAGACTCACGTGGGCCAGTTCATGATATTGCTGAGATCACCACTAAACAAACTAGGCCATTAATTACTCTGATCATCCTGCTTCAAAACTCTATAATCTCAATTATAAAGCAACTGTTGACTCCAGGGTTTAGTAGTTATTGTTACTGACTTAGTGTTTCTTTTTTCCCTCCCTTCTCTATTGCCATTATTGCCTTTGCATTTTCTGTTAAGCAAGGAGGTTTAACTAATCAAACCTGCAGGCTACCAGCAAACACTGGTCTTAGCTGTACAGTAAAGCCAGTTATAGGAAATAGATTTATACTCAGCTTTTGTCTATGCAAGAGAAAATAAATATTAGTAATAAAAACAGAGCACAATTGTAGGAGTGTAATTAGAAGATACATCTGAGGAAAATTGATATTTTTTGGCTTTTCCATATAGTTTCAAATTCTAGTACTTTATTACTAGTACTGGTCCCTTATTGCATAGATTTTTTCAGAAATTAGAACTATTCCTTTGTGTTTTTTTCCCAAGTTTTCCTGATATAGTGAGGATGAATATTCAAACCAGGCATTAAGACCAGTAATGGTTATGCCCAAGCACTCTGTCAGGAGGAAGCCGTGTCTGTGGCAGTGGGTACAGTGGTGTTTTGGATTTGGCAGTAATTCAGGTCCCAGGCTGTGGGGTTTGAAGGGTGGTGGTCACTGAATCCCATCTGCTGGCAGCACATGGGGCTGGGGGCAGTTGGATTTTGTCTTTAAGTGGAGGTGAGAGGGGAGTCAAGAGGCAGAGGAGGTGCCTGTTCCACATGGGAACTGCTGCTTCTGGGCAGGAAAAGAGACTGTAACCGTTGCACCATTCTATCAGCTACACTCAGTCATGAGGATGCTTTGATTGCATGACTCAGAATATCGGTGATTAAAACCCAATGAAAGAAGTCAAACGACAAATAACACCTTAAACAATGCTGAAATAGGAAATATCTCCCAAAGGCACAGGTGACATTGGCCACCCTCCTGCTGGGATGAGGCTTGGAGGACAGCAGGAGACCTGTGGCTTCTCCCAGCCCTTGCAATCCATGGCCCCATATTCACACTTATGCAGCCAAGCTGGAGTGCTGCTGCTGACAGGGGATTCTGTGGAAAAATGATATTTATTCAGAGACCCTGAGTCCAGAACGAACGGTCATGAGACTCAGTGTAGCACAGGGAGGACACTGATGGCATCTGCTGAACCACACAGACAGTGAGGGACTTTCCTGAGGAACATGTCAGGCCTGCTCTGAAAACTGTTCCTGCTTGTTTGCTGCTGGACTGAACTAATGCTGCTTAAAACCAGAATTAAGTAGTGTAATTGCTGTCTTGAAGTTGGGCAAGGACAGGAGTCAGCCTGAACTCTTCTAGGAAATACAACCTGAAAGCAAGTGCTAGTCCAAACTTGAATATAAATTTCACAGAACATGAACAACTTTTGAAACATTGGCCTAACAAAGACTTAATATGGTCAATTCTTATATTTAGTTAATGTTTTCAGCTGTTTACTTGGTCTTGGAATTGTAGACGGTACCTTTTGTGATTTTAAAGGCATTAGCTTGAAATGTTTACATTTTTACTAGTATTGTGATTTTTTTTTCCTGTGGTAATAAAACTAATAGTTATTTTATGGCGGTTTGTATATACTTGGAAATGCTGTCCTAGTATTCAGAGTTGATTTGTAATTAATGCAGATTGCCTTAATAGAAAAATGCAGATTTGGACACTAATGTATTGTGAAATGTTAGAACAGAATTTTTTTTTTTTTTTTGCTGCTAGCATACTGTATTTCTGTTAAAATAGGCAAGTCAAATTAAAAATGTTTCTAGAATAAAAGGGTTTTGGTGTAGTTTGTTTTGATCTGGAACTACATTGAGCTTTGCTCAGGTGTACAAACCATGGGTGATGAATCACAGACTATTCTGATTTGGAAGGGACCCACAAGGATCATCAAGTCCTACACTTAAGTCAATGGCACACACAGGGGATTGAACCTATGACCTTGGCATTATTACAGCCAAGTTTTAACCAACTGAACTGTAAAACTGTAAAATCAGAGAGCGCAGGGGGAGCTACTTTTGTCCTGTGCCTGTCATTACTGTGCCCCTCTCGGCTCAGACATATTGGCCTCAGTTTCCTGAACTGGAGGGAGGGAGGAAGAGCCCTGTGACTGGCTGAGCCATCAGTGCCAGCTGCCATGCAGGGTACTCAGCAGATGGATCGCTTTGTGTAAAGGTAAAGGTAGAAAGGAGCATCTTGTAACCACAAATGTGCCAAAACATTTTGGTTCAGGTGCTGTCTTACTTCTCTCATGGTCTTGCAGGGAAACATGCCATGAAACAGATTTGCATCATTCTGCCTGCTTTGTAAAGTGACTTCATAAATGAGCCACTGGCACTACTAATCCTACCCACAACTGTTTCTCCTTTCACAGGCAGCCTCGTGCTGAAAGGGAACTCCTGTTTGTCTCACTGGCTGGAGCTCGGTATGGCTTTGCTAATTCTAAGCCAACTGTGCTGCTCAAGCAAAGTGTTCTTTTGGCCCAGTTATAAAATAACTGTAATAAACATAGAGGGAATTGCTAGATATTTTAATTTTGGGATATCTGACTAATTTAAGAGTCCATGAAAAAAAAACAAGTGAGATTCATAATTGCAAGGCAAGGCAATGCAGATGAAGGATTTAATGAAAATCTTGCTGCAGCTAAAGCTGCTGCAGTTTGCTTTAAGGGATCCTGGTAATGTAAGATATGGTGATCTCTTCATATAACCATTAGAAAATGGTTAAACTGTAATTGTCCCATATTTGTATTATATATTCTCAGAAGAAAGGGTTTATGAGACATCAAAATAAATTGCTTTTCATGAGGAAAGAACAATCTTTCGAGATTTTTATATCAGGATGGCTTTCTAAATGTTCTCTATGTACCGCCCCAAAGGGAGAAAAATTATAATAACTAGTGAAGTATCTTTTATTCTGTTAGGGCTTTTCTTCATAGTTCTATAAATTTCTTGCAAAACAGTTACAAAAGAGTATTATTTATTACATACGTTGTCTCACCTGAAGTTTTTTTCTTCTGCTCTTGTCCAGTGTCAGAAGGTGACACAAGAATACCTGCAGAAGGAAGCTGTGGAGTTGTTTCATACACAGAGAGCTTCTTCCCAGCCCTTAGTAATTACAGTCTCTTTTATATGCAGACGTGGGAAGCCTTTTAGTCTGTCAAAGTTTCACTGTATGTCTCTGTCTGGACATGAATTCATAGTGGCAGTTAAAAGTAAAAAATTGTATTTTTTAATGTACTTAAATTTTGGCATCATTGTTGCCTCATGGCACTTACAGTTTGATGATATGCCAGAAGAGTTTTCTTTCCAAACATTAAAATTTGTATATTTTCTTTTGCTGAGAGGGAAAGAGTCAGTAATTGTCCATCAAATTCTCTTTTTTGTCACCAGCTATAAAAGTGGTTCCAAAATACAAATATCTTTTTCAGGTTTTTCACCCTGAAGGCAAACAGTCCCAATGTCTTCCATCCTTCTTTGGATTATATTTTCCATTTTCTAATTAGTGTCTATTTCAAAATCCCACGTGTATTTTGATGATATCTTTCTTGAGCTGGGTGCCCAGAGCTGAACACGCATTGCTTGCTCAGGGGAACCCTTGATTTACAAGAGCAGAGTACGTTCATTAGTATTGTCTACATTTTAGCTGCTCATTCTGCATTAGCTAAAACCAAACCAAAGTATTTCCGCCACTCTGTGGCCAGAATGGTCTGTGCTTAAATAAAGATGTAACTTAGGAAAGCAAAGAAGATATCCCAGTGCTGTTATGGTGAGCTTAACATCTCCCTTACACATTTCTCAGCAGCAGGAAAAATGGTTCTGGCTGCGTGGCTGGCAGGAGTGAGCTGCTTTGTCCTCACAGCATTTGTTTTTCAGATGGCAGCAGCTGCTTTACTTCCTTCGGTTTTGAGTGATCATTACTCTTCAGTCCCTCGTGTCTGTGTGCAAGGGTTGAGAGCTTTTGAAATAAACTGAGAGCAATTTAACTGACCTTCCCATGATGTGAATGGATCAGCTGCAGGGCCAGTTACCGAAGTACTGAGCTGACGGATTCTTAGCCCGTGTGTTTGGCTTTTGGAAAAGCTGAAGGCCTGTGGCAGCTCTGCCTTTCCTCTGGCCCCAGACTCAGTGCCTGGTCCCAGGGGATGAGGCTGCTCTTCTCCCTGCTGTAGCTTTATCTCGAGGTGCAGCAGACCAGCTCTTCAAGCACGGAAGAAACTTTGCTCAAAGTTAGAGTCTCAAATTTTATTAACTAAATGGAAAGCCTTTTATTAAGGACAAATCCTAATAATGGTATTCCATGCACAGCTCCAGGTTAAATTGGATTTATTATACTGTGCTTCAATATATCAGGATTTTTCTATTATTTTAATAAGAGTTCATTTGTGTGTCTAATAATACATCACATTTTACTCACGACCTCATTAGAAAGTTTCTTAAATATTTGCTTGATCATTATCCTACAGTAAAGAAGGATAAAAGTCTGCTGTCTTGGGAACACCTCAGGTTTATCCCAGCTCATGCAATAGCCAGTTGAGCCTACAGACTGATGCACGCTTTTCCAGTCATTCATTTAAAATAATTGTATAATTCCTTGGCAAGTAAAGTTGGTGATTTCCAAGCATTAATGCGTAACCTGTTATTTACATTTTTCATAAGGATAAACCAGAACATATCAGCCTCCTGCTACTCTACAGCTTGCTTGAGTGATTAATAAACTTCGGCAACAATTTGTTTACTTGCATTTTTCTACATTTCCTTCAGCAGAGAAAATTCTGTCAACCATACCTGCAAAAAAAACCCCCAAAAACATAGAGCCAATTATTTAGTTAGGCTCCATCTGTCTCATGCTGAAGCATTAAAGAGAGCCAAAGGGTTGCTGCAGAAATAATTATCTGAATCAGGGTACATAGTTATAAGTGTATAAATTCAGTTTGAGCTCTGGCTGATATTAAACAACAGTCAATGCAGAGGCCATGACTTCGCTCTCTGCTCCTCACTTATAAATAGGAACAGTTGTGGCAGAAGTTTCCATTGCATTTTTTGAGATATTGGTCCTTAGTGGTGCCTGGATTTGGCAAAATAGTGCAACGTTCATGACTGTGACCTAAATACCACCATCCTCACAGACCTTCTGAACTGGGGGCATGCAGGAAAGGAAAAAGAATTCTAGTTCTCCCATTTCTAGAGAGGTGATGCTTTTAAATATAAGAACAGGGCGGTTTTGAAAAGCTGACTGTGTTACAAGTGTGATGTGACCCCAGAAGCTCAATTAGGATGTTTTCTGAGAAGCCACCTGGTGTTATCCCTGCCCTTCAGCTTACTGGGCAATGTTTTCAGCTTTTTATAGTGACATGATATTCAGAGATGATACTGTTTAGTCCTCATACTTCACTTTTGAAGCCCCTTGCTACACAGAGTTTTGAACCTTTAAGCTCTCCTTCCCTTTTCAGTGTCACTGTAGGTTTAGTCTTATCTGGCAGCAACATATTTCATCTTGGCTGACTTGCAAGGCACATGGGGTTACAGTGGCTGAAAGAAGGAAGTATGGCTTGGGTTTGGCCAGTGCAGTGCAGGTGGGGACTTGTCCATGGAACAGAGTTTGGGACTGTCTCCTGTGAGGCACTCTGGTCTTCTTCTTGCTGCTGAAGGAGCAGCAGTCACAGACAAAGGAGCTGGAGAGATCAGAAACGCCTTTCCAACTGAAAGGGGTTCAGTACCTGCCTCAAGCTTCAGCAGTGATCCTGCTATTTTCTGCAGCACTCTAGAACAAATGAAGCCCCAGTTCACACACTTGAGATGCAAACTCTCCTGATGCTGCCCTGGACACATGTCAGGGAGCAAATGGCACTGGCACTGCTGCCTTTCCACAGTACCACAGCACACCAAAGACACTTTTGTCCACCCAAGTCCACAGCTGAGACTCCAACATGCCTTGTACTGCTTTTTGTCCCAGTCCAGTGCCATCACAGCAGCTCCCATAGGGAGAAAACTGTAAAGTGCTTTGTAATGATTAAGCCTCACAGTATCCTTTGGGTTAATTATTTGTATGGCAGGAGAAGTCTTCCACAGAGGTTACATGTATGAACCATCCATGTGTCAGCCTCTATAGACCTGATCGTGCTCAGGTTTGTTTGCATTTTTAGCACCATCCTGATCCTATAATCAAATTATATGTGTAAGTTCTGCTTTTGATAAACTAAAGCTTAAAAAACAAACAAGCAAATGAGCTTTTCCACAGCCTCCTCCTCTGAGTGGAGTGTTTCCAGGTCCTCACCCAGTGCTCCCTGCAGCAGGGCTGCAGCTTACGGAGCCGGAGTCCCTCCTGGCTCTCATTCATGTATTCTGTCAAACAACATCTTCTTTGATTTTTTATCAAGATCTTCTTGACTGAGATCTTCAAAGCTATTAATTCAGTGCTCTATGATTGCAGCTGCTGAATAATTGTTTGTTAGAGTGTTTTCTTTCCCAGGCAAGAGATGTAAAATAGTTGCTCCCCTGAATAAAAAAGTTGTCAAATGTGATTAGTTAATGGACCTGTAATCATGCGATAGCATAAAGGTAAGGATTTGGTAAGTGTGATGTGAAAATGTATATTTGAATTAAAGCTATAGGGGAACATTTTCCCACAGGAACTCTTTCTATTGGTGCTGAAATAGACTATTTACCATTCACAATTATTAACTGTAGAACATTAATTAGAGAAAACAAGAGATTAGTCACGCAGCATTTCAAATTAAAGATGCATTGATTGTTTGAGTTACTTTTAGGTCTGGGTGGGAGATCAGGTTAGTGCCCAGGTCCCTGTGCCTGAGCTGGCCTCCTCAGATAAACTGATATGCAGAAGTAAAAGCTTTTTAAAATTAAGGTCAAATATTCACTGGCCAATATTGAGCTCCAAGAGCCTGAAATGTAATCCTGTGTTCCCAGTCACCAGCCCTGTAATTTGTCATACTTGGTCAGGCACATGCCAAGAAGCAGAAATGGAGCACCCAGACTTGTCAGTTCATGGCGAAGAGGGAACATCATTTTTTGGCAAGTGGATGCTAAATTCCAACCTATATGCAGTTACAGTAAATGTGTATTATAGCTCCAAAATCTAACTAGCTTGTTTTCATCTCTAAATGATAAATCTACTTTTCTTCCAGTCCTTTAGAAGAAATCTGAGACAATGCTGCAATGGCATCTGTGGAAAGCCAAAGGCCTGTGCAAAGGAATTTTGCAAGGCTGGGTGTTTTTCCTTCCCCCCTCCCCTGAGAAATGTACATTCAATGGTATCATTTCCTAAAAGAGTTTTCCTTGACAGAAAAAACAAATACTTCTATTTTTGTTTTTGTTAAAAGCTGTATCTATTATAGAAATTTAATTCTCCATTTGGGAATTACAAGCAGTAATACAATAATAATAGTTGTTGGTTACCACATGCTAATTTCAGACTATTCCAGGCAGCTGCCTTCTGCTTTCTGTGCAATCTCTTAGCATTAGGCTCCAATATAAAATGAAATTACTCTGAACTGTCTGCCAAATTTGACTATTCTTTTAAAATCAAGTAGCTGTTACTTACATTATGTAATAGCAACTGGGGTAATTTAACTACTAAGTCACATATGAAAAATAAGACTTTGGCTTACAAACTTCAGGTAATTAACCAGCTAACTACTATTAAAAAGAAAATAATCAAGGCACATAAAGCTGGGCCAGTGGACCTGTCAAAGCCACTGCACTGGTGGTGTGTTGTGTAGTCAGGGGCTGTGGGGTCATTGCTGCTCATGGACAAAACCTGCTGGGTTTTTGTTTGTTTTTAAGGAGGACGAAAGGGGTGAAGTTTTTGCAAGCTCAATGGTGAGAATCTCTGATGTCTGCCAGGATGAGACCCCTGTACGCTGCCGGGCCTTACACCCCTGAGGGACACGTACCCTGAAGGCGGTAATTCAGGAGGGGGCTGACAGAGAGCTGCAGTGGGAGGGGTACTGGGGTCCTCACCCCTGGACTGGCTGTGGTCCATGGGCTCCCTTGCAGCCTTGCTCCCACCTTTGGGGGGTGCCTCATCAGCATCAGGGATAATGGGAATACAAGGGATAAGTCCTTCTGCAGGATTCCAGCTTCACGCTCCTTCCTCAGTGTTCTTCACAAGATGAGCATTTGACCAGGACTCCCAGGTATGTGCTAGTAAAGCAGGTTTATAAGTAAAACTATTACTAAGAATATTCTTCTTTGCCAACCCCAGGTTCTAATACTGAAGCAGTTGGCTTTAAAAATAGTAATGGAATATTATTTGTATTGGTATTTTGGCTGTTCTGTCCAGTAGGTCACATTTCAGGGGTTTTTATCCTTCAAGGCTATCTTGTAATGAAAGCTGAGACCCAGGAATAAGGTGTTTTTAGACACAATCCCGCAAGTTGCGTGTTTAAAGCCAACTTGCTGTGCTTCAGTGTTGGCTCAGTTGCAACTTTACCCCATGGTTGCTCTCCATCACCCCTCCAGCCCCATCTCCTGGGGTTACTTCAGGGTCTGTCCCACTCTTCCTCTCCCTCATAGATGACTCAGTGGGCTCCTCTGGTTCCCCGTTCCTTCCCCCTACACCCTCTGCTTTTCCTGGTGTAGCAACCAAGAACACTGTTTCCCTAAGAGGGTGTGTCAAGGTACTGGACCTTTTAGAAGTGATCAAGTTGGCCAAGGGGTAGGTCATACACACGTGGCTGATGGCAGGACTGTGGCAGCCAGAGCATGTCATAGGTGGCTCAATGTCAAAGCTCACAA
Organism: Sakesphorus luctuosus; assembly: GCA_013396695.1. Taxonomy (NCBI): domain Eukaryota; kingdom Metazoa; phylum Chordata; class Aves; order Passeriformes; family Thamnophilidae; genus Sakesphorus; species Sakesphorus luctuosus. The sequence goes on along the minus strand of VWZD01003431.1, from coordinate 1,274,599 downwards.
TGGTATCCCCCAAGACCGGGGTTAGGACCAGGTTATTCCTGCAGATAGCTGCATTGCCGACAAAAAGCATCCAAGCTTTCCTGGAAGGCTACCTGCTGGATCGAGTGGCTACATCCCATCTTTGCCCCCACGTTGCTCGAGAGCCATCCTCACCCTTGTTAGTATGCAGCTGGTGCGGTTCGCTGGCTCTGCCAAGCACAGCTTTTTAATTCTCCCTCGCTGGAGAGAGGAACTTCTGAACAAGAGAATGATTAAGGGGGGGAGGAAAAAAAAGCAAACAGAATTAAAAAAGGAATAATAAAAACCCTCGGTGAAAGTATAACGATCAAGATTTATGAGAATTCTACGAATTCCTCGCAGACGTTCAAAGCAGAATTGCGTAAGCCGCAGCACACCGCGCTCGGCACATCCATTAACGCGAATGGCCGTGTTTACGCTTTCATTTACACCGCCTCCATGCCCGCAGGCTCCGAGCAAGGCCTGTTCACACACGTAAGGAGAAAACAGAAAGCCAGGCCTGCGTAACACGGGACCAGCTGGGAGGCTTTTGGCCGCGCAGGGTGTGTGTGTGCTGCCGGCAGCACAGCCTGGGGAGCCGCGCGGGGCAGCAGCGCCCGGCGCGGCACAGCCAGGGACGGGGACACGCACCGGGCACTACAGGGAAATCTGTTTTCCACAACTCCAGCAGCACCGTATTTGGATAAATCCAAGTTTTCCTGGGAAGGTTAACAAGCTCACATTCAGCAGTGTTCATGGTAGCCCTGGAGAGATTTGACAGCCACTTGTTTTCCTTCTATCCCCTTCCCAGTTTTGATGGAAATTTATTAAATGTTGCTGGTCAGGTTACTCATCGTGGCTGGGGACAGGTGGTCTTCCCTTGCTTCTGCAGCAGTGACCACAAGCCAAATTGCTGTGAGGGCGCCTCCAAGCTGTCTGAAATTAGAAATCATTGGAGTACATACACCCTAGCAAGTCTTTTTTTTTTTTCTGGAGAGAGTCTGGCAGAGGAGAAATGCCCAGATCAGCTGTGAGACATTTGCAATGAATTGTCTCCATATGAAATACTGAACATGAATAATAACCCTCCACTCTCCACAAAGCAGTCCTTTCACCACCAAACTTTCTCTAACACAAGGGATTGAACATCAGCCTGGCTTGGATGGTGCAAGCCGGGAGAAGCCGGGTCACTGCAAAGCATGATCATCTTTGTGGGAAGCTCAAGCTCGCTTTTGTTCAGGGTGGATCACAGAAGCTCTCCCGTGTGACATGTTGCTGGATAACTGACAGAAGAGTTTGTTATAATTGGAAGAGACAGGCTCAGATGATACCTGAGCATGGAAGGTCTCAATTGCAGGCAGAGGTCACACCTGAACTCCTCAGAAGAGCCGAGATGTGCGGCATGGTCAGTCTCCTCAGTGCAACTACCCAGAGGTTGCAAACCTTTCTGAACAGGTTCAAAAGCCAGATGAAGATGCTATAGGTTAGTATGACCTAAAACGGAGTGTTTAAGAAGCTGCCACTGCAGTTTCTGAATATAATTCCAGAGGCTGTGAAGAGGAGGGCTGTGGGAACAGATATTGAGTCCGCACTCATTCCAGATAAAAATCATACCATAAACTTGAGACTGAAAATTTAAAGTATTTGTCCTGTCTGTTGTGTGCACACATATGTATGCATAAGTTTTAACACTGCCAGCAGCCTATTAAGGCACACACAGTGGGAGCCCAGACATCCAGGCTTGTAAAACGTGACACCCAACTTCTGCATCTGCCCACTGCTTCTCAACTAGGTGAATCCAAGAAATTGGGTGTTCATTCTTTCCCCTCTTCCTGCTTTCTTAGCTGGGTAAGGAAAGTAAAATGTAATGGCATAAGCATGACTTTTCCAATTTCTACAAGCATCTGTCTTGGTTATACCCTCACCTGGTGAGGATGGCTGTGTTGATGGAGCAACTCTCACTCAGCCAAGGGCCGCTTGAGGTAATTTGCTGGCTGCATCTTCTGTGGTGGTTGGGTGAGGCAATGTCCATGTGCTGAGCAGCAGGGAGGTGTGCAGTGTCCTGTCCAGCTCTGGATGAGGTGGCACATGGCAATAGCAGAGGCCCTGCAGCCATCATGGCATTGTATGTTCTATTGCCTTGTTCCTGCAAGCAGAGGTTGCTTTCAGGAGGCCTAATTAGCCCAGGCAGAGCTTTTCTTTTTAAAAGTTGGTTTGGGAAAAAATAATAAGAATGAAAACCTTGCTCCACCAGAGAGAAAGGAACAGCACTGAAGAGTGGGGATGGCACTGAGGGGTGGTGGGAGCAGCAGCATGGCACAGAGCCCACAGCCATCCAGAGATGGAGTGGCCACTGGATTTCTAGGCCAAGTAACCTTGTTGCTTTGTTTGAAGTATCCATGATGCAGCTGTAATTCCTTTGCACCTGATCCATATGGAGATGTAGCCTAATTCCAACAGTGTATAGCTCCCTTGGCCAACTCTGGGATCTTCAGTACACAGCCTTATAAGAGTCTGTCTGAAAAGCCCAATCTGGACTGAGTTGGGAACCACTGTTCCTTGTCATTCTGATTTCAGTTCTTTGATCCATGTAATTCCTCTGAATGGAGGAGGACCAGTAATCAATAGGTGCTATAGACAAGCTATTTAGTGGGAATCCATCTGAACTTGGATAAATAATTTCATCTGCCTCTATCAATCCCATAGCAAATGAAGAACTCTAAATGAAGACCAAATGCTCCTTCTGAGCAGGGCTATCACACACCAATGAGCAGAGGGGGGGAAAACCAAACACCCTCCAAAGCAGCCAGTGAAATACAACTGGTGGCTCCACTCGTGGAGTTGTTCCTCCATCTCCATTAGCAGCTGAAAGCAGAATATGCAGGGGAAGACAGAGGGACTGTGGGAATAATGGTTGCTTTTTCAGATTTCCCCCATGACCTGGGCAGCCGATGGCTCAGGACATGGTGGATGGAGAGTAAGGGGTTGTCAGGGTCTGCTACTGCACAGGACACAGGTGCCCTAAGGGGTGAAACCTGAATGCCTTTCATGTCACATTTTAAGTTATGGGGAGCAAAATCCCTTTCCCATTGGCATACATAACAACATAGTGAATTGGTGCCCCTGTCTTCCCATTCATGCTTCAGAGGGCCTTTGCTGCACTTCAGACTCTTCTTGTGTACCATTTTTATGTGTTGTTACTAGTTTGGAGAAGAGTAACATCTTCAGCTGGCTTGTAGGTGATCTGGTTTGGATCAGAAACCTGTCCACACCAAAAGAGATTTGGTTTATGTCACCCAGGTAAACTCATAATGTAGTGGGTTGTTGTCAGGCTTTATTAATTTCAAGTTTATTTTATATCATATGGATGATGTTTGGTTGGGCTGCAATATAATTCCAGATGGGAAAATGTAATCCACTCTTGTTCATCTCTTGATGGAGTTGTGCCAGCTTCTCATTTTCATATCACATGAAATGCAGTTTTGTCTAATTCAAAAACTACAGTAAATGAAAAGAATTCAGCAGTTTTTACTGTACAGCTCCTGCTCCTGCCCTTCAGCAGGGACCAGGATTTTATTGTGTGTTTGTCACATCCTGAGAGAAGATGTCCATGGTGGCAAAGCAGATGGCTGCCCAGCCCAGCACGCCTCAGCAGCCTTTTCTAGTTTTGCTGATGGGGGACACATTTTGTAAGTATTGTAAGAGGAAGTGTTTGGCAAAATACTTCACAGGGTCCTTCTCCAAAGGCCTCTCATGGTTGTTCAAGGCAGGCTGTTGGATGGGCCACACAGCTACACCTGGCTCCCAGCTCACTCACTGCTTATGATAAAGCAGATACCAATGGTATAGGAAAACAGGCTATGATTGGAAATCTGGACTTATTGTATATTAATAACATAAAGTTAAACCCCAAATGCACAGAGAGGCTGGTATAAAACCACCCAGCCCTCATCCTCCTGCAAGCTCTGCGAGCTCTCCTCACCCTGGATATGGATGGGTTATACAGGCAGGATTGTTGCTGCTCCAGACCAAGCACCATAACGAGATTCCAGCTTCAACTGGAAGAGGTGTTCCATTTGCAGGGACAGAGCAGGATGGACACCAGTCACAGGTGGGTGTGCAGCTCCAAAGTGTCAGTGTTCAATCCCAGGGCATGGCAAGAGCAGCAGCTGCTTATGCAGGAGTGCTGTGTTTCTGTGTGTGTGCCTGTGTATGGCAATTTATTACCTGGGTTCTTCCACATAAATTTTGAAACTAACAGCAACCAAATAACCTGATAAACAACGCCAGCTAGCAGGGTCAGAGAAACAGCAGTCTCAGAAGTAATTATATATTTACATTATATATTTGTCCAATGAAAGTATATATATAGTATTTGTCTATTTAAATGTAAGTATACAAACCTATAGAGAAAAAATATATTATCCAAACAACTATATATATCTCTATATAAATTATTTTTATATATTTATCTATATAATCATATATTTAACATTTCATTATATATGCTTATAATTTCCATATTGCCCACTGACATTATGAAACCCTGCTGGGGGTTTGAGGGGTGAGGCAGGTGGTACCCCCACCCCAGGAAGAGCTGAAATACAGGAACAACCTCAGAGGCACCAGGGAACACCGAGGGGAGGAACCCCTGGAGGGGAGATGCAGGATAAGCCCTCTGTGAGAAGCCACCCACCCAGCCTTGCTGCAGCCACCTCTGCCCATTGCTGTCTTTGCTCACGTGGTCAAAACCCCTGGTACCCATCAAGCAGAGAGAAAAAAATATCTCTCTGATAAAATTTCACCATCTCAGTGTTTCAGGTAAGTGCTGAGAAAAACATCCATTTTATGCCCTCTGAGGAAGTTTCACAGGTATAACAGAGAACGTTAGCCCAGATATTTGCTGTCCCAGCAGAAAGCAACCCTCTGCTCTCCATTAATTTTGAGGGCAGAGGATGGGGAGGGGAAACAGACAGGAATGGTAACAGGGACTAGGTGGCAGTTGGGCTGGAGCCATTTTTCCTGCATCACAAGAAATCAGAAGCATCACAGATTATTTTTGTCCCTTTTTTGTAGGTCACCTTTAATAGAAATGTTAATAAAGCTGTTATCTGTATATCTGAAATCTTATATGGTAGCTCTATAATCCACTGACTTTATCAGCCTTCTTTAATGTATAATTTAATGCTTGTATAACTATTTTGTTTGGGTATGACTCTCAGAATTACGACTAAAAAAAAGTCTGTATGCTAGTTAACTACTTTTTATGGAAAGTATTTCTTTCATGTTATTTTAAAACCATGGAGCCGGGGGAAGTATTTTATGGACCACGGAACCTCACAGTGTAGTTAATTTCTGTTTGAGCTGGTTTCTCTGCTATTTTAAAGGATGCCATCAAGATCATTGCTATTTCTCTTGGTTGGGAGCCAACCGACTCTTCTGTAGTTGTGACACATCCTTGCTCTGCATTAAAGACAGGGAAAATAGCAAACAGGGGAGCTGGATGCTGCTGGGTTGAAGGCAGGAAGGAGGGTTTTGCAGCCCCCAGCCATGCCAGGGCAACCCAGCACAGCTGCTCCTTGAAATTAAGCACCAAGGATGCTGCATCGGGTGTGTAAAAGCTATTTCAACCCGGGAATTTTGGGGAAAAAAAGAAAATGGTGCAAACTCATGTACCCATTGTCACTGGTCCCCATCCCAGCCATCCCGTCAGCTGGGCACAGAGGCTGGTAGGCTGGCTCTGTCCCATGAAAGGGCTTTCTTCCCACAGGCAGCAAATGGGTCTTGGCCATGTGCATGCCGTGGGCTCGATGGGGCATGTGGGCCTTCACTGCGTGTGCCTGTGCTCGGAGTAAGAGCTCTAAAAGCAGTAATTGGGCAGTTAGCTGAGCCCTAGGCGAGCTCGGGCGATGCACGGAATATTCTGCCTTTTGTTTCATAATGAATTATTTTGTGTATCTGGAGCAAAGGGGGTTTTATTTTTTGGTCTTTTCTCTGCAGTTTGTTCCTAGCCTACTTGTGGGGGTGTGTTGAAATCTTTGCTTTTTGCTTATGAGGTCAAGTGCTTTAATCAGGAGCAAAAAAAAAAATATTGCGTGCTTTAGTCCTAAATTCTCTGAGTGGCTGCCAAATATAATTAGAAACAAATGGCTTTATTCCTCATTTGAGAGCTCCACAGACAGTGGCGGGGGGCAGAGGAGGAAAGCTTGCTTTGCCTGGCTGTGTTTTGGGGACCTTGCAGACAAAAGTACTGCCAGAAAACACGAGGGACCCCTGTGAGAGGAGGGGAGTGGGCTGTGCTCCCTGCAGAAATGGAGGGTTTGGGCAGGGCTATGGGTGGCAGTGCTGGGGGGATGAGGCACCTGTGTGTGTCTCCTTTGCCAGCAACTCGATTATTCCCCCCATTGGTACCAGACAGTGCCCTGCACCAGCCCAGAAAAGCCCCATGGCCATCACCTGCTTGTGTGACCACACACGCTGCTTGTGCCGTGGTCCCATCCATCCCAGTGGGAGCTGAGGCTGGTGTAGAAACCCATGTGCAGGGCAGTTGAGGGATTTAGCACTCGCTGGGCTTCCCACCCCACACCAGCAGTGGCTAAGCCAAACTGGGTACACACACAGTGTAGAGGTTACAAGAGCTGAGTTCTGCTCCCAGCAACAACAGCCAGCACCTCTCACTGCAGGTGTTCACTGCACCCCTGCTTCCACACACTTGGGCTGCCTGTAAACTCAACTAAACTGTGTATAGGGATATCCAGGAACCATCCACAGAATGAGAGATGTGCAATTGTTTCATCCTCAAGGCATGGGATGCCACTGTGTCCATTGTGTACCCTTTAGTACTTGGGGTATGTTTGGGAGCCCAGCATGGCTGCCCACTACCTTTGCCTCCTGCTCCCACTCACACAGCTCAGCCCCATCATGGCCCCTGCCTCATGGATAGGGCACGGCATTGCCTGCTGGCACTTCAGCTCCCACACCCCTGTACAGTGGTCCCAAAATAAACTAGGGCTGCTGCTTACCCCTCTGGTGTGTCCCAGCATGAGGCGGCATTTGCAGTGTGCCCAAGCACCTGGGTGTCATGAGGTGCCTGTTTGCAACAAACAAACAAACAAACAAACTGTTTTGGCACCAAAATGGCTAAAGAGCCGCTCTTACTGTCTTGTGCAAGATTGGAATTTTTGCAGCATTGCATCACAGCCTGGCATTACCTCATGGCATGGCATTGCCTCACAGCATCCCCTCACGGCATGGCAGTTCCTCATGGCAGGGCATTGCCTCACAGCATTCCCTCATGACACAGCAGTTCCTCATGGCATGGCACTGCATCACATCATGGCTGTCCATCACTGCATTCCCTCATGGCATGGCTGTCCCTCATGGCATGGCTGTCCCTCACAGTATCCCCTCATGGCACGGCAGTCCCTCATAGCATGGCTAGCCCTCACAGCATCCCCTCACAGCACAGCATCCCCTCATGGCATGGCATTGTGTCACAACATGGTTGTCCCTCACAGCATCCCCTCATGGCACGGCAGTCCCTCATGGCATGGCATTGCCTCACAGTGTCCCCTCATGGCATGGCATTGTGTCACATCATGGCTGTCCCTCACAGCATCCCCTCACAGCATGACTGTCTCTCACAGCATCCCCTCACGGTATCGTCTCACAGCAAGGCAGCCCCTCGTGGCATGAAAGCCCCTCACAGCGTCCCCTCATGGCATGGCAGTTCCTCATGGCATGGCATTGCCTCACAGTGTCCCCTCATGGCATGGCATTGTGTCACATCATGGCTGTCCCTCACAGCATCCCCTCGCGGTATCGCCTCACAGCAAGGCAGCCCCTCACGGCATGGCAGTCCCTCACAGCATCCCCTTATGGCATGGCAGCCCCTTATGGCATGAAAGCCCCTCACAGTATCACCTGGTGACATGGCAGTCCCTCCCGGCACGGCATTGCCTCATGGTATTTTCTCATGGCACGGCCCCACAACATGGCGCCGCCTCACTGTCTCGTGACTTCACATCACCTCACACTGTCACTTCATGCATGGTGCTGCCTTGTGGCAGGGCCTGTGGCAGAGGAGGGCATGGGACAGCCTCAGCTACAGGTGGGGTGGGGGATTTTTTTTCTTTTCCTTCCTAAATTTCAGAGCAAACTGAGGACTGTTTGCAAGTTCTTTCTTCCTTTCCTAAAGTTACATCCCTTGGGCTGGGCACCCTCAGCCCCCTCCTTTCCCGGCAGAGCAGCCCCCACAGCCGGAACAGTTTGTTATAAATGCTTTTATGCTCATCACCAAAACCAAGCAGCTCTGTGGAGCTCTGTGAGCAGCTCTGTCCCAAGGAGCAGCGGCACGAGGAGGAGGGAGCTGCCAGTGTTCCTGTGCCCATGCCATGGTGGGGGAGCCACGACATGGCACAGTACCCAAGGACAGGGCACACACGCTGGCCCTGCGGCCACTGCTTGCCCTGGTGAGCACACGGGGATGTCTGCACAGCTGCCATCACACAGTGGGTCACCCGAATGGGACATTTGTACCTGGAACACTGGTTTTTTCAGAAGCCGTGGGCCTTGGTTAATTTGTCTAACCTGGTTTTCGGCATGTTTGTCCCTGCACCCCAACCTTCCAGCCCTCGTGCAGTGTCCCATCCCTGATGCCCCAACCCCAGGACAGGGGACCTCCTGCCCAAGGCTTGGCCTGTGACCCGGGGGGCTTGTTCCCCAGGTGAGCACTAGATGGAGCATCTGACATCGTGAATAGTCTTTTTTTAATCATAAAGGATAAACTGAAAAGCTAAATGAAAGCAGAGATTAAGCTGTATCCAGCAGCCCTCGCATCCCTGCCTGCTCGCTGGACACGTGCCGCCTGCGCAGGGGGCAGGAGGGGACACTGCCTGGCCACAGCCATGCCTTTCTCCTGCAGGAGCGCAAACCTCCAGCAGCCACAGGTCCAGGCACACACAGGGTGGGCTGAGGATGCTTTCGAGGGCACTCCTTTTGCTTTCCTCAAGGCCATTCTGCCCTCCCATATCTCTCTCAATCTGAGGAGTTGTGAGTGTGCCCGAACTGGGGAAGGCAAACATACACACTCTGTTGTTTTTGCTTTGGGGAGAGCAAAAGGTGTCTGACTGATATTCCTGGAAAGCCTGTGGGCGAGTGCTGCATTTCCCAGAGCAATTACGGTGCCAGTAAGGATTACCAGTAATGTCTGTGCGTGATGAGCTCCTCTCAGCAGCAGAAACTTTCCTAAAAACTGTTCCTGAAATATTCTGGAGCAGAGACACCACATGAGGTGAGGCAAGAGAGGGAGAGTAACCTCATTCTCAACAGGCTGGCAACAGCATGGGGTTACAATTGGCCCCCAAAGGCTGCCAGGCAATGCAGCTGCTGCTGAGCCAGGGCAGGGGGATCCTGCCCCAGGACTTCCATCCCCTTTTAGCCCTCTGTGCCCTGCCTGCCGGTGCAAGACTTTTGAAGGTCCCACGAGGTCCTCAAGGAGTGTATGCAGCAGGTACATAGCTGCCATGGCCCAGAAACTAGAGGAAACCAGAATTACTGCTCTCTTTCCTCCTGCAAGAAGCCTGGCACAGGGTACTGCTCTGTAATTGCATAAAGGTGAGACAGGATAGAACTAAAAGCCCTCAACTAGAACTAAACTGCAGCTAGCAACACCACATTGTGCATCTCTGCTTTGCTTCAGCCCTCTGAAATTGTTCTTTTCCTGCTGCTGGCAGCTGAATTGAAAAACTGGTGTCACAAGGTGACAAACCTCTTGTCCACAGCAAGCCAGTGGCACAGCATTGCTTGTTCTCTATCAGACCACTGGATATTTTGCTCAAGCCCCAAAGCAGTTTTGAATGCTTAATATAGTGACAGACGCTTCTTGGGTGTAGCTCTGCCCTCCTACAGACCCCACCAGCCCATGGCAGGGTGCACTGAGCCCTGAGGAGGTGCCCTTGTCTCCCTGCAAGCAGAGGGTGGTGTTAACACAGACTACTTCGCTCCACTACTTGAGTATGTGGATGGTACACTGACACCCAAGTAACCCAAACCAACCCACTGGGATGTGCCCAGACAAGGGAGGATGCTGTGACTCCTCAGTGCCACGCACAGACCAGGCTCATGGGGTCTTCTTTCTGGCCACACTCTGGGGCATGTGTAGGGCAGCTCAAAAGGCATCTCTAGCACAGCAGGAACTGGCAGTGTTGGCTTACATTAATTCAGACTAGAAGGAGCTAACAAAACCAAGGAAGCCAGCAGTGCTGAAAACCAAGTGGCCTTGGCCATCTCTGCATCTCCTGCAAAGGCTTACAGTCACATGTGTCCACAGTTCCCCCATTGCCTTCAGGTGTTTACCAGTTGGCAGCATTTTCAACATAAAAATAAGGAAACACCTCAGATGGCAAAGACAGAAGTGCATGGGGGAAAAGGGTTGCTAGAGGGTCCCATCTTCTCCCATAGCTTCACATATGGCACGATTATTTACTGTTTCTCACAATAAACAAGATCGATGGAAAAGATCACATAGGGTGATGGATAAACCAGAGGAGGAGGGTTTATTCTGTCTGCTCATACACAGTGCATATGGGAACCATGGAAGTCCCAGCGCAGCCCCTTCTGAAGAGCAATTGATGTAATGAGGACTTGGGCATCAAAAGAGAAGAGAGCTCGCCACGATCAACTAAGCTCAGCAGTGCCCCTCTGGCTCAGGAAGTGCCTCATTGGGAGCAATGCTGGTGGGCTGCACCATGGGTACCCATCTGGGCGCTCCCATCCCACCCTGTTGGAGGGCACTGCAGGGCTTTACCGAGCTGCTCTGCACACCTGTGTGCAGGAACTGGGCAGGTGTCACCTCGGTTTCCCCCATGCACACCCAGTCTGTTGGGCACTGAACAGGCTCCCCAGAGAAGTGGTCACAGCATCAAGCCTGTCTGAGTTCAAGAAGCATTTGGACAATTGCTCTCAGGCACATGGCATGATACTTAGCGCCAGGAGTTGGACCTGATGATCCTGATGAGTCCCTCCAACTCATCATATTCTATGACTCTCTAATTTGTGTCCTTCACAGGTGCCCAGTGGCCAGAACTCCCTCCTCCCAGGCTGGTATTTCCCCCATGTCCCAGCACACAGAGGAAATGCTTATTTTCGAGGCAACTGGAAGCCTCATCTAGAACACATGTCAAACCAGTCTGTGCTCACCCGGCCACAGCACAGTTAGGGAAGCTGCTTCCCCTCGGTGTGCCTGCTCCTGCACTTCCACACAGGCTGGCAGGTATGTGGCTGCCAGCAGCACATACCACGACCATATACCAGCCCTGGGTCATGGCTTCCACTGCCCTTGGAGATGCTGATCAGCAAAGAGCTCCTTGGGTGCTCCAATGTGGGCACTGCAAACAGCCTCAGCCAAGCACCCAGCACGGGGAGAAAGTACAGAGCAGCAGTAGCCTCCAGGACTACCCACGGCCTCAGCTTCCGGACCCCTGGAAGGCTTCTCTGCTGCACACCTGCCTCAGGACCACAGAATTAAGCCACAATGTGAGATTAGTCAGTGCCTGTCCTGCTGCTGAGTTGTATGAGAGGGCAGTACCCAGTCCTGACCTACATGCACCCAAATGACCTTCCCAACTACACAGACAAGGAGTGTTAACAGCATTTGCTGTGCTAATGGCTTCTCAAAGGGCCCCCATGTTTATGGGGCCTTTTTGGGCCCATTAAGGAACACAGTAAAAATTAGGTTTATTTTGTGGTTGTTTAGTGTCATCAACAAAATTACTAGTTAGCATCTGACTCCAAAATCTTACCCCTATGGCTGAGCTGGGAAGAAGACGGAGAGATTTCCAGATCCCAGCTCAAGGCCGCAGTACTGGTGGAAAAAATCCTGCTCTGAGATGCAAATAAAGCAAATTTGGTAGTGCAGCCACTGGCTAAGTATGGATGGTATCCCCTCAAAAGCTATTCCTACACTCAGCTTGATCACAGCCACACTTTAATGTAAGCACACTGCAAAAATAGAGGGGCGCTGACTGAAGATCTTGTCTCTTCCTCCTTTAGGAAATTGCAAACTTCCATTTCTTTAATCTAATCATTTGCAGGAGGAGATTCTTTCTCTAGAGAAGCCAATATAAGAGGGCTGAAAGGTCAGATGGGATAATATGTAATCCATTGTGATAAGGGCTGTTTACAGAATTATTAATCAAACACAAAAGGGAACAGATAGTAACATTTTTTATTAAATATTACAGTGGATCAAAAAGTACAAAATATCTTTTGCCTGCTATGTGATTGGGAAACTATTGGCACATAATACAGTATCAAAAGCATTAATAAGTACAATTTGGAAAACATACAAAAATTGAGTGTTTATAGTTGGCTCAGCTTTATTTCTGGTAGTGTTTAAACTAACACAAAGGTTACTCAATAACCTTTTAAATGGGAAACTATATAATATTACTGGGCCATTTTTGTATATACAAATCATCACCTTACAGAGCATATAGGCTACATAACTTGAATCACAAAAAGTATACAATATTTACAACAAAAGAAAGTTAAAAAAGTATAAACAGCTAGTAGATTATGCTGCCATTATTAGAACATATTTAAAACTGCGGGGCTGGGGGGAGAGGGGAGGAGGAGGAGAACAAGCAAAATATCAACCACGTGTACAGCAAACACCGCCGGCAGTGCCCACGGCAGCGCTGCCAATGCCGCCCGCCTCACACCAGCGCAGGCAGTGCCACTGCTCACCAGAATCACCAAAAACCAGGTGCTACCTCACTGACCACTGCAGAGGGAGAGAGCAGGGAGGGGGGTGAGGGACCCCAGAGGTGTCTCTGGAGGTGGCAGCCCCATGTCCCCCCAGATGGGACCAAGGTGCTGGCAGAGGCAGCACAGCACTTGCCTCCTGCTCCAGCTCCAGCATCCGCCAAGCAAGTTCTCTGTGGCTGGGACAAACAACTTCCCAGGCACCGACCCACCAACCCATCGGGCAAGCTTCTTACACCAGGCCAGCTCACAGCCATGGCAGACCTGCCGCAGACCGCCGGCCTCTCCTGCCCAGCCTGGCCAGCGTACAGATCACATTGGGAACCAGGCCCTGCTTCCCACACACTCCGCAAAGCCCGGCTCAGAGCATGGCCAGAAGCTACACATGAGCTGTTTGCTGCCAGGCCTTTTCCTTTGGATCTCACAACCTTCAGCATCCCTAATGCATCCTGGATATAGTGCATTTGAATTGCAACAGTTCTTGGAACTGGCTACTAGTAAATAGATTTATGACTCTATTGCCAATTAGATTCCGCAGTTTCCTTTACAAACCTACCAATAACAATGGTCTGATTGCACAAAGAAAGGCTTGTGCAATTTCATTCAATAATAAGGCCCCTTGAACTCAAACAATGCAGACAAAGCCCCATTTAAGACATTAAGGAAAAAAAAAAGACTTTTCAGCCAATGGAGAATTCAATAGTCTGTTGAAAGACTTCCAAGATTTCTGTTAAGAGTTCTTAAACAAATAATGCACAGCTTTTGTTGGGGGTTTATGCTACCAATTCTTTTCCTTTGCCCTGATGTTTTGCCCATATATTATGAGCTTTCCCAGCCAGCAGTAGCCAGTCTCCTCGTGGGGCAAGCGAGGAGCTTTCCTCCCCTCTCCTTGTCCCCCAGCCCCGCGCTGCCTCAGCACGGCTCCAAAAAGGCAACCAGCAAACTCCAACAGGACGTAACCAAAAGGGACACTGGACACTTCGTGTAAACAAATGCACAACTCCAGGACACACAACTTAACCAAAACAAGGAGAAGCATTTGCTATGCCAAACACACGACAAGCTTCTGTTTGCATTTGCTGTAGATTTTTATATCTCTCCCCCTTTCCCCCTGCCCTCCTCCCCCCCATCCCCAAACCCCTGATTCTTACGTGATTCACATCTAGTGCAACTTTCCTAGAGATGTCCTCCACACTGTGGCCTCTGCCTGGATGAGCCTGCGGTTCTGTTTCCTGTACGACTTGTGGAGCGGCAGGATGCTCTGCACTGGCACATCCATGTTCTAAGTTCTACTAGTCTGTTTATCAATCAATCAAATATAGTTTTACCACAGGAATATAAAGTATTTAATTGAAGAAGCTGGATCTTTAACAGTAGACGAGTATATTATTCTGGTTTCCACCTTTGGATATTAAGTATGATACATTATATATTGTATTTGGCTTCATATCACGGGAAAATTTTAATGACATGCCTAGCATGCAAAGTGTTTCTTAGTAGTTTCCATTTTTCTTTTCATATTGATCACACTGTCTTTGAACAGTAAGTGAGATGGTTTGAATCACAACCAATTTTCACATTGTATTAAAGCCTCCAAGTCACACTTTGCTTTACTGATGTCTGTGCTCAGCTGCGTGGTGGTGATGTCCTGCAAAGTGAATATACATCCATAGGAAGCTCTTCCATCAGGAAAACCCAGCCCCTCCATGCCTGAGCTTGCCCCCTGTGCAAGGATGCCCAGGGAGAGGCTGAGATCCTTGTGGGAGTGTGGAAGGACCACCCCGACCACTGCATGGAGCCCCCTACCCATCCTACCAAGCCCAGCCTGCTCGTGAGGCACAGGACCCAACCCATAAGCCTCTGATTCAAATCTGCACTGGCTCCCTCTCACAATTTCTGAAATTCTTGACATTCTCGCAAACCACAAATCCATTTTCTGCACTCCTTTGTCATCCAGAAGCTTGTGCCAGGGAGGTTTTGTTTTCTAGACTGTTTCTCTGGTAGGCACGAGGATTTCACAGCCTAGGTAAGGTTAAGTACAACGCTTGACAAATTCATGGACCACGATACAGGACAGCAAAGCTTGGTTGGAGGGGAGAAGCGGCGTGGGAACCATTGCAACAACAGGAGGAGGGCGAGAGGTGCTCAGCACCTTGCAGGATTGGGCTGTGGGGAAAGGAACCTTGTTCGCATCCTTGCACCATAATATCACCTACAGTATGTTTATAACCATTAAGATTAATGTGAACCAGTTGCTTCAGTTTGTAAACAGTAAACGTTACCACAAAAATGAAACAAAAACGCTGCTCAAAAGTATAAAGAAACTGGAAAAATTACAAACACATAATAAAAAAAAAATTAGGACAGCCACAGCCTTTAAAAAAGTTGCAGATAAAATGATACTGTTTAATTTAAAAAAAAAGAACCCAAAACAAAAAACCAAACATAAAGAGCACAGAATATACTGGACAAACGAAACTATATAAATTATTGTGACCAAATGTGACACTGGTAGTTTACGAAGTGGATATGTACAGTCAAATTAAACAGTGTTTACCCTTCTGTTCTAATAGTGTTAAAATGAAAAATCTATTGCCGTTTTACTATACATTGCATTGATTGAATCTTTTAAAGGAAAAGTTACCCAAAAAAGCACATCCACTGATTGTACAGATTCTCGGCCCACTTCTCCTTTCCAGGTTCATCTTGAGTCCTTGACTCATTGGCAAGAACGCATGGCCTCTGGTCCTTGGCTCAGTGAAAGGCAAACGCAGCCCTCACCAGGGTTTCAGTGAGCTCAGGACTGGGCCTGCGTTTCCACGGCTCCCTTTGAACATCTGCTCTTACCATGTTCAAGTCCTTTCAGAAAACACATATGCAAAATTCAATGGTTTTTTTTCTTTCTTTTTTTCTTCCTGTTTCGTTGTTTTTTGTTTTTTTGTTTGGTTTTCTTTTTTTGTGAGGGCAGGGGTAAGGGGTGAGGGGGCTGACGTGGGAGCCAGAATTAAAGAAGCAGTCCTGTCTCCATCAAACTCCAAAGCGCTCCTCTCGGCGGGATATGACTGCATCCTGGTTGACAAAAATACAGATTGCTAAATCTGCGAGACATCATCTCAGGGGCAGGAATGTTGCTAACTGAACTTTTCTCCTCAGACCTTTTTTTGTGAGCGAGGGGGTTTACAGTTTTGTGCTGGGATGTACAGAGGATAGCTGGGAAGGTGGGAATGCAGCTTGAGGGTTTATAGCAGCTAAAGGATAAATGCTGTTATGCAAAAGGTCACCATAGGAACTTCCTACAGGTGTTGCTGCAGCTAAGTGTCTGTACAGTTGCTGGGAGTTTGCAGGGGACGTGAGGAATTGTCTCTGCACCATGAAGGAATGAAGAGCCAAAGGCTGCATTAGTGGGGAGAGCACGGTCTGATTTTTCAAGTACTGCAGGGGATGAGAATATCCGGGTGGGAGGCGATTGTTCAGCCCTGTGCACAGGCTTCCCGGATACAAGCCTGGGAAGATGGGGGCTGAGAGGGGAAATTTGTGGCTTTCCAGCATGCTGCCAGAATGGAGGCCATGCACCGGCTTGCTGCCTTCCCCCTCTGGGTCGGGAACCTTGTCTTTCGTCGGGGTCTCCTTTGGTAAGTGCAGAGGAGAGACAGCTCGGATTTTTTTTTCAGAAATGACTTTGTCCAAATCCTCCAGGCTCCGTTTCAAAGGCCGGGCAGCCCCCACATTCTGGGGGCTCGTTCTGCGGTTGATGATAGGATGCACCATTCCCTCCATCTTCCTCAGGTTCTCCAGCCTCTGGGCCTGTTGCTTCCCAGACCTATGGAGCAACTCGCTGTGTTTTTTTGGTGCTGTCATGGCCATGGGGGACACACGGCACGCTTTGGGGTTACAGTCTAGGCTCACTGCCTGGCTGCTTGCAGCCTGGAACGGGGACATACCTTTGCAATCTTGCTGGGCCATGGATGAGTGAGGGTGGCTGGAGCCTGGAGCCTTTGCAGTCTGTTTGTGTATGCTCTTTGGAAGACTCAAATCTGTTGGCTGATCATCTGAAGAGGCCTCCACTGTTGCCTTTTTTTCTTGCTGATGCAAAGATGGGCGATAATTTAAATTTAGTTTTTCTTGGTGTTTGTGTTGAGTAAAAGTAGAAATATTTTCAGACTCTCTGAACATGTCCCGGGGGAGGTACTTTGATGTCTGTTCATTATTAAGGTGGTGTTCTGTGTGCCTATAAAGACTGTGCAGATGAGGTGATGAATAAAAATCTGCCAAGAAAGTGGGCACATGGGAGTGCTGCAGTGCCCTTTTCTCACTCATTTTATCTTTGCAGTCCTGGATATCTGACTTCGGTACGTATGACTCGGCAAGAGAACTGAGGTGATGTTTCGAAAAATCACAGCGCTGAGGATCCGGTTTACTTAGCACGTCATGTTTAAAAATGTCGTTAATTGATTTCCTTTCTTCCTTGGTTTTAAAACTCTGTACATGTTGTATGACTGAAGGCCTATTAATTGCTACAGGATCAGAACTGGGGGCGTGGGGACCTTGTGATATGCCTGAGGACAGTTCATCTCTGCTGTTCAGTTTCTTTTTGCTGATCAAAGGTGGAGGAGAACCGTAAGGATAGCTACACGACAGCGCTGCCCCGCTGACCTGCGACAGCAGCTTCTTCTTTGCCAGGGGTGACATGATGCCTGGGTTACCCTTTGAGTACAGAAGTGGTGTGTAACCAAAAGTGGAGTCATCATTCATGGACCCAGGCAGCTCCTTTTCCTTGAACATGTCGAAGTTCTGCACCACCAGTACTTTGGGCGTTTGCTTCAGTGCATTGTGGATATCCTCATTCCCCAGCTGGTCCACTTTCACCGTGCAGTTTGCGATGTAATCAGCCATCTCTGGCAACTTCTCATCTTCCGTGTCACTCTGAGTGGGCAGATGGACTGGGAAAGCTGTGAAGGGCATTTCTGGAGGTTCACTTTCTAAGCTGTCAGTAAAAGCTTTGTGTAGTCTTTGTTCAGGCTTTGTGTCTTCCAGGGCATCTGCTGGGGGGTGCAATTGCTTTGTGACAGTGGCATCCAGCACGGTGTCTTCTTCTGGGGGCACGGATATACTCGAGAAAGAGGACGAGTGATCAACCTCCTCCTTGGCTTTCTCACTGCTGGTGCTGTTTTCTGCCAGGTCTGTCTTTTCCAGTGGCAGTGTCCGAGCTGTCTCTGGTAGAAGAGGTGGAGGGCCTTGCACGGGTTGTTTTGTCTCTCCCACTGTAGCGTGTTCAGGGAGGTTTTTCTGGTCTGCTGATTCTTGATCCTTCTCTTGTTCTGATGAAACCTAATAAAATGATTCAATAGATAGTAGTAAGAATGCAGTGCATTTCAGCAGACTGTCCATAAGCTTATATACAGTATACTTTTGGCTACTTTTAGAGAAGGACTTGCCAGTCACCCTTCTGAAGGCCCTAACATTGGACTTAAACAAAGAGAATGATCTCCTGGAAATATTAAGAAATACAGTATCCCTGCCAGGGTCACAATAAAGCATTTCAAAACAGCAGATATTTGTAACCTGACGAGAGGCACTGGTGGCTTGACCAGATGCTTCAATGATGAGGTTACATACTTTTAAAATTAATTAGGCAAATGCAGGAGAGCAGATTTCATAACACAAATGGTAAGGCTATAGAAATTTCTCCTGCTAGCCAACTTCACGTAAGAAAATGACACAATTCCCATGTTTTTTCTTACTTTAAGTCTCATAGCTATCTTAAAAATTCAGTGATCACAGAGGAGATCATTCACACCCAGTTCTGCATTAAAGTGTGAAAATGATAGAAATGGCATACTAGGAATCCCTATTGTAGGCAGCAAATCACTGCCACAGCTTAACTAGGACACACATTTTTTTATTAACGGATTAAAATGAAGTTGTCAACATTCAGTAAGTGTGTGTGCCTGCTATTACAAACATGGCTTTTATACGTTATCGTCAATGGGACCGCAGCTCGTTCTGCTCCCCCATTAATACAGCTTGTGTGCACAATTCACACTATTCATCCCATTATGTAGCTGGCTGAACTGTGACCCGCAGAGGTCACCAGAGTGTCCCATCTGCGATCCAGCTGACTGACAGCCCTTTTCAAAACTGCTGTCACTTTCCTCTGACATGTCGTGGTAGAAGACAGTCATAAAACAGCAGCATTGTGTGAGTTCTTTATTATTATTGTTTTCTTTCTTCCTTCATTGTAAAGATAAGACGCATCAAGAAAGTTATCATCTAAATGCTGCTTTATGGTCTGTCACAGGAGCGGGGAATCGGAGACAGTACTAATGAATCTAACCCTCTCAGAGATTTATTTCTTCACAGCTGCTTTTAAATATTCCTGTCTGTTTGGTTGGCCTATTAGTTACAGTGTCTGTTAGTCATCCTAACTTCTTTTTAAACTCATAGCTGCCTTTTGCAGCCAAATACCATCATTAGGTCCTTTACAAAGTACCATCACTAGTCTCTTGAGCTTATAAAATTACAGGAAAATACCAGACAGATGAGCAAAGCGAGGAGGAGTTAAAAAAAAGAGAATCATATTTAATAACTGTACATTCTGCTCTTTGTTTCTGTTAAGCAACACTTTGATTGAAGTTTCAGCTATTGTGAGGAAATGTGCAGTCTAAGGCTAATAGCATTTTGTCTGGTGTCTTGTTACACTGACAATGTCATTGTGATGGCAGGAAAACAGTGAAGAGCACAAAGGCAAATGCAACTCTAATAAATTAAAGTTGTATTCTCTCCCTACATACTTCTCAAGGTACATGAGTTGAACATGCAATTGAGAGGACTGCACATTTGTAACTGGATTATGTTTTTCCAGCTCACAGCTAAGGGCAGTTTCTAGGCCACATGCAGAAATGGTTTGAGCAGTGGCTTGGTTGGGGACGTGCCTCCATATTTACGTGGTGGCTACAGGGGCTCCCTCTGAGCAACACACCATCACTGCTGGGCCTGAATAAGGGCTCAGGAATGGGACTCCACTGCCAGGGGCTGGCTGGGGTGAGAGAGACATACAGGCTTCTTTCTGCCTGGCCCCAGCAGACTTGGGTTTCGTTCCGCCCAAAGGAGCTGAATGTCTCCTTTCTGCCAGCCCTGTTAAGTGTCACCTCCTGGGCATGGAGGCCTCCCCGTGGCAGAGCACAGATGAGCTCTGCAGCCCTACACCCACCCCGGCTCGGAGCATCCACCCTGCAGGCCCCTTCACTGCTCAGGTTGTGTGTGACCACCTGTACGCAGTGACTGACATGCAGGCTGAGGTCCTTAATGGCCCACCCTGATTAAATATGGGCAGGACAAATCTTCCACCCCAGCCAGGGAGGACACATTAATTCTGCTACAAAAGGTACCACTTTAAAATAGGAAACAGACGTAACTGTCCATTTGCATTGTCTCGTCTAAGTTCCCTACATTTCCGATAAGCGCAGCTTAGGAACTCTTCCTGCAAACCACACAAAAATAACTGCAGTTGAACCAGCAGGAAGTTTGAGATAGGGAACAACAAAAGCTAGGAAATTCAAAGTTAAGGCTGTGGCTCTGTTGCTGACTTGTTATGCTGGGCTTAGCAGTGGTGGCACAGATAATGTGTAATGCATCTTGCTGATCCAAGACCCCTCAATAAATAACCAGGCATGAAGGAATGACAGCACAAGCCTTCCCTTCACTTCTTTCTTCCTTGCTTTGGGCAATTTGTGTTGCAACCTTCCAGTGACTGAAGCAGGTTTATTCACACTCTCCTCTCTATGTGTGTTTTGGCATTTTACATCAACAGGGGTCCTTGCTTTAATATAACAATGCCAGAGAAAACAAAAAGTCTCTCTGTGGAGTGCTCTTAATGTGAGGTATTAAAGGTGCTATTGATCAAGGCCACTTAAACCACATATTCTGCTTTGGATGGGAGATGAAACTGTCCTTATAAGCACAACCTAAAGACACAGTGGGACATGAAAACCAAAATTTTCAGTTCTCAAAAATGGGTACATGAGGTCTCAGAGGCATCCGTGTTTACAGGTCCTGCGTTGCTTTTTTAAAACAATGAAGAGAAGGATTGTTGGTAGCTGACTCAATACCAGTTTCCACAGAGGTTTAGAAACGGGATTATGTACCTGCCAGACGGCAATGAAGCCAAAGGAGCAGCCATAGTCTGCCGGGCACGTCACGGGTTTCAACATTCTTTAAATACTTACTTTCACTGCAACGCCTTGAAGGCTGCTGTCATCTGGCAGACTGAGACAAGAAAAGCAACATGTTTTGCAGGGGTTGTGTGTGAGGAGCTTCACCACCTCCTTCACATGTGGTGCAAGCAGGGCACAGGAGACAGTGGGCAGGATGTGCAAAGGAAAGTGCTTAAGTAACACTGGAGCAAAACCCCACTGATTTTTTTATCACTGAACAGCACTTGAAATTTACTCTTATTTGCATGAAATCTACCATCTATCTTACCCTGTGCTATGAGCATACAATCTCTTCCATGAGGACTGTCCTATGCCTGCATGTAACGTGGCTCTGTGTGGAAACTGGGGCCTGCCCACGTGAAGCAGGTGAGAGAACAGGAACCTATTATGTCTGAATAGGAACCTCAGCCAAAAGCCATGAGGGAAGTCGGTCTCAATTAGGGCTTGCAATGTGGTTCCCTCAAAATGTGACCTTTAAGTCCAAAAAGAAATTTAGTATAACATAATAAAAATCCCAGGGAGTGATATTTTTTTTGACAGCCATGCACAAATCTCTGAGCACAGAAGGGCTGATCCAGAGGTTACCATTATAAAAATCAGCTGTGTTCAACAGTTACCACAGTATTATCAACAGCATTAGACGTTCCCGCACCCTATACTTAGATTAGGAAATAACTGTGGCAGTTGTGTGGTTTCCCTTTGGCAGCTGCTGATCTTTTAGTGGTGACCACTGTATAACACAATGAGCAGAAATGGTACTTGTTAGATCTACTGCTTGGTCTTCTGCCATCACTGCTGTGCAATATGGAGCTAACTGGCTGCCATTTGTAGCCCAGCAAAATCCCAGCACAGACAGTACCACAAGAACTGAATTTTCATTGCTGAGCAAACTAAAAGGCCACTGGTTGGAATTCTCCACTTTAAAGTATGTACTTTATCACTGGATTTCATGTGATTAAAGTTGTGCATTTTTAATTGAAAAACTGAAAAGCAGGGAAGCAACCGACCTCAGATGCATCTTGGGGTTTCTGTGCATTATCTTTTTCCTTCTTGCTCTTCTGGTTTTCATTTTTGATGCGTTTTGTTCCAGACACTTTTGTTTTCGCTTCACCCTCCTGGGAACTGTTATCCTGTTTTCGAGGTTTCACTGGAGGCAGTGGCTTATCTTCCTCTCCTTTAATAAATCTTTCATATGGCAGGATTAATCTAGGGGATTAAGGAACAAATAATTGATCAGGTTTTGCCATTCTAGCAAAGAAAAAAATGTATCTACTACGAGCAGTTTACTTAATAAATCCATTTTCTTCCATGCCATAAAAGCAACAGTTTTAACTCTACATCTATAAATCCAAGTATAAGAAATCAATTTATTTGGCAAGATTATCATGTGGCATAAATTCTGTGGAGTTGGAGTCGGTGTGGATCAGCTGTCAGTAACAGCACAGTGGTTTGTGTGGCTACACCAATTTGTACCAGATGAGGATATGAAACACTATGTTTTAGACTGATTTAAAAAAAAAAAAAAAAAGCACCATTTATTTTTGTTTTCCATCTTTGCCCTTAACAGCATGCAGCAAATCCTGGGAAAACACCTACAAAGCCACAGCCAACTTGATAAGAGCTACACAATTTCCCTTGAGTGCAAGAGTGAGTGCCAGGAATGTGGCAGAAGATGGGCGAGTTGGGCTGCAGGAGCCCTGCGGGGTGGGCACAGCACCAGCCATGCTGCCATCCGGGCAAGGCACCCGTGCAGCGACAGCCACCACACTCTCTGCCTTCACCAGGGAGTCTTTTTTGAAGGAAGAAAGGGAGAGGAGAAGTTAAAAGCAAAGGAATTTTTCACTGTGGAACTGTCTGCCCCCAAGTGCACGGAATTGCTTTAAAAAAGCAAGGAAGAAATGCAAACAAAAAATATCTTCCCCTTGAAAGCATCAAACACACTGAGTTTTAATCTATGTGTTTTCCCTTTGCAATTTTTGATCTGAAAGGAAAAATAACTGATATAATTAAAAGGGATGGATTGCATTACAATCTCAGTTTCAACTTCAGTGATTAAAGTTTTTATAATGCATTTTGGTATGATTAATGACTCACTGTGGGATTAATACAAGACTCAGGCTTTAAAAATATGAACTTTAATACAGCAAACATAATTTGTTAAAAAAAAAAAAAAGAAGAGTTGACTCTATGAAGAAAATGTACTTTGCTTCTAAACAACATAAATCTGCTCAAATACCAGGAATCCTTAATTATCTTTAATCTAAGACTCCAAGGCAGAAACCTCTTTGGTTCAGATATTCGTTTGTTATCCTAGAATCAGTTTCTAAGCATGCAATTTTGATTTACATACTTAGATGTTCAAACACAGTTTGGGCTTAAGAGAGCAGAAATTAGATTGCTCGTGATCATAATATTTTACATTTTAATAAAATACAACATAAATTATGTTAAAATATAAACCTAATTTATGCTATATTAGAAACAAAATTCATTAACTGAGCATGCTCTGACATGGTATGTGCAAAGAGGCGTGAATAATACTTTCTAGCCCTGAATTTGGCAGGGCTCCAGTAATGAAGCTAAGCAGAGCCCACAGGGAATATTCATCTTCAGATCCCATTACAAACTGAGTTTAAACATGTTACAGCTGCTAAAACTGGAAACTGCTCCCTCTATGCAAACTTAGCAAAATAATACGTAGTTGCCAAATACCTGCTTCCCACTGTAATATTACAGTTAATGTTTATATAATAAAAAGCATAACTAAGCAGAAGAAGAAAAAAATAATCTTGTTCATACTTGAGGCTGCTACACATTTCGTTCGCAAAGTGCAAATATTGGTGAAAACACCGAATTCTTCCCCACGCTGCACAAAGCACTTTGGACTTCACTCGAGGCAAGGTTGGGTTTCACAGAGGGCAGCGTCGAGGCCGCTCTGCCATGTGTTAAATATTTAAAATCGCTTTTAATAAAAACATTTTATTACAATAATTGTTAGCACTGCGAGGGGAGTGTTTGACTTTGTTTTGTTTCCATGGGAACGCGTCGCCCATTAAAAATCTACATATTGCATCCATGAAGGTCTGAGACACTGTCCGGTGCCCCATGGGAGACGGAGATGCTACGGGCACACGGAAAGGACCTTTCCCTGGAAGATGCCGAGTGATTAACCCCGTGGCTCCGGCCGGGACGGGAGCAAGGCCCGGGCCCACACAATTAATCACCGCTCGTGTGCTCTCCACTGAGCCTCGTAGGGTAGCGCGGGACACAGACTCCTCCTCCTGCTTCTGCACCTCACCAGAACTCATTAGCCCGGGCGCTAATTAGTTACCGTGGCTTAAATTTCCTTTTCTGATCTTAAGGGTTCATGTGGGAGTACAAGGTTTTCATTTTAGTTATTTTTCACTGAGCTCAGCAGTTGGCAGGCCGACAGCAGTAAAAATACATTTCACATCGCCGGTCAGCGGCCTGGAGCCAGTGGCAGGAAATCTGGAATTAAACGTTTCGTGTATCGGGGAGGCGGCATGACTAAGGTAAAACGGAGTCAAAACACAAGGATAGCTTGTTCTAGGATTTTCCCCTCCTCTAGTGAAAGGAGGGCCGCCAGGCTGCCGCGGTGGCGTTTGGGGGTGGCTGGCGACGAGCCGGGCGGGAACGTGGCCCCGAGCCCCCAACACCAGGCATTGCCGCTCCACGCAGAGATTTCCGTCGGTTGCAATTCTCACTGAATGTTTTTTCGGTTATCCTGTCATGGTACAACACAATTACCCACAGGATATGATCTTATCATTTGATTATTAGAAGTTTTTATAGCGCAGGAGTAATAAAGCTAATACAGCTCTCGGAACATGCAAGCAGCCGGCTCACATGCCATGGAGGCTTAGCCAATTTAAGGTCAATATTGCCCAACACCGGAAGAATGCGAGCTGCTCTTAGCCAAATAGTTGAGCAGAATGTGACATGTCTGAAATCAGCACAAGGTAGTTTTTTTTTTTTGTCAAATATTTGCAGTGCAGGTAAGATTTAATCAATCTTTGTGCAAAGAGAGGTAAAGACGACGTCCAAAAACTGGATCCAGGTACCTCGAATGTGTCGTATGTTGGAAACAACAACCATGTTTTGAGTCGCTTTGAATTATGGCTGTATTTCACGACACGGGGGGGAAGTATCAAAGTGTTCATAAAAAAGGAAGATGGGGGAATATTTTGTGGTCTGAAGAATATTTACTTGTAAAGCCTGTGAGAAGACCAAATAAAAGGGTCTTTATCATGATCAAGATGCCAATATTAAGATTAATAAAATGTATTATTTATAAGTCAATTAACATAAATAGAATATGTAAGAACTAGTGTATTAAAAAAATCTTTCCACAGGCAGCAGATTTTTAGCAGCATGAGGTTTTTTTTTTCCTGGAATAATACAAGAATAACATTTTCCAGCCAAGAGCAGAAACAGTAGGGGAGTCTTTGCTATCACAGGGCTTCTTATTAAATTCAGTCACTGTGAAAAGCCAGTCGTTTTCCTTTTTTTTTTTTAAATAAAGACAACTTAAAATCAATACAAGTTAGATTAACAAATCAGTACTAGACTAATCCTGATTTATTACAATCGGCAATATTAAGTTTAATCACGTATAAACTGCTACTCAAAAAAAGATTTTCCTTTAGTAAGTCCTGAATTAAATAATGGTGCAGTGTACTGAGTTTTCAGATCTGCATCATCTGATATTATGAAAAATTCAATGTACTTCTCCGCAGCAGATGTCAGAGGTCAGCAAATCTATTACAGTAATGTAAGTAATCTGGCTTTCTGCCAACCTTTTTTTAAAAAACACTGGAGCAGATAATTTTGTATTTACAAATTCTAAAATCCTCCAGGGACTGAATCTCTTTCCCAACAAAAAGCAGAAACTTCACATTAGAGAAATGTATTTCACAGTATATCAAACATGTCTTCAACATTAGCATTTCATAAAAGGAAAAAAAAGCCCTTAATCTTTATTAGTCAACATTTTTTTTTCCCAGCTACAGAACTAACAATACAAGATCTCATCTGAGCCAGTAGCCACTACATGTATTGATTATGCAGAATGAAGGACTTTTTTGGCCCGACTTTGCTTCACAGGACACATGAGAGCACATCTATTTATAGGCATGATAAAAAAGTAGTTACAATAATGCAAAGGATCTGACCAGCCCAGAAAGAGGAAGGAAATTAAATGTTAAGGCTGCCAGTTTCCTCTTTAATTCTCCCCACTGTGTGTGGATATGACGGGGCTCTGGGGCCCGGGAGGGACCATATGCCCCAGACACAGAGGGCGAAGGAGAGGATGAGGCAGCTCAGCACAACCCCTACAATATTTTTCATATTGCTGTTTCAGTGTTTATTTTTGTTTTTTTTTTTCTGGTAGAATAAATATTCCAGCACGTCTCCCACTGACATCACTGTACTTTCTCAAGGGCTCCAAGCCCAACACAAAATAGCATGCAATGGAGCTTCTCAGCCACAAGAATAATCTTGGAAGGGCTTAAAATACCGAAGCCCATTCCTTGGGAGATGTTGCCCCATTCGCATGCTTGGCCAGGTTAAGGAGGCTAATTGCAACAGGAATGGAAAAAGATTTAAAATTTGCTCCACCAAATGAATACAGCAACCAGTTAACCCATGGAACTCACTGCCAATGGATATCTTGGGGCCAAGGGATTAGTGAGATTATGCAAGGATTAGATGCTAATGTAAATCATGAGAACATTAAGCTGTTAGAGCTTAAAAAATGCTGAAATGGGACAGGCAATAGGTCTCTTCACAGGTATGAATTTGGAAAAGGCTTTCCCCCTGAGCACCTTAGGCCACAGTAGCTCCAACTCCTTCCTCTGGAGGCACTGCCAGAGCCGGGGGACAAGACAGCTGGTTTGCCCGGCTCCAGAGGGCAACCATCTGGTTCAAGATGTCCTCTCAACAGCCAGCCAGAGCTGTCCACAGGCCTTACAGCCAGAGGGTCCAAGCACAGGGCTGGGATCAGTGGCCACCAAGCCAGGGCAGACTGAGGCAGCTCTGCCAACAGCCCCTATGTGACAAAGGGGCCACTATTGGTAACCTTGATGAGAGAAACTTGAATCTTGCCCCCTAGAAACTCAGGGACAAAATTGAGTGGCAAAAATTCAGCAGTTTTAAGGGACCAGCAGGAATGCCTGACCTCTGATCCCAAGAGAAGTCCTGTCTTTTTTATCCTGACACTTTTCAAAAGGATAAATCTTGGAACGCTGCTGTCTGTGTAGGAAAGGGTAACAAGCCACCTTCAACAGCAACCAGTTGGTACGGATAGCCAGGAGCAGGAGGCAGCTCTCCTGGACACCAGTGACATATTCCCAGCAAAGAGGGAAGAGGAATAACCCAAACTTTAAGGTCTCAGCCTGTTTTCCAAAATGGGAATATAAAATACATTGAGGAAATGAAGCAGTGTGTTTCTCAAGTCTGATTTGCCTGGATTGCACTGTACAATGCAAGGGTTATGAAAGCAAGCCTCATGTGCTTTTGTGCAGAACACAATAGCAATGGCTTGATTTGCATTTGTCTGAAGTACAAAACTGGCATGTATTTTATCAGCGAAGACAAAATATGTTTGAGTTCAATTTTCTTTCCAAAGAACTTTCCTTCCTTAAAGAAATGGCTCTTTCATCCTTTCATCAACAACTTTCCTCCACAGCCCACTGGGAGTGCTGGTGGGTAATGAGAATGGCTCACCACTGAAAGGTGGGAACTGCGCTGCTCTAAGAGAATTCAAAGACACTTTGTTTTAAGTAAACTGGAAATTAGTGACATTACAAACACAGCTGTTGATTTAGCTGCACAGCCAGGTGAGGGAAGCTCAGGCACTCCCCATCTTCGGGCTCAGCAGGGGTAGATGAACAACTCCAGTCTTTTGCCTTTGGTGCAGATTTATGCACGTGAAAGACCCAAAGGAAGAGTGATGGGCACAGAACAGCTTTCCCAGGTCACTCTACCAAAACTGCTACAAGCCTCTGTTTTGGTCACAGTTACAATTTCTGTGTCTAAAGGCAGCCATGCATTTTGTTTGGCAGGTTCATAGAGTACCTGCAACGCTTGGTCCCTGTGCTCAGGACAAGCTTCCAGATACCATTTTGCATTGCCCGTGGGGTGCAGGTCGCCTGGCGGGACTCCAAAATCCTGCTGACCCTCGCTGGGAGCTCTGAGTCACATGTCCATTGCACAAAGCTGAACAGACTAGGGCAACCTGTGCCATGCTAGCAAAACCCTGGAGTACAAGTGCCCTACTGCCCAGCACTTTGCACCCAAGGACTCCTGCTGACTCCAGTGCTGGCCAGGAAGTCTCTGAGGCTGAAACCCCAGAAATTTTGAAAAAGATGTGTGTTCTCAGATGTTTTGAATGGACAGCTAAGGATCTGTTTTAATGGTAAACAATTACATTCCTCTGTCATCTGATACTTTTTAAGACTTGAGGAGGGGGGAAGCTTTCTGAATTTTCAATAGTTCCTTTGTTAAAGCATCTGTTACTCACATAATTGAAAAGATGTTTGTTCAGTGGTATGCTTGAGAGTACAGTTATTTAATCTTAATGATAAAGCCCTGAGGGCAGAAAATCATAAGTAGAAACCTCTTGTTATTTATCAAAAAGAAAAAAAAATCAAACTAAAAACCCAGGAAAAGAGAGAGAGAACTGAGACACCTCATCTATCTTCAGGCTTAAATTCGTGCTTGATGGAAAATTATTGAGACAATTTGCAACTTGTGAAGTTTTCTGGGAGAGTCTGGGACTAGCTGAAGTGTGAGGGGGGCAGGGAAGTGGGGTGAGGACAAAAATAAAACAACAAGAAAAAACTGTTACTTGGCAAGTTTTTTTAGGTCAAACAAAGAGCTACTTGTAGTTTATAGCATGACATAACATTTGATTAATTTTTGCCTGAGGATATTTTCACACTTAACAGTGTAAATCAAAACCTACTATTAATTACAATGTGTATTAAAAGATAACCATAAGCAATTTCACATAGATGCTATACTAGCCTCCTACCTTTTTTCCCCTCTAAAGACTGGCTGCTTTTTCCTACAAAGCTCCACTGAAATTCTTACACATTACCAAAGTTATCCAAACGCTTTAACAAAACCAAACAGCATTTGCATGGAACACAGGGCTCTCTTGCATATTGAATTACTGCACAATATCCTTAGGGGACACAGACTTTATGGCTGTTAAAGGGAAACCATGTAAGAGACTTACTTTGACCTGCCTTGTGTTTCTGATAATACATAACATTTATGTGAGTGATCAGAAAGAAAAATGCAGAATGGGCTCTGAACTACCCAAGACGCTCTGTCTCCTGGGGTTTAGTCCCCTGGTAAGGGACAGATATGCAGGGTGCTCTGCAAGTGCCCAGGGGCCACACAGCCAGAATAAAACCCACTCCAAGACAGTCCCCAAGGCATGGGCACAGCCACCTTGCCCCACTGTGAAGAACTTCACCCCATCTCACCTCTCTGCTCCTCCTCAAGTTCCTGCTGATTGTGGCTCTGCAGAATGCTCTCCCACTCAGCAGCCTGAATTTGGTGAGAGCACGAGGCCCAATAAATCCCTCTCCAGCTGGTTTGGACCAGGATACAGTGGTTTTCCAAGTCCTAGTGACTCGTGAGGGCCAGGCTGTGAGACACACTGCTGAAGAGCAGGACACAGCCCATAGAGGTCTCTGTATCCATCACTGCAGGAGACCCCGAGGGAGCCTGGCTTCCCACAGCACCCAAAGGGGCCAGGAGGCTACTGGTCTATGGGACCATCCAGCTGCCTGCCACACCACCTTCCAGCACCAACACGTCTGTCCACCAGAGATGCCAAGGGGAGTTACTGCATGCCATTGCACACCCCAGTTCCCCAGCTCATGTGTGTTTGCGCACAGCTCATGCACAGGGCTTGATCTGGAGGAAACCAGGAGGAATCACAGCCAGACTTGGAGACAGAAAGAAGCCCCAGCAATTGCTAGTACTTATATTTTGTTCAATGCATTTTATTTGGAACTTTATATACCTTGCAAAATAGCAGGTTGGGTTTTTCTGTTTGCGTTTTTTTTTGAGGTGGTAGTGTAACATTTATGAAAAATCCCTAACAACAACATCACCAGCACTGCAGGCACACAGCCTATTGCTCCTGGCAGAAAATTAAAGCTGCCCATCATGTGTTTTGTGTAAAAGCAAAAAGAAACCTCAAACCCTGCATGTGAAAGCCACATCTGCATTATTAGGGGAAGGCAGCATGGAGAAGAGTGCTTCACAGAAAAGTAGCCGTTTCTGAGGGTTTCTTGATAAGAGAGAGAGAGAGATGTAGGGTACTGAGAAGGCTGTAAGAGTTTCGCAGGAAGAGTTGAGTCTGAATCCGCTCATACCAACCACACGCCTCTGTGATCTCTGCAAGTTAAGTGCAAAGATCTCTGGCTTTCTGTGATCGTGCAAGGTAAGTGCACTAATGGAGCGCAAATGAAGAAAGTAATGACCAAAATAACAATAACAACTCATAAGCTCTGTATGGTCCAAGTCGTACACAGAGCACAGTCCCACGATGGGAAAACATTAATGCTTTTTATATTGGTAATCATCTGTAACATGAGCAATTAAGTACAGTACTAATGGACTATAGCCAAGAGCCTGGTACTAATATTAAAAACTGACAGAGATGAATAGGTTTGGAAGGAAAACTAGGCTGACAAAGACATTTTTATGAAGTGCTTGGGCCTATTTGGAATAACCCAATCAGAGGCAGGTCCAGACCAGCCATGCCTACATTGACAATAACGTATTCACTGGCATTATGCGATGCCTGCTATGCTTTAAATAAAAACACCCATTGCTTCTACTCAGAAACCTGCACTTTCATTATTATACTCATTAATAAAACAAAAGTTGTCTAACTAATATACAAATAACACTTACTGAAACACTGGCAGCCTCGCCTTGTTTTAAAATGAAACCAGTCACTGGAAACACAAACCATATTACATGATAAATGGATCGGCTGAAAATACACACAAAAACCTTTCTTTCCCTTTTACCAGGGAAACAAAGCAAACATTGCCCCAGCTGAAGCACTCTGCCTACCTACAGCACACGAACAGCTACCACCACAAGCCCTCTCCAAACAGGGGGCTACAGAGCAATACATTCCTCACAGCCTTTAAATCTGGCTTTGTTTCAGCTTTTGGCATCCTTGGTACTGTAAGTTTGCAGCAATATGGTGGCTTTGTAGAGGTTATAAACACATTTAGACAAAAGCAGTAGTTCTTCATGGGATTTGCTGGACAGACAATTCTGCCCTTCCAACTCTTGTGTTTGGGTGGTTTTCTTTTTGGTTGCTGTTGATGTTTGTTTTTTTTCTCTCTCTTTTTGCCCTTTGTTGTGTGTAAAACTCCACCTTGCAAAGGGAAACCTGGAGAGGGTAGGAAGGTGGGATGCAGCGCCTGAACTGGGACATACGTGCCATTCCACTCCTCAGTCACTGAAAGGTGGCTGCCACTTAACAGCCTTGATACACTAAAGCCAGTGCAAACAGGAGCTTCTCTGTCACCTTGGAAGAGAGTTGGTTAACACAACATGGACACCCTTGAGATCCAGTTGCAGAGATGAATGGCAAGGCTAAGTCCAACAGCACCAGGGTCAGTGAAGTCAGGGAACTGCCTATTCTGCCTCCAGTAAGCAAGGAAAGGCCAGTGGGATTCAGAAAGGAAAAATCATGAGGTTTATTCAGCATTTACTTTCCAGCTTAATTCAATTTCCAGTTTAGCTTTACAGCTCACCATCAAGTTTGAAAGTGTATGTGTGTTCTAAATCATGAGCGTGTGTTCCTGCACTGCAGTTCTAGTTTTAGATTAAATGTCATCTGAGCACTTTGGCTATAAATGAGCATTACATTTACAGGTGCTGTAGTTAGAATTACCAGCTGAAACAAACCCTGACAATTTCATTTACTTTTCTCCAAGTCTGAGGCTTAATACAGCTTTCCTGTGGTGGAAAAATACCAGCTAACAGTAGAAAATTAGAGACTGGATGAGTCACTGAGGTTTTTTTGTATACGTGTTTTGGTTTTTCAGACCAAATTTGGTAAAGCACATTTTAGGTAAGCTTATGGCTACACTAAAACTCCTACAAGGCTTTTTCTCCAAATGCCATCTTCTGACAGCCTCCTGGAGACCTGGAAAACAGGTGCTGCCTCCTATCAGATGTAATCCAGAACTACATGATAGACTGGTATCCAAGAACTCGGATTTGAGCTCTTCACTGTACCAAGATCAATCTAACCATCAACTAAAAGACTCTTTCCTCAGACTGGCTCAAGGCGAGTAGAACTGCTTTTGGGTAGGCTGGAAAGGCTTTTCAATCTTGAAGGCATTGTTAGTCTGCTCAGATTTTCTAGTGAGCACATTGGGTTTTGTGGCACTTCTCAGCATGCCCCGAGTAACTGCTGAGTCAGGCACACAGATGAGTCTATGCATGGAAGACGAGTGCAATTGAAGGGATTTACATGTAAAAAAATAAAACACTGGCATCAAACACTGTCAGAAAACCAGGAGAGAGAGAGAAGGCGTTCCTGGAGTATTTGTGAACGGCTCATTTATTTTTCCACAACTACAACAAACACCAGTGACTCCAGGATTTCAACACAGAGCTCAGCAAAGCTTGCTCCCTCTGCAACCTAAACCTGCAAAGACCTAATGCTTATGTGTGCCTGGGTCTCCTCTGTCAAACAACATCCTCCAATGCACATCTGGTGAGGGAAGAGCCAGGCTGCCAGTTGGAAACTCATCAGCTGGCTTGGGTGCAAGTGGAAGCCCTGAGACACTCTGGGCTGTAATGATGGAGGGGAAGAGCTGAATCCCCACAATCTGATGAGTCAATACAACAATCTATAACATTTGTCTGCAATGCAAGGGCAGGGAAAAGCTCTGCCTGACATGCGCAGCAGCTCGCTCAGCTGGCTCTGCTGCTTGGCTCAACCTTCTGACTTTTATAGTGGCATTCCTTACATGCAACTTCTTTGTGCACCTGGGCCCTTCTGCTGGAGGGGTCTCCTGTAAATGAGTGTGACCAGTTCCCCCCTCTCCATGAGGATGGCAGTGTGTCCCTTGGAGAGGCCAACAAGTAAACCACTAAAATAAGGAGGAAAAACTGCCCACTGAGCACAGCTCAGCCGTGCTGCTTTCTGCACAGGCAAGTATGATCCCTTCCTGACCCCAGCAAAGTAACTTGTTTACGCCCAGGAACAAGAGACTGGACCTTCCTTATCTGAGCCTGAAATTTCTGAGCTTTTATTTGCATTTGCTTGTCTAAGGAAAAAAAAATACCGGAAGAGAAAAAAAGAAAGAAAAAAAAGGGAGTTGTTTCTAAAAACCATAACAAACCAAAACAACATTCCAGCTCCAGTATTTTATTCAATGTGTGCTGGCTTCACAAGCCCTGGAAGTTATTATCTACATGGGAAGAATAAGAAATCAACAGTTCTGACCAGCAACAATGGCTGCAGAGAAAGAGTGTTTGGCAGCAGCTCGCAGGCAGGGAGGAGGGAAGGAATGCAATGAAGAAGAGGAATGCAACGCTCGGCATGACCTACAACATTAACAGCACCCTGCATTGTGGGCCACCCCATTATTTTGATCACAACCACAATTTGCTTAATTGGTATTCCTAAAAAACGACAGAAGACAAGTGTTTGCATCAATTAGCTGTCGTTTCTTATTTTTCCTTGAATATGTTTTGCTCATTTTTTCAGCTTCTTTAACCAGAAAGCTGTCGCAAAAATTAAGATATAGACCAAAGAAAAATCAAATGTTTGTTTTATTTATTTAGTCACTGGAGAGAGACACTCTGGTTTAAATTACAATGGATTATCTGACTAAACCGTTGGGGGAATATTTACTGTATCTTTACGAAGCCTCTCTCCTCTTCTCTAATTCTTTATAAAATGCTTTGAAGGCTTTCCAAATTAATTTTTTCATTATTAAACAAGCATTTCAGATTTGTTATCTTACCTTTCATAATGTCTGCGAGTACATGTAGCAGCACTTGTGCTTCCAGGGTTACCACCTAATTCATCATAAATATGTTTCCATTGTCGACGGGCTGTTATCTGTAAAAATGGCAATGGAAAATTTAATCTTGCATCTTTATAGATTCTACAGCGTTTTGAGTTCACAACAACAAATGCATGTGTGACACTTTCAGAACAGCATGTACTACAAGCACTATAAAAGCCCCTACAGAATATATAGAGTGCACAGAGCTTTGGGTGTCTTTTTTTTAAGTTAACACAATGTCTGTTTTCTTTCTTTCTAAAATGGAGTGATCTGACTGATTCATTATCAAGTCACAAGCAATACGCACTCACAAAAGAGAATTTCAATCAATATAGGGTCATTAACCATCAGAAGTTATGCAGACAAATCCCACGGTGAATTATGAAAATGAAGCTCAAACCATACTCAGCACAAATAATGATTACATAGTTATTTTAACTGAATTAGAGAAAATAAATCTGCTGCAAAACCCAAATCCACCACAGAATTCTGTAAATCCATAAAAGCATAGTCCATAACTCTATATGTTACAAGCTGTTTATTTTTATCCATTTATGTCAGTAAAATATATAGATCAAATACTAATGAAATCTTAACGTACTCCAATGTTAATATTTGAGCTATGTGCTTTATTGGACCATGCTGATAAAAATAAACATCTTGTAACATATTGAGTTGCATACCATGGTTCTGGTTTTTTTTGTACAGAAATTAGGATTATACAGAATAACAGATGGAAGACCTGGCAAAAGGATTGTTTCTGAATACCACTTCATTATTTTATATATTCTGCTATATTTAAAACAGGAAGAAAAATAGGAATAGGACAAGCACAACAGATCACCCTCTTTTGCCTGCAGCTCATAAAGAAGGCTGGTGGAAAACTGTAGGGGCAATTTGGGGAGAATTTTGTCATTTTCTGTGGAATGCTGCGGATTTTAATGTATTCAGCCCTGGAGGCTTCTTCGGAGTTACCCACAGAGCAGTCAATGGCGTTTACTGAGGAGCTAAAGGCAGCAATCAGAAGAAAACAAATATTACAACTTGCAATCTGAGGCCTGTAATTTTAATCTAAACAAGAGGGGATAGCTACTATCATTAGAAAGTACAGAGTAAGAGGTGTTTATCTTTTGCTGAATATAAAAGGAAAACTCTTCCTTTGCAGAAATTATTCTCCAAAGCCAAAAGCATGGCTGGAGACTTATCATTTGGTGATGTTACAATTTCTTCAAATTTATTGTTTTCAGAGTTCTCCAGAAAACAGCAGCACTGCCAAATCACCATTAGCACCTGAGCATAGTTTGCACCTATAAATACTTGAAAAAAACCCTTTTATCTTCAACCTTATTTAGAGCCAAAAGAACTGACTTCATTCACTAATTTTACTTTCTGTCTTTTGTAACAAACCCAGAGGCCACAGGCACAAGGATTCAAGTAATTCAAGGATAAAATCTGCACAAACAAATTATTTAAATACAAATCAAACACTCATCTGAGGATAAGGTTCATTCTAAGTCTGTTTGGTTTAAGTTCTTATGCTGTCTCTTCCCCAGGCTACCCACATTTCTACTTATTATTACTACTAAAAGGCTAGAAGAACCGGAGTCCTAATGAGCCATAAAGAACATCACATCCCAAGAATATGAATGGATCCTCCTTATGCAACCCAAGAGGTCAAATGAGAGTTGGACCAAGTACCCTGCTGTGGAGGAATGCCTGAATGGAAAGCTACCTCTGGTTCTCTCTCCCACATTCCACTCATCTTCTGGACAAGCAGAGGACAGAGGCACGACCAGACAGCCACCTAAGCTCCCAAAACATCAGAGATCCCCTGAGGACTGCTGCAAGTGGCTTTATATTTAAATCAAGTCTCTGGCAGGCTCACAGACGAGGGCAACAAAGGTGCACAAAGCCAATCTGAGGTCTGTGCTCTGGCCCTCTGACAAGCACAGCCTGGCTGGCTTGCAAGGCTGTGGGCCAGGACCTGATGCCTTGGCTAAGAACAGTGATGCTGTGCAGAAGCCTTAAATGACAGCCAAGGATTAGTTAGCAAGATACTACTGCAAGTCCCCTTTTTAAACATCCTGATGTGACTAAGAAGCAACATCTCCATTTGCAAAAGGAAAATGTTAACTTTAGAGCCTGATCATGAGCCTGGCCCAAGAGTTGATACTCGAGCTGGAACATCCAGTATACATAACCAGCTTTAGGGGGAAAAGGGAATCCCCTTGAAATCCCAGGATCATTTTTGGTGTCTCTTTCCTGTATGCTGCTCATGTTATCCAGTTCTACCTCTGCAATGGACTGGAGCCCCTTAGCAATGAGCAGAGCTGTGCCCTCCCACACACAGAGCCAAGTTTAAATTTGACATTGCCTGGAACAATTGTCATTCTAAAAAAGCCTGGGGTTGAGTTTTCCCCTGCTCTGCAAAGTTTATTTTTTATGCTTAATAAACTTCAAAGGACTAAAGGAACTGATTAATTACATCCTTAATCTGAACAAAGTGCTGCACTGAGGAAACTTCACTGTTGGCATGCAGGGCAGCACTGCTCAAGCTGGATACCCATGTTGACCACATCCAAACTGAGGACTGCTTTCCTTTCTCATGCAAGTTCCTCCCAGTCACCTCAGTGACCAAGAACTTCCCGAGGAGGGTAATGCTTGGCAATGTTTTGCTTATAGTTGTGGTTCCCACCAAAATTGTCTGCCTTTACTGCTTTAGTTTTCCTATTTGTTTTTCCCTGCTCCTACCAGTATATACATCCCTCCCAGCACCTGTCACATTTCTGTAAGTGCCAGGATGCTCAAGGCTGATCAATTAATCAAGGCAATTGCACAGGCCACACTGCAATTGCCATCTCTGACAGCTTTCCATGCTGGCTAATGCTGGCTTTAGTTTTATAGCAGTCTTCTGGTTTGCAGTTTGCTCCAACCTACAGCTCCACAATCCTACAGCTGGCCCCAATGGAAGCCAGCACCTTTGAAAACCTCCATGACATCTTTCCCAACCAGTAGAAATTGGAGTTAAGCAAGAGACTGGTCTGCCCAGGGACCTGAGAGCAGATCTGATCTGGTTCCTATAAGGAGAGTATTAGGCAGTGACTGGTACTCAAGAACAACCAAATAAAACCAATGATCTTATCTATAAAAGTACAGGATGGTTTATACACATGCTTTTAATGCTGTCTTCTGCTTTGAAAACACTGAAGTCTTCTGCACTGCAATCCCAGCTCCCTTCCTCCTGAAAGGCTTCTTGCTTTTCCTGCTGCAAACATTATACAAGATTTTCTCGTCATGGTACATGATGTTCACAGCTCTCTTCAAAACAGAGCTCTGGGTATTAGTTCTGTATGAAACAAACCCAGGTAGCTTTGCATTCCACTGGTATATCAGTTTCTTTGGGCCTGCCCAGACACAGGACTGCTGTGTGTGTCAATCATTAATTTTTAAAAACTAAAGCACTTTATTGTTGCTTCCAGGAGGCAGCAGCTAAATGGGATCCCACTGACCTTCGGCAAAATCTAAGCTGCTACACACTAAAGGTTAAGCTCCACCTAATTTTCTTTTTTACCCTTTATTTTCTAAGACATCTCCAGGTATAGTCCATTCAGCAGCACAGACTTCTGCAAACACACCAAGGCACTCCTTTCATGTTGGCTCAAAAGGAAAAATGCTACTTGATGACTTGCCAAGGACAACTCTTTAGGTAAATCCTGAAAGTTTCCCAGCTATGAATATCTGCACCTTTTACTCACTTGACTTAGGGTGACTGAGAGAATTCCGTGCAATGGCTGTTAAATGCCACTTGCAGTTGCCCCCCTTTAAACGTGGCATTGTTTTGTATTTCATCCAGTGATTTGGGGACATTTTAAACCATTCATGCTGTGAAGGTCTGCTAGAGAGAGTGCTTTCCAATGCACTCTCCTATTATTAATAACAAAGATACTCGTTTCACATATCTTTGTTTAAGAGAAACATGATTCCACCAACTCCAAAAAGACAGCTTCATCTGTTAAGGACTAAATTAACTTGTACAGGTTGCTATTTTTATTAAGCCTGTAGTATGTCCAAAAAGAAGTACAAGGGAGTGTGGTATTACACCGTTACGATGACAACTAACTAAGAATTAGTAATCAAATGGAGGAGAAATGACTTGTAAGTACTCCAAGTGGAGAGCCCTTAAATATGATGCACAATCATGACTTGACACTATTAGATATCCTGCATATATATTCCATATGCAAAGGTAATGCTCTCTAGATGTCAAGCCTCACTGGATCCATTCCAGCCCCTGATACATGACAATAAAGGAAAGTCAGACAGATGGCTAAGAAAGTTGTTCTCTGCATCTCAAATCCAATCCCTGGCTTTTCTCAGTCACTTTTAGATCCTTATCCAAACAGGACTGGACTTAAAGGTCTTGCATTTTTCTGTGAATCTGTGCAGAAGCTGGAAAACACTGCACATAATCTCTCCTTGTTGCTCAAAAATGTTTTTTAAACCCCATGGAAACATCTATGCATGGACAAGGTGGACAGGGCAGTGGATAAAACTGAAAATGGGCAGACTGTCATTGTTCTGCCAAACACAAGGATGTAAAGTTTGTAAAAGCTTTATCTGGGGAAGTGTAACAAACTAGTCATCTGACCACTCTAAGTTTCCATATGTCATTTTAACCAATCTTTTTTCTGTTTCCTGTTCATAAAATGGCTGTCACACGCTGAAGTCAAATATCTACTTTTAAATATTCTTTTATTTACAATAGTTTCAAGAGAAAGGGAAAAGACCTATTTCTATCTCAATGCACAAACCACAGACCTCTTAATTTTTAAAACAAGTTAAAGGTGATGAAGCCCTTATAATGTAAAAATGGTTTGTTCACACCAGATGGAAGGGTACACAGAGATAAATATGTATTAATCAGGGCAGGTTTGAGAAAGTCGTTGCTCTGCACGACTTCTCCTCACTGACAGATAGTACTGTGTGTGAGAGGTGGATTCTTGTCATTATTGAATTACAGCACTCACTTGAAATTTCTGCATCTAAGTAGACCTGCCTAAGATCCTAGAACTGATACGGAGGTCCACGTCACCCCAATCATACACTGCCTTGTGAAAAATGAAACATGAATCAAACACAAAAACCTCTCAGCAGTGCCCACCATGATAAAATATATACAAATGAATGCAGCTTGGCAAACTCAATTAATATCAACTAGCCATAAAATAATAAAACCCAGGGTGTGCACAGGTCAAAGTATTGCAACAGCTATTGATTTAATACTCAGGGAATTTAAAGCAAAGGCAGATCCGTATTGAGGATGAGACTGTTAACAGAAGACAATGAGGTAAGGAAACCACATGCTCCATACACAACTTAAACTGTGTCACCAGTCCTCCCAACTTCAGCTCACCTGCAAAGAGCACAGATGCCTCTCACATCATAAAAACAGGATCAGGCCCATCATTTCAGCCAGAGTCACTCTCCAAACAAATTTGGGCTCTCAGGCATGTCAGAGGGTGTGAGCTCCACTTGCCTTGCCATTTACTGACCAGCAACCAATTGCTTGGTTTACTCCCTATGAAGCATAAAGCACCACTGGTGCATTTTCACCAAAAGTGACAACTGTCCCTAAACAACTGAGAACACTTGTCACTGAGAAAAGGATGGGAGCTTTGAGACAAGGGTAAACTGAAGCTACTCTGGATGACAATGTCACATATGTGATCCTTTCCCTCTGATCCTCTTATATTCTTCCTTTTGTCGGCAGACCTGGCACTCTGGCCTTGTGGTCACAAACTCACCATCCTATTCCTACTCTGTCCCTGGCACAGGGGTTCACCTGCTCCAGCATCCCTAAATCCATCTGTCTCCCTCTGGCACTGAAACTCAGCTCTCTCCAGCTCCACCACTTTGGGATCCCGGCTTCTATACTTGGTCCCTTCATGCAGACCTGGAACACTGCCATGAAAATTGTCCATCTCTATGGACAAGCACCCTGGACATGCCACTCTCCTTTCAGTCTCCCTCACAGCCTCCCCTGGTGCTCTGGATCAAGTTCAAGATTCTAGCCCTCATTTTCACTGCACTTTACAACTCATGGCAATTGTCGTAATTGCTGTAATGATCTATCTATGGCAGCTCTTCATTCATACATACCCATGAGCTCGCCTACACACCCCCCCCTTACACAGGCATGGGATGTGCTGATTAATGAAAGATAGAAGAACAATAAAAGCCAAATCAAGCATATATATTTTTTAAGAACGCTAGATTTCATGTTTCACAAAATCCCAGGCACACCCATGCTAACCACCCCGGGCTGCTGAGGTACAGAACAATGTGCATTATTGTATGGAAGGAAAACAGTGAGTTTTGCATTTTGGTTCAAACGACTTTCAGTTTCTTGATAGTGCATTTCTTCTTGTCATTTCTCCACAGCACAGATATGTCCCAGATTACTTTGTAAACAAAGCAAAAATAATTTCTTTCATCCAACTGCAGCAGGAACTGAACAACTTAATCTGATCATTGTGTGCAAAGAAAATATTTCCAGTGACGACATCTTCCTATGTCAATTGTTTTTTTATTACAGATGTCATCTCAATGTGCCATATTAATGCAGCTCTTTCTTCTCATTTCAAGATTTTAATCTAAGTTTGCTGCTCTAATATTTTATTGGTTCAAAATACATTCTGTAAAATCTGTGGCCATCAAATTTTCCTGTGAGCTAAAAATAAACTGCTCTTGTCAGATATGGTTAACTGATAACAAGTATCAGAGACTTTTCTGAATTACTTTGATAACTTCCTGTTTATGTGGTGCTGACCCTTGCCTAATAAAGATCTTTTACACTTGGAATAAGAGAAGATTCTGCAGCATACTCTTCCTTAATGGACAATGCTGATTACTTTTGAAAGCCTTTAATACATTTCCCATATTAGACATGAACAGATGTCAGGGATGTTGCCAAGTGAAATTTCTTTTATGCAATCTTGGCTTGTTGTACAATAATAGCCCTTTCTCAACATGGGAAAAAATTACAGACCCAACTAATTTCCTTGACAGGGAAGAGTTACATATGTTTTCCACTTGTAGTTTTTACGACAAGTTTACAATTTTGCCAAACCTGGAACTAATTGGGACTGTTTCCAAAAATGGTCCAATAAACCCACAATGTGTATAGCTAGTCTAAAATGCAGCAAATGATTGTTTGCCTTTACATTTTTTTTCCTAACAGGGAAAAGTTAGATTGCACAATTATTTCATTTAAGTTACTTAAACACTTACTGTTTCATATCCTCCCAGTTTTTGAGCAGCTTGAAACATAGTCCAAAGGTTAACTGTTAGAGGGACAATAAGTATTTAGATAAGCATTGCATTAGCCAACAAATTTCAAGAAATGTAAATTAAACAGTTAAAAAAAAAAAGAAAAATAGAGAAAAAAAAAAGCTCACAGCCCCTGAAAAAACTCCCATGAAACATTTTCCAAAGAGGTATTTACATAATCTGAAGAGTAAATATTAGCCCATACTATATATATTTTTAATTACATATAAGAGAACACACTTATAGATTCCTTAACAGGACTGGAAAAATACACTGAGACAAAGGTAATGGGCTCATTTGACTTTGCTGATAAGAGGTATAATGACTGTAGCATGTTTCCATAACTTTGATAATAAAAATTACTCATTGGGAAGAATGTTGCTTTTAATTATTTGTTTAATACTGATTTCATTAGCAAGCAAGCATGAGCCACACACTGGCTCACAGAGAAAGTCCATCGATTAGACAACAATATCCAATATTTACTGCAGCTCAGATAATGGGCTCCATAATCAATGAACAATAAGCTGCGTTCTAACGGGTCCTGTGTGAATGAACCCAGATGGAGCACAAATGAGCATTACCATAATAATTATGCTGTGGCTGGTTGTGCCTTGCCCATGGCTGTGGGGTTGGAGGCATGGAGGCAACTCAGTTCAAAAGATGTGCTGGGAGACAGTTGTTATTTCCTGCAGAACTGCCCCCCTCTTCATGTGCTTTTCATCCTGGCCATGGGGCCACTGCTTGCTGCTAGTGTGTCTTGATTTTATTTTATTTTATTTTATTTTATTTTATTTTATTTTATTTTTAATTATTTTATTTTTAATTATTTTCTATTTTTATTATTTTATTTTACTTTATTTTTTAATTATTTTCTATTTTTATTATTTTATTTTATTTTAATTGTTAAAAGAAAAATTTGTGTTAGCCCTATGAAAGGTGTATACGTGATTCCATCAACAAATGGTGATTCCCCATGGACACACTACAAATACTTCAGGTCAGCAACAACGCTGTGGACCACGGAGGACTGGATCTCTTTCTCCACAGGGGATGCTCTCTTGGAGTGTACACACTGCCTTTTTCCACTAACCTATTTATATTGGCAATGTTTGCACAAGGCTTGCTGGACAAACACAGAGCCCCATCCTGCAAACATTTCTGGTCTTCGCAGCATACTTACTCTTGGTATTTAAGTATTTGCTGGATCAGGCCCCTAATTTATAATGAATGTCAGGCAAGTCTCAGTGTATTTCAGCTAAATGTTAGCAAAGGGTCCTAACCCTGGTGGGGAATTTTGGAAATAATACGTTAGCTTGTCTTGCAAGCCCACCCTGTCTCCCTACTTGAGGGAGTGCAGAATAAAATGGGGAGGGGAGGGGGAAGTAATAATTTCTTCAACACAAAATGTTCTGAAAGCCTCATTGAACCTTGTACTGTTTCAAAGCTATCAAGAGCTTTGCTTAGGCCTTGATTTAATCTGAATCAATGCATAATGCAACGGAGCTGTTCATAGTACATTAATTTTACTTCCATTTCAAGCAGCCAGTTTTCAGACAAACACTGTAATCATTTGGAGTTATATAAGTTTATAATGGCTGCTGGAGGCCTGTTGCAATCAGTG
This sequence comes from Sakesphorus luctuosus, assembly GCA_013396695.1. Taxonomy (NCBI): domain Eukaryota; kingdom Metazoa; phylum Chordata; class Aves; order Passeriformes; family Thamnophilidae; genus Sakesphorus; species Sakesphorus luctuosus. Next base: position 1,231,580 of record VWZD01003431.1, on the reverse strand, counting down.
CCAATTGCTATTAGGTATGTAAATTGTTATGTAAAACATACAGGTTTGACATTCTTCATCAAAATAACACATGGTTTTAATCTGGGAGATAAATTAGAGTAAATAATATTTCAACCCATGGCGTGTTCCCTTTAAGGAAATAAAATATCATTCAATCTATAGATAAAGAGAAAAAATATCCCCATTTATAGCTTTTGTTGGAAACTGTGAAAGACATACATTGTGCTGCAGTATTTATGTAAAATTCAGTTACAACTGTATCTTCTCCACCTACAATTGTTTTACAGATTGTGGCACTACAAACTGTACATGCCAAAGCAATTCTAAACATTGCATTCTGTATTAAACAGATACAGTCTGGTTTTATATCCTCCAAGGTCAGTAATTTATTAACTATAAACACATTTCAGGGCTTAAAAATACGATCCCTTTTGTGCCTTTCTTGACCACCTTTAAATGTCTTCCTTTAATATTTGTCCTTTCATAAAGAACATCTGGGCACAATAAAGATACGTCATATTATTAACTCAGAAGAAAGGCATTACAGACGCTGCAGATTTACAAAACAGAAAACTAGAGAGTTTTCAACATGCCTATTTCTAGTCATAATCAGCGGATTTAAACCTATAAATATCCGGCAGCAACTACCCCAGAAGGAAGAGATGCAAATCTAGGCATAAGACAGTGAAATGCCTGGACTGGAAAATGTGTAGATATAAATATGGTCCCCCCCATCCATAAGGCTTTAAAATAGGCTGTGTGTGCAAGTGCTTTCTGCAGAGAAGCCAAACCATTCTAAAATGTCAACAAGAAAGTGAGAAAAAGGATACTTACTCTGCTTAAAACCTAAATAGGGTATTCGTTCAATTGGTGTTTTCCTTTCTTTCATGTATTTATAAAGAGCCACAAGGAAAGCCTGCTCATCAGCTCTGCATTCTTCACCTACGGCAATCTTTGATTTATCCTCACTTGAGCCTTTCTTACAGTTGCTGTTGTTACTCTTGGGTTTGGGCAAAGCTGACTTAGCCTCACATTTTACCTGGGAAAAGAAAAGATGTCATATCAGATCTGGGTAACCTTTAATTTTCACTTAAGGAATAAATACCCTCTCCTGGCAGAATGGACTGTTGAAAAAATGACGGCCAAACCACGTGACTGTGTTTGAGGGGAAACAAAGGAAGCTATTTATAGAGCTAAATGTCTTGTTCTGAATCTTAGTCACAACATTTTTAAATAGCCACATCTTTAAATCATTATAACTCATTGGTAATGCTCTCCAGCTCTGCATTTTTATGCCTATACATTGCTAAGTCACAGACAGCTTCCATCCTTCACATAACTTGCCATTAGTAAGTCTAATAATAACCTTCATTCCAGGATTGACACCGAGCATTGTCACCTCTCGTAGACAACCCTTGGAGCTGAGGGTGCTCAGCCCTTTCCTTCTAGGAATGCTCAGCAGCCAGCCCTGAAATGACACATTTTTCTCTCCTTTGGCCCATGAATAAAGATGCAAACCTTGGCAGGCCTTACCCAGGTGGAGCTCTCAGCACTCAAGTGGAAGTTCTGCTGTAGCATGGACTCAAGTGCTGTGGATTTGGGCATCTGCTTAAACTTAAGCACAGGCTTAAGTCTTTAGCAGAAGGGAAAGGCTGGTAGCTGGAGCCTTTCCACTGGCAGCCCCAATGCACTTGAGTCTCAGAACCCCAGGTCTCCCACTGGCCTGCCCAGCAGACATGTGCCAGTCAGGAAATCAACAAATTGGAACCACTTTACCTCTTATCTCCATTCAAACATGGAGAAAAATATCCAGTGAGACTGGCTTAATCCTGCAGTCCCTCCTGAAGATAATCCTCTCATTGAATCAAGCAAATTACAAGTCAAGCATTCACTTAATGTGTGTATACAAAAAAAAATTAAAAAGAGCAACCTTGCAAGCTGATGTTTAAAAGCTGCAGGTGACCAAGACAGTGGGACCACGTGATCAATACATTTCCAATGGAATACTGGAATCCTCTAATACAACGTAGTGGAGATGGTTACACATATGTGAGATTTGCACTGTCCTTTCAAGGCTTTTGAGCACTGTCAGGAGCCTTCTGGCAGTTCCATACCCCATCCAAGACATGTTCTTTGTGCTCCTTGCGGGAGCAGGGAGACTTTGAGCCAATATTTTGTATTTTAGGAGGACAGCAGGGTATATCTTACTGCACAGGAAAGTAGGAGCTCTTAGTCAAGCAGTCAATGGACTTTCCATCAGAACTGTCAGTGCTAAACCAGGTGCTTCCCAGGTACTTGTTGACATTTTGGAAACAACTGCTATGTAGAGCATTACGTAAGTGCTTGTAAACAAACAGCAAACATAGCATTGGAAAGACCACAGAATATTTATTATTTAATAAACCTACCCTGCAGTTCAGGCACAGGGAATGCAACATCTTTATGCTTCTGCAGGTAATAACTTTGCAGAAAGTTCTGACTTAATGTTATCTGCCTCTGTAGTTTTCCACAGATGTTGCAAAAAGCAATGACAGCTTTTTTTTTTTCTCCATGGTAATTGATGCTGCTGAAAAATCTCCACGTTGAGCACTGCAGGGTACAGGTTCACTCTTCCCAGGCAATGCAGCAGGGACTGGGAAATGGACTTCCTGTGGGATTTTTCTTCATCACTTGTTGCTGAAGTATGTCCACTGTACTGCTTGATATTCTCCAGCTGCACAGCTCCAAGAGATACTGTCTTCCTATGGCACAAGACACCATGCTTTGCCTTTTAGTAATAGATATGCTTGTTGATTAAACTTCTGGGTTCCATCCAAAACTCAATGCAGCTAACAGGATTTTTTCCTATTAAGTGAACTTTGGATTTCCTCATCCACTTTTCAGGTCAGAGCTGTAGCCCTTGACTTTTTTCCTTTGGCTCCTCATGAAAATTATTTAACAGCTTCCCCTTATAAAGTTCAGATTACACTGTCGTAGGTTTCAAGGCTTCACCAAAGACTGAGTTACCACTGCCAATATGAATGCATGACTTCATTGATTTTAGAATTTTTAATTTGAGCTGCAAACTTGGAATGAATTCATTGGACCTCAGAACAATTATTCAGTTTTATTAACTTCTTGCTTGGATTTTTTTTTTCGAACTGGACAACTCAGAACTATGTTTGCAAAGACAACCTGGGCATGAACACTAGCTGAAATCAAAGCTCACTGCTATGCAAGCAAACTAAAGGCAAGGAATGTTACTCCCAAGGAGACAAAGGGAAACAAATGAAGTAACATTAAGAAAGCCATCAGGAGGGAGAAAAATCCATGGTACACACAAACTCCCTCTCTCCTGTCTATAGAGAAGCAAGGTCAAAGCACCTGTGGAACTCAGAGGAACTCCAAAATGGCATGGACTCCAAGCAGTGTCAGGTTCAGTGAAGCTTTGATGAAGGCTGCAATGCTTCGTCCACTCCACGTTCAAGGCCCAGGCCTCACTTTTGGAACCTCCCCACCATCTGACAGTCAACACCAATGAATGCCCAATGATTAACGAGAACCAAAAGGGCCAAATGCCATTCTGGGTAACAACAGTGTAAATCCAGAATAAACATATCAGAATCAGTGAGAATTATGCCTGATTTGTACAAAGCACCACAAACTGCCCTTCTCTTTCAAAACCAAAGTTGAAATCTTCCTGGAGGGTAAAGAACTCGAGGAATGTCCTGAATACGGAGTTCTCCTTGGCCATGCTCTCTTTTCTGGTCTGCTCAGAAAACCTGAATGACTTGGTTACAAAGGGAGTATTCAATTTTCATTGCTCTTTCTTTGTAGCCTTTTGTATGAGCAACACCTCCAAGTGGAACTGAGGGCTCAGGCCTTGACAGGCAGCCCAGTGCTGCAGTGTGGATAGGCTGCAGGTGCCCTGAGATGGGCTCTGGAACATCTGACCACCTCCTGCTGTGCGTTCTGTAAGAGGTGGATCACCCGTAACCAAATGACCCGTGAACATTTATGGGTACACCCGTGTGTTTGTCTTCTCCTGCCAGGGGTCACACACAACACAGAGCACTACAAACCTGCACTTTACAGTTTCAATCAGATAATGGCTGAGGCGCTCAGAATAAATCTCCAGGTCTGAGAGCATGCCAGGCCACCTGTGGCCACAGGAAAAGCATATCCTGGCAACTTTTAAACTAATTTCCCAGATCTTGCTGTACAAATGAAGTGAGAGATTTACTTCAGCATTTGCACTAGGAGATGTAATGAGCAGATTCATTTGGGGACAATTTCCGTGTTTAACAAGTTAATCCTTTCAGCTCTTCGAAATGGTCAGATCAGCCGGTTTTAAAAAGCCCTAGAATGCATCTCTGCACACATCGAATGGGAACATTCTTTGGCAGGATGAAGCAGGTACAATGTGGGTCAGGTTGGAGCCTGCAAGTCCCAAAAGCTGGTCCAGCACTGATGACACGTGAAGTAGTGAAGTATGAAAGCCTCCAGAGTCCTGGGGATGTTCTGAGAGAAGAACTTGATATTTCTCTCTCCAGGAGAGCTGATCCTGCCCAAGGAGATGGCCTTGAATTCTCTTCCCAGAAAAGGAGGGAACTCTCATGGGATCTTCTCCTGGATGTACTGAAATGGATGCAGTTACCAGCAAGGATATCAAAAGCAAGAAGTGGCACATGAAAGACTCACTTTCCATGGCAGCACCTGCAGGTCCAGGACCACACTGTCTGTCCTGCTATCACCCTATTTTTAACAAGCCACCTACACTGGCTTGTTACTCAGAGCTGCTCCAACCCAACCAGATGCTTTTCCATGTCAGGTATCTGTAAAAGCCGGCAAAATTATCTGCTGATGGTTCAAGGTAAACATGTCTAGTGAGAACTATGTTGTAAGAAGGTACAAAGCTTTCTAGACACTGGCAGCTGAGAACATGCCATTCAGCAAGTCATTACAACCAGGCAGCTTGCACTGGTCTTAAGAGGCTCGGATTCACAGAATTCAGAATGCCACTTCTGCTGTTTCCTGACCCAAACCATGCAGCCACTGCAACTCCGTCAGAGCCATCGCCCCANGTATACGTGATTCCATCAACAAATGGTGATTCCCCATGGACACACTACAAATACTTCAGGTCAGCAACAACGCTGTGGACCACGGAGGACTGGATCTCTTTCTCCACAGGGGATGCTCTCTTGGAGTGTACACACTGCCTTTTTCCACTAACCTATTTATATTGGCAATGTTTGCACAAGGCTTGCTGGACAAACACAGAGCCCCATCCTGCAAACATTTCTGGTCTTCGCAGCATACTTACTCTTGGTATTTAAGTATTTGCTGGATCAGGCCCCTAATTTATAATGAATGTCAGGCAAGTCTCAGTGTATTTCAGCTAAATGTTAGCAAAGGGTCCTAACCCTGGTGGGGAATTTTGGAAATAATACGTTAGCTTGTCTTGCAAGCCCACCCTGTCTCCCTACTTGAGGGAGTGCAGAATAAAATGGGGAGGGGAGGGGGAAGTAATAATTTCTTCAACACAAAATGTTCTGAAAGCCTCATTGAACCTTGTACTGTTTCAAAGCTATCAAGAGCTTTGCTTAGGCCTTGATTTAATCTGAATCAATGCATAATGCAACGGAGCTGTTCATAGTACATTAATTTTACTTCCATTTCAAGCAGCCAGTTTTCAGACAAACACTGTAATCATTTGGAGTTATATAAGTTTATAATGGCTGCTGGAGGCCTGTTGCAATCAGTGCCAATTGCTATTAGGTATGTAAATTGTTATGTAAAACATACAGGTTTGACATTCTTCATCAAAATAACACATGGTTTTAATCTGGGAGATAAATTAGAGTAAATAATATTTCAACCCATGGCGTGTTCCCTTTAAGGAAATAAAATATCATTCAATCTATAGATAAAGAGAAAAAATATCCCCATTTATAGCTTTTGTTGGAAACTGTGAAAGACATACATTGTGCTGCAGTATTTATGTAAAATTCAGTTACAACTGTATCTTCTCCACCTACAATTGTTTTACAGATTGTGGCACTACAAACTGTACATGCCAAAGCAATTCTAAACATTGCATTCTGTATTAAACAGATACAGTCTGGTTTTATATCCTCCAAGGTCAGTAATTTATTAACTATAAACACATTTCAGGGCTTAAAAATACGATCCCTTTTGTGCCTTTCTTGACCACCTTTAAATGTCTTCCTTTAATATTTGTCCTTTCATAAAGAACATCTGGGCACAATAAAGATACGTCATATTATTAACTCAGAAGAAAGGCATTACAGACGCTGCAGATTTACAAAACAGAAAACTAGAGAGTTTTCAACATGCCTATTTCTAGTCATAATCAGCGGATTTAAACCTATAAATATCCGGCAGCAACTACCCCAGAAGGAAGAGATGCAAATCTAGGCATAAGACAGTGAAATGCCTGGACTGGAAAATGTGTAGATATAAATATGGTCCCCCCCATCCATAAGGCTTTAAAATAGGCTGTGTGTGCAAGTGCTTTCTGCAGAGAAGCCAAACCATTCTAAAATGTCAACAAGAAAGTGAGAAAAAGGATACTTACTCTGCTTAAAACCTAAATAGGGTATTCGTTCAATTGGTGTTTTCCTTTCTTTCATGTATTTATAAAGAGCCACAAGGAAAGCCTGCTCATCAGCTCTGCATTCTTCACCTACGGCAATCTTTGATTTATCCTCACTTGAGCCTTTCTTACAGTTGCTGTTGTTACTCTTGGGTTTGGGCAAAGCTGACTTAGCCTCACATTTTACCTGGGAAAAGAAAAGATGTCATATCAGATCTGGGTAACCTTTAATTTTCACTTAAGGAATAAATACCCTCTCCTGGCAGAATGGACTGTTGAAAAAATGACGGCCAAACCACGTGACTGTGTTTGAGGGGAAACAAAGGAAGCTATTTATAGAGCTAAATGTCTTGTTCTGAATCTTAGTCACAACATTTTTAAATAGCCACATCTTTAAATCATTATAACTCATTGGTAATGCTCTCCAGCTCTGCATTTTTATGCCTATACATTGCTAAGTCACAGACAGCTTCCATCCTTCACATAACTTGCCATTAGTAAGTCTAATAATAACCTTCATTCCAGGATTGACACCGAGCATTGTCACCTCTCGTAGACAACCCTTGGAGCTGAGGGTGCTCAGCCCTTTCCTTCTAGGAATGCTCAGCAGCCAGCCCTGAAATGACACATTTTTCTCTCCTTTGGCCCATGAATAAAGATGCAAACCTTGGCAGGCCTTACCCAGGTGGAGCTCTCAGCACTCAAGTGGAAGTTCTGCTGTAGCATGGACTCAAGTGCTGTGGATTTGGGCATCTGCTTAAACTTAAGCACAGGCTTAAGTCTTTAGCAGAAGGGAAAGGCTGGTAGCTGGAGCCTTTCCACTGGCAGCCCCAATGCACTTGAGTCTCAGAACCCCAGGTCTCCCACTGGCCTGCCCAGCAGACATGTGCCAGTCAGGAAATCAACAAATTGGAACCACTTTACCTCTTATCTCCATTCAAACATGGAGAAAAATATCCAGTGAGACTGGCTTAATCCTGCAGTCCCTCCTGAAGATAATCCTCTCATTGAATCAAGCAAATTACAAGTCAAGCATTCACTTAATGTGTGTATACAAAAAAAAATTAAAAAGAGCAACCTTGCAAGCTGATGTTTAAAAGCTGCAGGTGACCAAGACAGTGGGACCACGTGATCAATACATTTCCAATGGAATACTGGAATCCTCTAATACAACGTAGTGGAGATGGTTACACATATGTGAGATTTGCACTGTCCTTTCAAGGCTTTTGAGCACTGTCAGGAGCCTTCTGGCAGTTCCATACCCCATCCAAGACATGTTCTTTGTGCTCCTTGCGGGAGCAGGGAGACTTTGAGCCAATATTTTGTATTTTAGGAGGACAGCAGGGTATATCTTACTGCACAGGAAAGTAGGAGCTCTTAGTCAAGCAGTCAATGGACTTTCCATCAGAACTGTCAGTGCTAAACCAGGTGCTTCCCAGGTACTTGTTGACATTTTGGAAACAACTGCTATGTAGAGCATTACGTAAGTGCTTGTAAACAAACAGCAAACATAGCATTGGAAAGACCACAGAATATTTATTATTTAATAAACCTACCCTGCAGTTCAGGCACAGGGAATGCAACATCTTTATGCTTCTGCAGGTAATAACTTTGCAGAAAGTTCTGACTTAATGTTATCTGCCTCTGTAGTTTTCCACAGATGTTGCAAAAAGCAATGACAGCTTTTTTTTTTCTCCATGGTAATTGATGCTGCTGAAAAATCTCCACGTTGAGCACTGCAGGGTACAGGTTCACTCTTCCCAGGCAATGCAGCAGGGACTGGGAAATGGACTTCCTGTGGGATTTTTCTTCATCACTTGTTGCTGAAGTATGTCCACTGTACTGCTTGATATTCTCCAGCTGCACAGCTCCAAGAGATACTGTCTTCCTATGGCACAAGACACCATGCTTTGCCTTTTAGTAATAGATATGCTTGTTGATTAAACTTCTGGGTTCCATCCAAAACTCAATGCAGCTAACAGGATTTTTTCCTATTAAGTGAACTTTGGATTTCCTCATCCACTTTTCAGGTCAGAGCTGTAGCCCTTGACTTTTTTCCTTTGGCTCCTCATGAAAATTATTTAACAGCTTCCCCTTATAAAGTTCAGATTACATTGTCGTAGGTTTCAAGGCTTCACCAAAGACTGAGTTACCACTGCCAATATGAATGCATGACTTCATTGATTTTAGAATTTTTAATTTGAGCTGCAAACTTGGAATGAATTCATTGGACCTCAGAACAATTATTCAGTTTTATTAACTTCTTGCTTGGATTTTTTTTTTCGAACTGGACAACTCAGAACTATGTTTGCAAAGACAACCTGGGCATGAACACTAGCTGAAATCAAAGCTCACTGCTATGCAAGCAAACTAAAGGCAAGGAATGTTACTCCCAAGGAGACAAAGGGAAACAAATGAAGTAACATTAAGAAAGCCATCAGGAGGGAGAAAAATCCATGGTACACACAAACTCCCTCTCTCCTGTCTATAGAGAAGCAAGGTCAAAGCACCTGTGGAACTCAGAGGAACTCCAAAATGGCATGGACTCCAAGCAGTGTCAGGTTCAGTGAAGCTTTGATGAAGGCTGCAATGCTTCGTCCACTCCACGTTCAAGGCCCAGGCCTCACTTTTGGAACCTCCCCACCATCTGACAGTCAACACCAATGAATGCCCAATGATTAACGAGAACCAAAAGGGCCAAATGCCATTCTGGGTAACAACAGTGTAAATCCAGAATAAACATATCAGAATCAGTGAGAATTATGCCTGATTTGTACAAAGCACCACAAACTGCCCTTCTCTTTCAAAACCAAAGTTGAAATCTTCCTGGAGGGTAAAGAACTCGAGGAATGTCCTGAATACGGAGTTCTCCTTGGCCATGCTCTCTTTTCTGGTCTGCTCAGAAAACCTGAATGACTTGGTTACAAAGGGAGTATTCAATTTTCATTGCTCTTTCTTTGTAGCCTTTTGTATGAGCAACACCTCCAAGTGGAACTGAGGGCTCAGGCCTTGACAGGCAGCCCAGTGCTGCAGTGTGGATAGGCTGCAGGTGCCCTGAGATGGGCTCTGGAACATCTGACCACCTCCTGCTGTGCGTTCTGTAAGAGGTGGATCACCCGTAACCAAATGACCCGTGAACATTTATGGGTACACCCGTGTGTTTGTCTTCTCCTGCCAGGGGTCACACACAACACAGAGCACTACAAACCTGCACTTTACAGTTTCAATCAGATAATGGCTGAGGCGCTCAGAATAAATCTCCAGGTCTGAGAGCATGCCAGGCCACCTGTGGCCACAGGAAAAGCATATCCTGGCAACTTTTAAACTAATTTCCCAGATCTTGCTGTACAAATGAAGTGAGAGATTTACTTCAGCATTTGCACTAGGAGATGTAATGAGCAGATTCATTTGGGGACAATTTCCGTGTTTAACAAGTTAATCCTTTCAGCTCTTCGAAATGGTCAGATCAGCCGGTTTTAAAAAGCCCTAGAATGCATCTCTGCACACATCGAATGGGAACATTCTTTGGCAGGATGAAGCAGGTACAATGTGGGTCAGGTTGGAGCCTGCAAGTCCCAAAAGCTGGTCCAGCACTGATGACACGTGAAGTAGTGAAGTATGAAAGCCTCCAGAGTCCTGGGGATGTTCTGAGAGAAGAACTTGATATTTCTCTCTCCAGGAGAGCTGATCCTGCCCAAGGAGATGGCCTTGAATTCTCTTCCCAGAAAAGGAGGGAACTCTCATGGGATCTTCTCCTGGATGTACTGAAATGGATGCAGTTACCAGCAAGGATATCAAAAGCAAGAAGTGGCACATGAAAGACTCACTTTCCATGGCAGCACCTGCAGGTCCAGGACCACACTGTCTGTCCTGCTATCACCCTATTTTTAACAAGCCACCTACACTGGCTTGTTACTCAGAGCTGCTCCAACCCAACCAGATGCTTTTCCATGTCAGGTATCTGTAAAAGCCGGCAAAATTATCTGCTGATGGTTCAAGGTAAACATGTCTAGTGAGAACTATGTTGTAAGAAGGTACAAAGCTTTCTAGACACTGGCAGCTGAGAACATGCCATTCAGCAAGTCATTACAACCAGGCAGCTTGCACTGGTCTTAAGAGGCTCGGATTCACAGAATTCAGAATGCCACTTCTGCTGTTTCCTGACCCAAACCATGCAGCCACTGCAACTCCGTCAGAGCCATCGCCCCACCACCAGGAAATGAGGCTGCTGCCAGACACTGAGGGACATGATCTGAGAATGCAAACAGCACAGCTTCTAGTCAAAAGGGACTTCAGCTGGAAGAGGAATAAGGCCAGGACCACTGCCAAAACGCTTCAGCACCTGACACAAGTGGATTTGTCCCGTTTACACCAACAGTGTCCAGCCCTGCTCTCCATGGACCCATTGTCAGCATAAGTCAGAGATGGAGGACTGACAGAGGAGAATAACCAACGGAGAAGTCCAACATGGAGCTTCAGATGATGCCCTAACATCCCCATTGCTCCCAGCAATGAGAAGACAGTAGGTGGATCTCCATTCTCCCCCCTCCCCAAATACACTTCCCCTGCTTCCCCAGTAACCCACAGGCACGGTCTGTATAAAGTGCAGCACATCTGCTGTAGAGGGTTTGGTTCGCTGTCCTCCTCTTATTGCAGTACATCCACAGCTCTGAGACACAGATTGATGCGAAGAGCCACAGTGAAGTCAGTGTGACTACATGCAAGGACATTATATCATGAGCATGTCTATTATTTATAATGAAATTAAGCTGGCCAAGATAATTAATGCTATTAATATCTGCACTATGATGAGCACAGTATGACTAGATAAATAGGCGGAATTACTTCTTATCTGAAATATCCTCCCATCTGACTAGTAGGGTGAACCCAAATATAAACAGAGAGGATAAACAATTTGGTGTGAAGTGTTACTGTAGTTTTTAATTATCTAATACCTATATATCAGGTGCTGAAGAGGCAGAACTGCTTGTGCTACAGTCCAGGGTGCTTTGACAATACGGTCCATTCCGCAGTTCACTGGTAATATTTTAACATGAAAAATGCCTTGGGGGAAGGGGAATTGAGGCAAATTGAGACATTTTCACAGTGCAGATTTTGCACGTTCTTTTACAGAGAAAACATTCAGACAAACTATAGTATCTGGCAGGACCCTGCAACTCCACGCACCAGGCTCCATCGCCTCTTTCCATGCCTGTCTAATACGATAGTACAGATTCCAGCTGAGCACAATAGGGTACAAAAAGAAGAGAAACAGTGACTTAAAGGCAGAGCTTCATCATGAACTTCAGCCTCTTTTATCGTCATCAACAGAAGGCCCAATTTTAACTGAACTCCTAGGGAGGAGGAGGAGGTGGAATTTAATTTGCCTTCCTATGAGAAACTGAGAGCAGAACACTTCCACTTGACCTCTTTAACCTCCTAATCTCCCAGGACATTCACTGTGTACAACAATACCGACGCAAATGGAGCTATACATTCACTGTATTTCCTAAAGAGATGGTCAACAACAATGGAAACATTTTTCAGATACACATTCATCTAATTTATTGAAAGAGTAGGTTTGGCAGGAGTTGGCGTAAAAATTCAGTATATGCAAACCTCTTTAGCTGTTTAGCTCACAAGTATCAGAGTGACAAAGTTCTGCCTCAGATAAAAATCAAGTATTGCTCTAAGTAATTTTCCATCGTTGCATCTTAGAGTTTCAAATTAACTCATCTTGAAAGGAGCCATTTGTGCTGCTTTTTTTAAGAGAAAACCAAATTCCTATTTAAAACCACTCAGACAACATAGAAAATAGGATGCAATTTACACTACAGAAACTTCATTTTAAAATATTTTAAGGAAACAACACAAACCCAGAAATATCTAAAAGATTAAGTCTATAAACACAAATCAATGAACCAATTTTTACTTGCAGTAAGAGCCAGGCACTGCAGCACATACAGAAGACTCTGTAAAAGCATGCCCTATTCAGCAAACCCTGGAACATGCAGCTCAGCACTAAGTATTAAAGAAACAGCCCAGATTTTTTTTTAAGCTTTCATACTGAGTTTCTGCCTTTATATTTTTTTTCCTAATTTAAAAATGTCAAGATCTTAACATCATGGTAATGTCGTTTGTGTGTGCTTCTTAGAAACCATTACTGAAGCAGCTCTTGTTTCACAGTCTGTTTATCTTCAAACTTATATTTAGAAGTACATTGTAACAGGGTGAGCTGCTCCCAGGTTTATTTTTAATTCGAAGATACTGTCACAAACTATGTTTGTGTGTCACAGAATGTGAAAACTAACACTAGATGCCAAGAAAGCTTAAGCACTACCAGTTACCAACAAGCTGATAGCATTAGGTTGTTAGGTGATTATAGTTGTTGGTAACTTCGAACACAGGCATGATTTGAAAGTGAAAAATAAAACTATTGAAAAAAATTACATTTATCATTCTCAAGAAAATAAGTTACACTCTAAATTTGAAACAGCATGGTGGGAAACAAAGGCAGGGTTGTACCTAAAAAAGGAGAGTGTACTGAAAAGAGTATTATTAAGTGGTTTACCTTGGCAACAGCTTTGCTTTCAGAATTATTGTTGGAATCCTTAATGCCATTTAATGAATCTCTTCTCTGTGGGCATGGCTTCTTTTTGCGCGGTCTGCCTTTAAGATTTGGCGCTGAAAATTAATGGAGAACAATTTGAGCACATTGTCTTATGCTGGATTCTTAACAGCTGAAAGCATAATAAATAATTNGAATTAATCACCATGCTGCCTTTATTATTTCTAACCTTCAACAAGACTGCTAACTAATATTTCCAACTTTGGGAAACATCTGGCTTTGGGAATGTTCTGAAATATTGAAATTCCTTACAGCTCCAAGAAATGTTTATATATCCTGTCATTCTTGTCAAAGTTCTTCTGAAAAAGTTTAAGAAAAAAATAAAAAATTACCCTCGAGTCCTGAAATGGATCAAAAAAACCCTTAACAACTAGTTCTGGAAGTTGACAAGTACTGAAATAAGTGATTGATTGTTTCATAAGGGTTACATACCACACATACAAATTAACATGAATCACTTTCAGTTTTGTCCAATTCTTAAGATAAAACAGCTCTGAAATAACACAGTGACTAAATCCTAACTGTGTTGAGCCATATGAGGAATGAGATATGGATCATCATAAAAAATATCACACCCATCTTTCAATAGTGGTATTACAATATAAATTACGATCATATATAGAAATAATAGATGAAGCAGATGTTTGCTCATTATTACGTGTCCTCTCTGCTTTCAGATTTAAAAATCAGCCTCTGACTACTATGGCAACATTTAAAATGATAAACAATCATTAACTAATGACTGTACTGAATAAGATAATTTCCTTTAAACCTTTCATTTCTAGGTAACCATTGTTTTCATTACTTAAAGGGATGATTAGAACAATGTCAGAAATCTAAACATCACAAACCTCTTGAGTGTCTTCTAATTGTTTCTAATCTTACATTTGTCACACAGTAAGCCAGTGGTTTCAGGACATTTTACATTTTAATTAGTTTGCATAAACAATAAAGGGTGCTAATTTGATTTTATAGTTTGAGTAACACTGTCATATTTGGTCTGTTCAGAGAAAAAGAAAAGCTGAGGGTTTAAAATCAAAAATCACATCCTTTTTCTTCCCCCAATACTGCCACACAGTAAAAAAAAAAAAAAGTATGTGCATATGGGTGTAAGTCCATATCTGTGTCTATCTAAAAATATGTTCCTCTCCCTACAGAAATATCTCCATCTATCTCCAGTGAGGCACATTCTGCTTATTGAAAAGTGCTGCAAAAGCAATTCTGAAATTGTCATTTGAGGCTAACATGCAAAATCAAACAAAGAGAGAAAGAAATTATTACCCATTCCAGTCGACAAACATCTGCCTGATTTATATCTGTACTCATGAATGCTACAGCATGTGACTGCACACTACGTCGCTGGGAGTCTCGACGTGGTGTGGATGTCAGTCTCACACGAAATGAGCACTCGGAGTGTTTGCTCCGCGTTCACAATCCCCTCCCCCGGCCGCTCCATTACTCATCTAAGCAGGGACGAGCGGCTCGGCGGGAGCGTGGGATGCGCTCCGAAGGCTCCCAAGCCGCTGCCAGCGCTGGCCACGCCGCCCTGCCTGATTCACAAACCCCGCTCAGCCTTTGATGTCTCCCCGTGCCTGCTCTTCTTTGGCACATGACCTGGATGGGACGGACAGATCCTTCACCACGCTCAGCCCCAGCATCACACCTTCTTTGAACAACCAGGTACTGAAGAAACCAGAAATGTTCCCTCGGTTGGCTACGCCCTGACACACCTTCCAATCAATGGAAGCCCAAGCCTGGCTCAATACATGCCCAAGAGCGATGTGGCTGAGCAAACAGCAAATACACTTGCATGTGAATTACTTGTCCGTCCTTTCTTTTCTTTTCATAGAATGGATTGGGTTGGAAAAGACCTCCGCGATCATCAAGTCCAACCCTTGGTCCAACTCCAGTCCCTTTACCAGATCATGGCACTCAGTGCCACGGCCAATCTCAGTTTAAAAACCTGCAGGGATGGTGAATCCACCACCTCTCTTCTTTCTCTTTAATGAATAAAGAAACTAGTTCAAGGCTCAATGTTTTCCAAACATACTTGTTATGCTGAGTTTTGGCACTCTGCTTTGTATCACACTATAAAGCATTGCTAATGTTTTGCTAAAAGCTTTAAAAGCAAGAAGGCATTTGTTCCTAAATTCCAGGTATATTGAGCTTGCATATAAACACTGTTTGAATTGGAGCCTTCCACGGCAGAACTGGCACAAACCCACTTTGAAATGGGGTATTTGCATTCTCCCAGTGGCTCAGGAGCTGCAGCAGGGAAGATCTGTCTGCAGCACACACAAGGACCATCCCACATGCCCCTTAGGATGACTTTAAATCACATGAAGCCTCTCCAGATCTGACACACAATTAGCAAGAAAGCAGCAATAGGAATTAGTACCAGAAGAGAAGGTTCTTGCATCTAGTATCTCTGTAGAAGAAAACAAATTTGACATAGATCCAGTCACACTTGAAACAAAGCCATTAATATTTGCTCTCTAAATCATTATAAATAAATGCATTATTCGAAGATTATTGCATTTCAGTGACATCCATTTTGTTCTCGTGAGCTAGGAAATATGACTAGGACTGAAGAAATAATTTACAAGTCACATACTTGTTTCAATTTTGTCATTTTTTGTTTAATTTCTGACATATTCATGAGCGTGCTGCAAATGTCTTGAATTTGTTATCCATAATTATTTTAAAGCAATTTTACACACATGTTGTGGCTTAGACCCAGTCAGTTTTCAGGATGACACTATATGTTCAGTATTTACTGGACAGCTAAGTGAGTACCCATGTTTTTTTTCTGTTTTCTGCTGGAGAAGGACTTCTGGCATGACTACCTGGGAATATCTGAAATGATTCAATTTCTTCACATGTTTGTGCATATGGCTTTCAAATTCATTTTCTGAAAGCATTTGTGGCAGTGAGACCTGATAACTTGCACATTCCCAGAAGGTGAGAACATAAGCAAAGCAAATTAAAGTAAAAAATGAATAAATAAGTACAGAAGAAAGTTTGCATTCATTTGCCACCTCTTTAGTCTGAGTGCCTGTAACAGTATGAGAGATACAACACAGTACCAGTTTAAAAGCTTTCTTTCCTGTGCATTTGGCAACAAGTTTGCCTTTTTGCTTCCTGTTGTACCTGAAAGAGAGGAAAACGTGGCCACTGAAACATCCACTGTGACCATTGATGGGCTGATGGGGAACTTTTTTTGCCTCTACTCAGATGTGATTAGAAGGATCAGTACTAGTACTAGCACAGCATCGATGTCCTGCACGCTGGAGGTTTGCTGACTCAAGGAGCCTCTTCTGGAGATCACAGCTCATCCCAAATTCGCCAGTCACCACAAAGGGCATGCTCATTAAGGCCCAGCTGAGAAAGCCATTTCACCTGCCGAGTCCTGGCAAACATTTCATGTATGACCAGGTAAAACACAGCTACTGCAATATGCACACAGTGAGAGGTAACACTCCTTGAGTGCAGAGGAGTCCTGTTGTGCCAAAACACCAGCAATGCCCTATGTTTTTCTGTAACAAACTGGCACACCTGAGAGGTTAATGCAAAGCCTGTGTCATGCACAGCACAAGGAGTTAGATTATCTGTACATGCAGATTGGCAAATCTTTGGTGACCAAAATGTACCCCAGTAAGAAGCTGATCTGCCGCTCCCAAAGCCTGTTGTGAGCTGTCTACAGACTACAGCAATCACACCATGACAATCCAGAGGCATCTGTGCATAGAAATACAGACCAGGGATCACAGGAAGCTCAGTAGCAGGCTCTGACTCCCAAAGTAAGACAGCCACACAGAAAATAGAGGAGCTCATGGCTAATGCTGCTCAACTGGATAGATGTTTCCTCAAAGCTAGACGTCCTCTCTGTTTCTGAAGGCATGAGACAGCATCATTGCTCAAAAAATTGCATCTTCCCCTCCAACATTCTCATCAGTCTGTACAAACATCAGGATAGCCCAGAGGGAGAGGAAGAACGCAGTTGCCCGGCCCACCTACTCAAAAAATGCATATGGTTGTGGCTGCTGCTCTCCTGTCATTACCATCCTCAGTTATTCAACTTTCACAGACGCTGCCTGCTCAGCAGGACATGGGAAACAGGAGCATTTCCAAGCCTCACCTTCTAAACCAAGCCCTACCTCTGGATTTAACCTGCAAGTTCTGTGCAGGTAAAACAGAACTACCAAAAAATGGGCGGTGCCAAGGTCAGCCATGATTAAACACTACCTATGGTGGAAAAGCATAGGCCGCCACAAGACAGCACCTCTGCCAGCCACCTTCTTTTCTTGCATCCCCAGGATGGGGAAGTGATCACTGGGCTCACCATCTCCCTGTTATCAAGTCAGCCTCACCTGAGCTGAGAATGCCATGTACTGTGTATACACAACAACACTCAAAGGCACCAGTAAGTCAAGAGACAATAGCTGTGGTTTCGGGGTACCTGACTTTAGCAGGTCAGTTACAGTAAAATTATCTAATTTTTAGGAGTCTGATTATCAGTGGAAGTCCATGAGTTCAACCCTCCCAATAACACTGTTCTCCAGATGCATACATTTTGGCTAATGCAAAAGATGTGTTGTTATAAGGAGGGTGTTAAAAAAAATAGTGGCCTTCACACAGCTGAGGTCAAGCTATGCTGGCACTTTGTCAAAATCAGTGGTGTAGCCAAGAGTTTTTAATGAGTCTGGAATGCATTACCTCATTTGTCATACCTGGATCACTTACTCATGCTGAGCCCAAAATAACCTTGGACCTTGTTGGCTGCTCAACAAACCATGTAAGTAAACAGTACTGTACTCATGCCTAAAACATGTACCTTTAATTGCTTTCTCCACATTTCTTACTCTAAAGCACATCTAAGCAATTGTGATGCTCATGATCAAAGTTCTTGCCTTTTCAGGCCTCTCTGACCTGTGTAACCATTTCCTGATATGACTTTTTATTCTGGCTTGCTGATACTCCAGTTTTGCAGAAACACTTCAAAAGTAGGAAGAAAAAAGGATTAAAAAGAAAAAGAGGAAAAAAAAAGAAGACCAGTGCTGTATTTTGCTGAGGAATGTACCAGGATAGCTGCTCAGCATTGCTAATGCACTTAAAACTTGCAGTGCCAACCAGATTCTGGCTGCCTGTTGTTTTCTGTGACCATGTTTCTGTCCTGTGGAAAGATGAAGGAAGAACAACAGCATTTTTGCCAACTGCAAAAATCACCATAAAAAAGCCCCAACAACTGAGCTTGTAAAAATGTTCAGGGCCATCAGCAAAGAAGGGCCAAGCAGATCTGGGTCTACATTTAGGGCAGGCTCACAGTCAGGTGGGCTCTAAACACAGAGGTGGGAGTGTACCAGAAGGAAGTAATCACAAGCCAGGATTAAAGTGGAGCACTGGAAGTTGCAAGGGGTCAACAAACAGGGATGTGCTGTGGTGTGTGCTGCGTTCAGAGGCAAAGCTGCAGCACACCTGCTGAATGCATCAACAGCCTCTCCTCCTTGAGGGACACCCTCCAGAGAACATCTCACAGAATCATGTTGCACTGTGCCAGTCCTTCATATGCCTTCCAGTTAAAAGCTGTGATACCAGAATCCTTGTCCCCAAGCTGCAAAATCACCAGTAAATACAGAACAGACTAGGAGATCTTCCCTCTTAGTCAGGGAAAAACGGCAGGATGTGTCAGATCACGGAGATATTCAAGATGCAGGTGACAAACAGAAGCTGAAGATGGCATATGGAGGTGCCTGGCCATCAAAGTCAAGGTGGGAAGAATGGTCCCAGACCTCCACAAAAACCATGAACTGACCACGCCTGCTGGCAGGTGGCAAGTAGCTGGTGCTAAGGACATCCCTAAAGCAGCCTGGCAAAAGTTAGCTCTTGGCTGAAAATCATGGTTACATGTTGCACCTTTTAAAATATAATGAATAGAAAGTTAACAGGTTTAATGGCTTTAACACTTACCCCTCTAGGGGGCTTCTGGCATTCTGCAATATCTGAAAGTTAAGAAAAGCATATTGCTGTATTTAAGCACAGTCTCAAAAACTGTTCAAAGGTTAGTTAATCTCACATACTTTCTGGAGTCCCAGCTGCTTCCTTGATTTCCTTGTCACCTCCATCTCTTTATTTTCTCTCCTTCACCTCATTCCCTTTTCTGCATTCTCAGTTCAGGATCTTAAATTTCATTTATTTTCCTTTCACCCCTCAAAGTTTATTTAAAAACTTTTTCCTCCTCAAAAGAGAGCCTGAGAGGGAGGGCCTGGGGCATTTATCACCCAGGCTGGCTAAGCTGAGCTGGTGAAGGGAAGCAAGTTGTAACCAACCCAATATTGCATCGAAGTGTCAGAAATTGAAGTGGCTGTAAAATAAAGCAGGAGATCAGACTACGCTAAAAGAAGCCAGACCTTTGTTTAGAAGAATCAAGTGAACTTGAGGAAGTTCTCAGCAGGATCCCAAGCACACCGATGGAAGTCAGTGATGAGCACTCACCAAGCCAAGCTCCCATCGAGATGTGCAGGTCAGACAGCCCTCCCTGCAAACACACACCTCTTACTCACTCAAGCTGCACATAAACCAACTTGAATATTAAAATTAGTTTTACTGATCTTTTTCTTAATGCAAACACTTGTTTATTCCATTCTTTATAACTGAACAAGGCAGACCTGACCTGGAAACCCTAGAGCACAGCAGTGAACAACCTTGCAGGGAACGCTAAGGAACCACGCTGCTTTCTAACCCACACGGAGAAAGAGCGGGCTTGTGTAACCATTTCTGAAAGTTTTGTTTTGGAAATGAGATATCCCATGCTCCATGTGGGGAAAATCAATTTGCTACCTCTCTAAGGAAAACATTCCTCATTTGGAAATAAGTGAAACAGACACTTCCTTGTGTGGATTAATGTGGAGACATATGACTTGCTGCAGACTGTTGTTTTGACCCCCCTTCTGACCAGACAATCTCTGAAAAAAAGCAAAATGGTAGTATTTTTCATGGATTACAGTTCAGACTAGCATTGCTTTTAATAGAAAAGCTAGGGGAACTGCAAATATCAGGTGAGCCAATTTTGCCAAAACCTGAATGTTTCTTTTTTCCATGGAAGACATGGACAAGATTCAGGATGAGTCTTGGAGTTTCTTTTTCTTCATTTCAGCATGGTTGGAAGTTAAGACAACCTTTTCTTGATCTGGGCTTCGTTATATTCTGCTCTTTTGGTGAGTTTTATTGGGGGGTGGGGGGGCGGTTGGTGTTCTTTTGATTTGGTGTTTTTTTTTTTTCTGGACAAAATCTATACATGTGTTGGAAATTATGAAGTGCAGTAAATTGAAAAGGGAAGCTGAAGACTTCAGAGAAAAATCTGTGCTTGACAAATATGTGACATTCAAGTAGACCTTAGAGCAAATTAAAATAATACGAATAAAAAAATCCAGTGTAGGCCTATTACTGGCTACAGATGACAGGATTGTTCCTAATGATTCAAAAAGAGGCAGAGGTGTTTGGTAAATATTTGTTCCATATTTGCAAAGAAGCCAGATGATATGCTTGCAAAAGAATATAATTAAAGCCAGTCAATTGACTTGGTTTTACAGAAACCAGACCTTAAAACAACAGAAAAGAAAAACAAACAAAGCACCTTATTTTACACTTTGAAACTACAAGCTTGGTTAGAGAAACCAGCTGCGTGCATGGAATTTACCTGCATTCAGTAAGACAGCTGATTTAATACTACATAATTCTTTGATGAAAAAACAGCCCTATGTAATTTTATTCAAGCATACATTGAATGAGTTAAGAGCCAGCTAAATGACAGAGCTAAAAGCAGGCATCAATTGGGAATTTCTTTGAAATGAAATGACTTCTGGTGGGATTCCGCAGGGGTTGCTCCTGGACTTGCTAGTATTACAAGTTTTCATCAGTGAAATAAATATGAAGTCCCTGACAGTAATATTCACACTGACACAAGGACTGGCACAATGCTAAGACTGACTCATACAAATGAGTAATCAGAAGGAAAAACGGACCAGGAAAACACAACACTCCTCAGTACAGCTCCAGCATGAAACCTGTGAGCAACGATTACGGGTCCCACTGACCAAGCCAAGACTGACACTTCACAGGCCACTCCCCACTGGAAATTCAACATACCCTGATAGGAAGATGCCATGGCCAACAGGATGTCTGCCTTCAAGGAGGTCTGAATAACTCAAGTTGTGCTGGGTTTGAGCAAAAATGACTGAGAAGTGACTTCACTAGGTAATATGAGAGCCTCAAAGGTGAGAAAAAGCTGGCAGTCAGAAGCAAGCAGGCATACCCAGGCGTGCCTAGGCACTGCAGTCCTTGCATATGATCTCATGCCAGAATATGGAGCCATGTGTATGACCAGCTTTCTCAAGACCTTTCAGGAAAAGCCTGAGCCAGACACAAGCTAGTGTGCACAGTGCAGGAAGAAACACATGCAATGTGAGGGTCAAGATAGCAGAGTGGGGCTGGGTGTCCTGCCTCAGGCGTGGCGAGGGCCGGGTCTGGTGCTGTGCCAGCAGAGCCTGGCCGTGCGGGCGGCTCAGCAGCCTGGCTGGATGCACCGAGTAGGCGTCCAGCTGTCTGGCTGGGCTCCTCACTCCAACAGCTGTTTCCCTTCTCCTTCAGAAAAAAGGTGGTGAACTGGATGAAAGCATTTGCCAGCAATTTTGGCTGATGAGCCAGTACTTGGGGTTCATACCAGATTAGATGACTCAGTGGTTCTTCTGGTGAGAAACTGCATGAGCATAGGATCAAACACAGTGAAGTACTGAGCTATGCAGGACAAGGAACACGAAGAGCTGGAGCCTTGATTCAGCAAAGTACATGCCTAACTCGTAAAGACTTGGACATGGAAAGACCTCTGATGACCTCACTGGGGCTATTCACATCTTTGAGGCTGAGCCTGTGTGAAGCACTGAACACAACCAAGCCAGCATGGCTCTCTCTGTCACTACTGGGAAAGAAGCATTCAAGCCCTGAACAAAGAAATCTTCCAGTCTCTCAATGAAACACCATGCTTGGGCAGCATCAGAGGATCAGACATGGGTTCATCAGGTTTCCCTATCCCTCAGAAATCTGCAGTCAATCTCCATTCTTGAAACCCTCCATCCCCAGAGGTCACCCCCTGGCAAGCTGCACCCAGCAGACAGGGCCTTCACTTTCTGTAGGGGGGTCACAGCAATACTCAAGAAGTGCAGGTCTGACTTCGCAGAATAGTCTGGGTTAAAAAAAAAAAATCAAGCAAGTAAAGAAAGGAAAGTGAATGGGCTCTAACAGATTATGTAATAGCCAAGACAAAAGCAGTGCAAGCAGGGCAGCAAGAAGTGAAAATGCACAGCAAACCCATGGAACTCAGGCTGTCTGATCAAAACTCATCAGAATACTCAAGGTAGACTTCCCATTAGAGGGCTTTAGAAAATAAAAGGCAAATCTTAAGGCGGTTTTCCTAGCAATGTTTCTTTTTCTCTCCAGTAAAAGCCAGTGTTTGTGTAATTGCTGTCTAGCAGAGTCAGCAGTACCCAATGGAGACGTGACCTACATACCTCGGAAATACAATAGATACGTAATCAGTCCTATCCACGTAGATAGACAGATGACATGGGCTAATTGACTGGTGGATATCGTGCATGGATATAAACAGGCTGAAATTCATGCCAGAAGGATAAAATGGACAGCTTTCCAAGACCTTGCTTTCGGGAATGACAAGGGCAGGTAGGAAGCAAGGATCATTCAGTTGTGCACAATGTGAAAATGACAAATACATTATTTAAATAATCTTTTGCATTACTGATTTGTAATTGACTATATAAGAAATTTTTTTTTAGTGTAAGAATATTATAATTTTCTTTTTTTTCCCCCTGTGCACTTGATCATTGCACTGCAAAGTAATCAAAATTTGTTAGGCATAATCAACCTGCATGAAGATATTAGTAAAGTGACAAGCAGAAACTACAGAGTAAGCTCCCCCCTTCGATGTCAACATTCAGCTGCCACCACAACAAGGACTACACAAGGCATTAGGTGGAGGCAGGACCAACAGCCACAGCCTAAGCCCTGCTCCATTCACACCTCTGGGTCATCACCAACTTCACCAGCAGCAGTTGGCTCACCAGGCCCCCCCATCACAGTGCACACAGGAATAGTTCAGAGGTTCAGGAATAACTCTGCCTCTGCAGACAGCCTGGGACAAAGCCTTTGTACTCTGGGAGACTTGTGTACACCTGACATGGGGCTTTAATGCTGGGGTGCACAGGTGATGCTGCCCAGCACTGCTGAGCACAGTGGGGATCTGCACTTTTTCACCAGTAAAACATAGCAGTGGAACTCTGGTAATTTTGTCAGGTTGTACATGAGTAGAAATGGAATCTGTGTAACTCCCCAAATACATAAAAACTGGTGGTTTTAAAGCTCTGATCATAAGATCATGTGCCCAGTTTAAATGAGTGCAAACCCCATGGACTCAGTGTAATCATCCCAAACATCAACACAAACAAAACTGAGCCCATCTCTGCATTACAGACCCAGTAAATCTCTAGCACTCAGAAAAATCCAAATAAAACTGAGCTGTATCCATAAATTTATCTGAGGAGGGCAGGGTTTAAACTAAATATGCAGTCAGTTGTGCAATATCCTTTCGTAGTCAATACGAGTTCTTAGGAAATTATCTGAGTGAATTAAGTGGAGGACTATTAAACAATTTACACACTTCCTTGTGTTTCAGATGTCTAATTATAGCTGTGTTTGTCTCTCCCCGCAGAACTGTTGTATACCACATGGTATGCATATTTCAGCATCCAGCATTATTAACTCATGACCGACTGTCAGTTGATCATTATCTAACACATGGGGTCTGCAAAAAAAGCCTTATTTGGGCAAAAGCGGCTTCGGACCCGCTCCCGCCGCATTTTCCCCCAGAAGAACTTCAGTCGCATTATTATTTGCTGTCAATGGAAACTCCGAGGTTACATATGTGAAATCTGCAGACAGGAAAATAAATCCTCACCGAGTTTAAACACTTAGTTGATATTAAAACCATCTCCAGCTTGGCTGGTTTTAAGCAAACTCTCAGTTGCCCTCTAGTGTCCCCCTGCTGCCACGCCAGGCAGCCGCAGCCAAGGTCACTCCATTTAACCCCAGTTCGTGCCATGAGATTTGCTATTCACGTCAATATTTTGCACAAAACGGTGAGGAGGGGGGCTTTTCCCTCCCAGATATTTCAGGGCTCGAGCCCCTGGAAGCCCAGAGCTTGCATAATGTTTACAGCTGTAATTGTGGCACATGACACACAGTTTTATGAGCGAGAATCTCTGAAATCGCTCTGCGCGCTGCACTCCATAAAGTTCATTCATAACTAAAAATAGACTAATGTACAAACTGATTTAGCATTATACTGAAGCTAAGGAACATAGGGAGTCTGCAGAATTCCCTAATATGGAAGAGAAGCTGAGTTTTCAAAAGCAGCAGTTTATTTGTCTCTGAAAATCGACAACATATGTAAAAGATTTAGTATACAGAACCAGGTGTATATATAGCCTAGATCTTCATATGTGCCCTTTTTCATTCTATATAAAGGCTTTATACAGCCTGAAACTATATATTTAATAATAGATTACTAAATTAAGTCTGCACAATCACTTCATAAAAAAAATCATTTCAATTTAAAATACAGCTGTAGGGGTTTGGACAATTTCCTGCATAATAGAGGCCCATCCCTGAAATGTAAATAACACCGGTATTAAAACAAGTCAATCAGGCACATCAGGAAAAAAACCCCGTACATGAAAACAAATGCATTTTCCAGCCCATCCTAAGTAAGGATGCCAAGCCTTTATTATATTTGAATGCTGCTTTGATAAATCACTTCTGCTTCAGCCGGCTCTTTTTTTTTAACAAATGTCCTGTTCTTCCTAAGCGAAATCCAGGGCTGATTAAGTCTTAGCATTTTGAACACAACAAACCATCAGGGTTTTGCAATAAGAATTATTCACTGCCTTCCTGTGTACCGTCAGCATTCTTAAAATACTGTTACTATAAAATTAAACAGCATGCTCTCCAGAAATGCATGACGTAGCCTGGCCTGTTTTTTAACTATAATTGTGCAATTTTAAAATGATCTTCTTTCTCAATAGCTTCTCCCCAAACAAACACCTTTGATAGTTATAAGGTCACAAAACCAGGTTTGGACTTTTTTTCTTTAAACTTACAGGCTACCAATAATATTACTGACTGATTACATTGTAAAAATGACAAACATTACTTTATTTGGTATATATCCTAAGTTAATTATAAGGCCTTTGCTTCTTAATTTGACAAGACTGAAATATCACAAGAACTACATATGGCAATTTACAAAATATAATCAGGGAAAAGGCAAAATGAACATTTCACAAGACAAATGACACAATTTGCATAAACAGATATTTGCAAGGCTCCGCCTTTCTCTGCTGCCTGAACAGCACTTTCCAGTTGCTCTGGCTCTCACAGGGAACTCTCATATGCACAGTAACTGCACTTTCTACCCCAAAGTGTCACCTCCCCTGGTAAGAGGAGGCTTCTGCAGCAACAGGCAGGGATGCTGTGGGTCACTGAAGGGTGACATGGTGCATCAGGGCAAGGAAGCAGCAGGGAGGTGGCAGGACTGTCTGTGAAGGGATGCTGCCCCAGTGGCTCCAGCCACACGTGCTGCCCCAGCACTCCACTTTTCAGGGTAAGGCTGTGTCTCCACTTCAGCCTAAGTCAGGGCCCCCAAATACTGAAATTGCTACTGAAATAATAAAGAGGGTAGCACAGCCCTCTTTGACAGGGCTTGGTTAGGGCCACACTATTTGCTCTACAATCCCAGTTTCTGAACCTTGCCTCTCAAGCCATAGGAAGCTTGTAGGGTTTCCAATCCCAGCTCCCCAGCCAGGGGGACATAACAAGCCAGGCAGTGGGGGCAGGGGCTGGGGAATAACTTTTATACTGACCTGTAAAAGGCAACTGCAATAGGGATGCAACTGGCCACTGTGCCCAGCATCAACCTTGCTGTGTCGGGGCTCACGTGATCCCAAATCTGTATCTCAGGGACTGGGTGGGACCCCGGCAAGCCACTGGCCCCTCTGCCTGCAGACCAGCCTCTTGGGCAGTGCCTTCTGCACAATATCTGATGTTGTGCTCTGTGGGCTTAGGCAGCTGGTAGACTGTGTTACGTTCAGAAAGCTCAAAAACTTCTTTTCTTTACTTCATGAAGTAGACAGAAACAATTTTATTGACTAATCTCGGTGAGTCCCCTCCTCCTGACAGCATTTGGAAAGGCTCTGACACTGCACAGGAATCCTTATTCTCATTTCCAATAAAGAGATTGCTCCACTCCCAGACTGACCCACTGTGGCTGTTGATGGATTTAAGTTTTTCCTAGAAGCCTCCCCATCAGCCATGACCTGTGGTTGCTTTGTTTAGGAAACCTGACAAAGTGAAATGAGTGGCCAAACTTTCTGTATATCTAATTTTAAACAGATAAAAGTAGCACCAAGACAAATCATCACCTCCCCTGGATTTCCAAGTATACTATTAAGTAGACTTGGACTTCATCTAAGGTGAATATGAAGATTCATTGTCCCAAGAGATAAATATTGACTGAGGAAAAGCAAAGGTCAAATTGGTCAATATTTACTCAAGAAACTC
This sequence comes from Sakesphorus luctuosus, assembly GCA_013396695.1. NCBI lineage: Eukaryota > Metazoa > Chordata > Aves > Passeriformes > Thamnophilidae > Sakesphorus > Sakesphorus luctuosus. The sequence continues at coordinate 1,204,671 of VWZD01003431.1, read as the reverse complement.
TAAATCTTGATGCAGTGTAACCCTCTGAATGTCTTCATCAGCTGTCTCTGAAGATCTTTTCATTATGACTAAGGATTTCAAAAGTATAATTGCTCCTCTAAAATGCTTTTTTAAAAATAGAAACTCAAACACACCTACTGCAAATAGGAAGCTTTCTGTTGCCAGTGGCCTCAGCAGGAGGAGATGAGTTGATTTGCAAAAGCTTTTTGCCCACTCTGCATGCCAAAACTCCGCAGCCCTGAACTGTGAAGACGTGAACAATAAACACTTTCTGACTCATCACATGACATTATTTCAGACTGCCATGAATAGGAATTTCTTCTTTGGTAAGGATTAATGCAGTCCCTTCTTCCTCTGTCTCAAATATCTGTAAATTAAGACTGAAATTTTATCTCTGGCTGCTATTTCACATAAGCATTTACTCTGAGACAATGCCAATCAAGAGTTTTGGGGGAGCTGTGGTCCTATTATTTACTGTGGCAAGTATATTCGTCCTGTTATTTATCTAAAGTTTCCAGCTTACTGTCTGGTCTCTGAAGGTCTTCTGCCATACTGTTTTTATCTGAAGCCACAGAGCTATGGACCCTTTTCCACATAACAAACTGTTAAAGGCAAAAATCCTAGGAAATTTGTACAAGCTGATTTTTATGAAGGAAGACACTTGAATCCTCTAGAGTTTCAGTGAGGTTATTTGCAGAATTCCTCTCAGCACCTTCACACGGCAACTCCATCCCTGGGAAGGTACCAACACTCCTACCCTAATGTTCATTCAGACGGTCCAGCATGGCTGGTGAACTCATTTCTAACCTTTGTCTTCACTGTGAACAGTCAAATGTAGCAGATTTGTTGCAATCACCATGGAGATCAGTTGGTTTCAAATTAGGCACAAACTGTTTGTTTCCTTTGCTATTTTTATTGTGTTTTGAGCCCATTATGCTCCTCCCATCCTGCCCTTTCTTTATCTTACTGGCAAATAAGAAAATCTTGCTTTACTGGGAAGTCAAATCCTAGACAGAGCTGCTCCTGAACTCCGTGGGGGATGGCAATGGTCCCCCCTTCTCAACTGCCTTCCCCTGCTGGCTGGCAACCAGTAAGGCTGCACAAGGTCAGACTCCACTGATGGGATGACACAGAACACCCAAACGAAGCAAACCCCTGATAGCTGGAAGAGAAATGTGAGCCTTGCTTTGCGCAATGTCATGGCTAGGCCTACTAGGGATAGAAGAATTAATTTATTCACCACAAAAGGGAATAATAAACAGCCTTTGGTCTCACATCTGGAACAGCATGAATGAATCACCAAGGACTGCCACGGGAGGAATGGGGATGGGACCATGAGGAGGGGGGGGGCAAGTCAAGGAACTGAAGAATAGGAGGATTGAAGCAATAGGTAGTAGGGGAATTCAGACTTCTGGGCTGTTTGGATGACACACAGAAAGCAAATAAATGCAGCACCCCGGAGAGACAGGTGAAAGTGTCACTCTTCCACCAAGGGACACCTGGGCTACTGCAGCCTGTGGCTACTGAGCAGCTTCTCACCATGGAAAGGCTGTCCCATCCCACTGAAAGCATGGAGGAGAAGCATGGAGGAGTTGTTAATTGACTCCCAAAGACGTCAAGTCTCTAACAGAAGTTCCTTTGGAGGCGCAGAAAAAGACACAAGGACCGATAGTGCTGAATGTAGGTTTCCCACAGCCCAAGTCAATGGGCTCCCTGTGCCAAAAATGCAGCAGGCTGGGATCTGACAGTCCCAAAGCTGCATATGCCAAATGCAAGCCTTTCCCACAGTTCTGTGACAGGTACGTCGTTGCCTTTAAAAAAGCATCAAGCCTCCACTAAAACATCCCTCTGCTTCTGGAATCATATGCAATCCATAATGTGGAACTTAAGTTTAAATTCAAAGACCAATTAAAAAAATAAAATCAATGAGATGCTTTTATGAAAGAGAAGACTGATCTGTAGTTTAAAACTTCCAGTAATGTAATATTTTAGAACTTTAATAAATAATGCTTTTATCTTGATTGCAAAATAATACCCTGCCATGAAAACACAGAGCAGAGGTAGGAAACTGTTCAACAAGAATTAAAATGTCACACTTTGCACAGAATGGAGCATTACAATTATTGGTGAAACACATTTTTCAAACTTGTTAACACAAAATTAACAATTACATACATCACTTAATTCTATAAGTGCACATCTCTCAAAGTACCCATTAGCCAACCATGCCTAGTTCAGTTTTAATATACATGCAGGCTTTGCAGCACAGAGGGGATGTAACTATGTGAGTACTGGCACAGCAAACCCTGAAATGGCAAGTGCTATTAAATTGAGATGCAATCACGTTGAAAGGGAAACATTAACAAACAGCAGACAATTGAGAAGAAAATACAGGGCGCTTGTGTTCTACTACATGTGCTTCAAAACCTTATATAACTATTCATTGTCTAGTTCATCTGGCCAGGGGCCCAGCTTGCTCTATGCTATGCTATACTAATTTTATAATAATAAACTGTTACACAAGCTTTATGCAGTCATGCATATGAAGAGGTTGTGGAAGACATTACATTTGATTATCTTTCTAGCAAAGACACCATCTTGAAATTAAACATAGCCTGGTATAAGTTTAAAAAAGAAGAAAAAAAAAGAAAGAAAAAGAAAACAAATGCGTATATATGGATAAATCATTAACAAACTCAAAACAAACCCAAACAAAAAATCCCAACCCTTTAAAAAAGGCTCTTTTTCTCCCCTGACTATCACCTTCACATTACGCATGACAGATAAATACCACTAATGCCATAATACAATGCAAGAATCTGCATGTTCTGGACTATGCCAGTTAGAAGACAATCACTGATTTTTAGAAATGCATGCCTTTTTTTTTTAAATACACCTTCTTTTTGCAAAAACAAAGCAAAATGGTTTACAAAGCCAAAAGGAATGCATGAAATAGCTGGGGTTTAAAACCCCTTTACGTTATTTGTTTCTTTAGCACGAACCAACATGAACCACTGAGATGCCTTAGTTAAGATTTATCTGTACCACAAAACATTTGTACAACAGGAGTTGGAAAACTTGGGGATGAGAGAGACAGGGGAAAAAAAACATATACAGTACAAATCAGATGCAATCCAGAAAAGTAATTTCATATTCCACATTTGTCTATGGAATTGTCTGAGAATTTTCTGCTGAACATTATTTCCAGGTTTATCACAGCAGTTCAAAACTGGCTATATTTAGTCACTGACCAGTGCCAGAAAGCACTACCAGACTATAGGATCATGGCATATTTTAAGTTTGGTATCTCATCAGCCATCAAGGCCAGAAATAAATACCTGTTATAATCAGAAAGAGTAAAAGCCTCAGACCTCCAAGATACATAAGGGATTTTTTTCAGCTAAGTCATGAAATACCGACCTCAAAAATTACATTATTCTGATTACCATTGTGTGTCTGATACTTCTTGACCACCCCATACATATTTTGATTTCAACATTCTAACATCTAATCTAAAAAAATCCCTCTAAAGCTAGTGAACCAGTGTTTTACGTGGGGGCCCTGAGGCACTTCCACATGCAAATACCACCACCACATACCAAAAGCAAAGAGTCAGCAGTCAAGTGGCACTGAAGTCGATGGGGATACGAGCAAACCCCAAAAAGCTTTAATGCCAGATTCTGATCTAAATCACATCACTGTCAATCCAAAGTAATTGACTCCTATGGATTTACATGAGTGGAAAGGAGATCCTAATCTTGTTCTTAACCTTTACCTTTGAAGTAGAGATGATCATAAAGCCAGTTTTTCTATCCAACAGGAGAATGTCAGATTTTCATAACTTCCCTCAAATTGGGGTAGGCTGTCAAAAATGTTCTGAGCAACCCTAACAGGCAACTATCAGGTTCTTTAATTTTAACAATGTCTAATGAAAAGAAACCAACTGAATATGCTTCTACAGATTAAAACTCATCTCAAATGGTTTTGACAAGACAGTGCATCCCACTGAACTGTGGGTCCCAAAGCCCTGACCTTGAGCACTGAGCTCCCTGAGCTGCTGCAGTGGTACAACCACTGGAGAGACTGTGGAGCAGCACCCAACCTCATCCACAGAAAGGGATGGGCACAGGACACTTGCCATACTAGCTCTGCTGTGACAGAGCTGGCTCCCACAGGATAAAATTCAGTCCTAGGCCAAGCATTTTGTTTCAGTCTTTCTGATGGGGAAAAAAAGAAAGCGAAAAGGAAAAAAGGCCAAAATCCAAACAGGCATATAGTGACTGTGGGCTGTTACCGTGGAAAAGATTTCCATTCCATTCATTAGCATCTTCCAGTGCTAAAAAAGGCATCAAGAACTTGACTCAATAGAGTGAGAAAACCTCCTGTGCAGTAAAAGTTATGCTAGAATTGAAATGCAAAATGAGAAGATGTGGGAACCAGGTGGCAATGCAAGAGAAGGGCTGGAGCCAAGCCCCATGCAAGGGGTTTTCCTGGAGCGTAGATCCATGCCCAACACTTCTACCAAAGGAAGCAGGAACCTCACTCATTCTCCATCTGCAGATGGAATATAAGACAAGGCAGCAAAACTTTCCTCAGCCATTAAGAAGCGTTTGTTGGCCTTCTAATATTTACTTTAACTATTGTTACATAGTTTCAGTCTAGGATTCTGAAACTGCAAAATCCCAACCAATCGCGGCCCCCTGCAAGCACTTCTGGCTGCAGGACCCGTCTCATCTCTGCCTGTGACTGATGAGCCAGCTGGAGCTGGTTTTGCTACTTCGGGACCGTTCAGTTTTTGTGGATCTACGTGCCTGGAGCCAGTCAGTGCAGCCCTGATACCTCCTCCAGCTCACCTGAAATGGGAGCTGATGTTACTGCTCATTCATCTCAGCTTCCTTTGCTCTCCCGAATATTTCTGATGGTTGCTAGGCAACTATTGTTGAATACATGCATGAGGCATTAATTGTCTGAGCACTTTAAAAGAGGAAAATTCTTTAAAACTGAGGACATTGCCATACCAAAAATAGGATATTTCCTTTATGAAGGGCAACATTCGTGGCTGGGAATGTTGATGGCTGCAGTATGTCAGAGGCTGGATGAGTCACCCAGATTACTCACATGCAGTGCAGCACAAAAGCAGTATCTTAGGAGACCTGACTTCTTTATAATAAAGTTTTATTTTAAATTAAGTCCTTCAGATCTAGTTTTATCTTTTGACTGCTGTCATTGGGATATCATGGTCCACATTTTCATAAAATTAATGGTGTTGAGTCCAGCTGCTGTTACAGACAGTGTTAGAACATACCGAGTGTATCAATTCACTACCTTCTAAACTCAACACGGCAACAGCAAGTACTCCTCTTTGCTACACTTCAAAGAGATACTGGAGTCTCACTGCTGATCCTAAGTGCTCTGTGCTCCTTACCCATAAATGTGGATTTCATTTTATGGGGTCTTTTTTTTTTCCAAAATACATTCCAATGTCATGATCAAGCTCTAATGACAGTAAACACAGACTTCCATAAAATGACTTAAACTTCTAAACTAAGTAACTTTTGCAGCTAGGTAATTTTTAGGTTTTTTTTGTTTTATAACAAACCCATATCTACCATAACTAAACATTCACAATGTACATGTATTCATCTTAATTACAGGCTGCCTTTCAAAACAACCAGCACAAAAACCCCCTGAAGAACCATCATTTTTTGGTAAATCAGTTAAACAATTATGGTTCGTTGCAAAATCGGGATGCTATAAAAGAATGAGGGCAACTATATTGCTGACTTTGAACCTGGTAATCTGAGCTAAGAGCTGCTCAAGACCCTGGGAATAACCCTTTTCATTTTTCAAACTTGTGCTCTACCTCTGTGGAAGTATGTAATGGGACACAAGGCCAACCCAGCGAAATTCAGCTGAGCTTTGTAAGATTTGAAGATGAAGGGACTTATTTAATCAACGAAGTGAGAAGTAGAATCAACACCTACTTAAAGTAAATGGGCCACCCCACACCAAAGAGCTGTTTTTCACTGGGAGTTTGACTTCTACTAGAGTTGCAAATCCAGACTGAAACACGGCAGGGAGATGACAGAGCTGGAAGGTCGCACAGTGAAGCAGTGGCAGTGTCTGTGAATGTCACCCGTGTTAGCAGGATGATCACCATTAGGCTTTTCACATATTCTTTTACCCTTTCTGTGGCCTGAAACGGCTGATTTCAAATAAATTCATTCTCTTCTACTATTCATTTGTTGCTAACACCTGCTTTTTAATTAACATGCTCTTTTAAAGCTATTGCACAAAAAGGTAAGGTGACTGGAGATATCTGTGAAGGACACCAAGGAAGACTCATGGAGTTGGTACCCTAAGTCTGTAGATGATCTTGCAGTGTGTTGCTGCACATTTAAATGAGAAGCTATTGAGTTAATTTTCCATAATTCACCTGAGGATACTGCCTTTGCAGAAGTTACTAAAATAGCCCAAAATGGACCCAAAAGTCTCTCTGAGCTGATCTCTCCAACAGAGAATGTGCAAGGGATCAGCCCCCAGAGATCAGAGCAGAGGAGCACAATGCCCAGTCAGTGCTCTGAGAGAGGCAACTGCTCATGGTGGAAAGCAGAGCAAAGAGGACATGGGGCATCAACCACCAACGTGTATCAGTGAAGACAACCCTATTTAGGTCCTATGACACCAGCTTCCTCCGTACTCCTGTTCTTCAGTCTCCAGTCCACATGGCAGATGCAAAGCTCGGCCTTGCCTGATAGAAAGTGGAAGCAAATTTTTTAGAGTTTATTGTATAATGAACACAAGATCCAGCACAGTGTAGCCTTTAGTGGCCTAAATGCTACAAATACATATATTAATACAGTTACAGTTTTTAAGGCCAGAAGGAACTAGTGGGATATCAGTGCCTTGTTTACCTTCTACAGAGACCTCCTATGTAACAGAGTGACTACTGGAAGAAGACTTCCTTGACTAAGGATCATGTCTTTTGGAAATCAGTCTTGATTTAAAGGATTCAAGCAATAAAGAACCTATGCTACTCCTAGCTAAGTTGTTCCCATGGTTAATTACCCCTCACTGCTAGATAATTGTGCCTTAGTTTCAGCATTAATTTATGTGCCTCCACTTTGAAGCACAGGGTCCTGCTATGTGTCTGTCTGCCAAATTACAGAGACCTCCACTGTCATAGGTCTTCTCCTTATGGAAGTACCAACAGACTGGGATTCTCAGTCTTCTCCTCTGAGCACTAAATAGATTGGTATTCTTTCGTTTTTCACTTAAAAGCAGGTTTTCTGTACCATGAATAGCATTCTGTGTCCTTCCTTAACCCTGTCCATGGGCATCAGAACGGGGCACAAAGCTGAAAGTAGGGAAAAATCTCCCTAATAAACTCTTCCTACACTTCCCTGTTCCTCTGCAGCCCATAGTTCAGAGTAATACATTCAAGTATTAGTAGTGCAGTTATCCCACGAAATTGTATCATCCTTTTTGCAGAAAGCCATCATCATTTTACAGACTTACCAAAAATGTGAGCTCTTAGGGGGCTGATAATGATTTCCTCCAGCATTAGATGCAGCAGTGGTAACATCTCTCTATTTCTTCTCTCTATTGCCCTGCTTATTAGTCTAAGAACCAGGTTTGCTCTCCTGCTCTAGTCAACTGGTTATCTATCATTACCTTCAAGTAATTGATGGTATTAAGACCAACACAGCTGCCCTGAGGCACACGGAAATGCTTGTCTGATCACTAAAAGCCCAAGATACACTTGTATCTAATATCAAGGCCCAAACTTCAGCTGAAATATAAACTATCACTGCTTCACTTGCCTTTGGGCCCATGATGGACAATAAATCAATTACAAAACCACTACAAGGTTGTAACTGCCAATGATAAACCTACAAAAAATAAGCAAACACATTTTATTTTTTTTTTAAATGTGCCTTAATTTCTGTACTTATGCATAAAAAGAAGGTCCTAGGAAGAAATGACCAGCATCCACTGGCTATCACTGGGAAGATGGATGCTCACACTGCAAAGCCTTGGTACCTTTTCCAGTGGGCCCAGGCAAAAAGGGATTGCTGAGGTCTTTTAAGGTGTTTGTGTAAATGATAAATTAATTCCATATTGTCCGTGAACTGTCTGATCAGGTTTATGAAGATGCTGACAGGTAATGAGAACTTAGTCAAACAGCACTCGTGTCAATAGAGAGAAAAAGCCCTCCTCTGGATTCCCCTGAACACCCTCACTTGATTTCAGAGAGAGAAAACTATAGCAAGAATTTTAATGACCTATTTTGCCTCTTTTGCGATTTGATTTAAAAGCAAATTCACAAAAACCTGGCCACGTGGAATTTAAATTCTGCAGAAGTCTCACCCACCAGCAATTACTACTGCAGTGTTTAAAATTTTAAAAGAAAACAAACCCAAACCCGAACAAAACACTATTTTCAATTAATTTTCTTACTCTGATTTCTCTTCACATTGCATCATCTCCCAATTACTGTGATTTTGCTGAGTGTGCCAGTTTCTTAAAGACACAGCTATAAAATGTATGGACTAATTGTTGAGCAGAACTGAAGAGCTATTAAAACTGCAATAGTACAGCACTTCCAATGGTAGTCTATTATTTCTACATGATTGGTTTTGTACAGTCCAACTCATGCAGTGAAACTCTTAGATAAATTAACTCCTTCGTTTTGACATAAACATCAAAGGGAGAATTAAAGGAAAAAGAACATTATTTTCTGCTGCTATTTTAGACATACTGTTCATAACATCCATGCACGTTCCTGGAAAGTTACAAATTATTTAAACTGAGAAAGCCATTTGCTGTTTTATCAAGCCCGTAATACACAAAATTTGGCTCCAGAATGATCTCATTTTCCCATTTCATGTTTCCCTGTCATCTACATTGTAGAGCATGTTTACAGAACTTTATAACTATAATATACAATTCAGCCATTTCTAAACAGCACTGTAAGAGTAAGTCTGAAATGTACACATTTTCAAGATTACTTAGTGAACACCAAACCCTTTTCCCAGCTGTTTTAAATTTTGAATTTCCCAATAAATGAATAACATACTAAAAAAGCAAACAAGATCTGACATTATTTAGTCTAAGTTTCTAAAATGGCATAACATCTGTAGCTAAAAACAATTTTGAATAACTATATTTAACTAGAGCAGTATTCTATTATTCATAGCTCATTTTCCTTACAGACTAGGGGACTTAATGTGGTGTTCAAACAATTCAAACATTCCTTTTAATTGTTTAGCCCTTCCAACAGCCAAATTGCTGCAAAAAGGGGGGAAAAATGTTCACTCATATCTTTTATATATATTCATGTGACCAACCCATGATCTCCGTTAAGTGCCACAACTGTTCATTAACACACATCAGAGCCCCTCAGTCAGCACTGCGAGCTTTGAAACCATGCCAGGAGCAGGGGCTCAACAAATGGCACTTTGACCTTTTCACTACTAACTTCAATCTTTATTAAAATCTCTAAGACGTCAGCTCTGTCTCTCTCTTTTGCCATCTTTTAAGGGCTCCCGAAATACCTACCCAATATTCATTCATTAAACGGAAAAGTTTGTTACATCCTTACGTAATGATAGATTCCCCTTTCACATGCAATCGGATTGTGAAATGCCTTTGATTGAAAAAGAGAACGAAACACCCCCCTCCCCCAGCCAAACAACTCTAAATTCAGATTGCTCACTCATTTCCAGGGAAATCAAGCATGCTGCCTAATATTAAATCTCATGGCATCCAGGCAAGTTTAGCTCCATTTTATGTTCCCCTTATTAAATTTCACCTTAGCAACACACAAAATGCTCACCCTGCTCTTTGCTCGCTTTTTTAGTTTCATGTTTGCATCTTCATATCTTCAGCCCGTGCATTTATGGGGGCACAGAAACTGATTTTTTTGCCCAGCAGGGTTTCAGTTCCTTACAATAGAATCACCAAAACCAGCAGTCCCATGGAGAAAAATGCAACTACAGACAAATAGAGGCTTTGATCATTTTTATGGTGCTCAAATACAGACTGGGGAGGGGGAAGAGAGAGAAGTCATGTCTTTTTATTTTTTTTTCTTTTCCTCCTACCATTAATTAAATAATTATGCATGAAGAAAAAAACCCCAAACAAACAGAAAGAGTTCACGTGAGTCATTTATGTGTTTTCACTCTTTGTGTAAACTTTCTGGCACACCCTATATGCTTCATTTCTTGCTTTAAATAACTAAGTGCTGGAAAATATGCACAGTATTTGGAACCAAGGGGAGCAACACATTAATTCGAAGTTTGCTTTGTTTGCGTTTCCCAAATTTGAAATGAAACTTCAAGGAAACCTAAAACTTGCCTGCAACCTTTAATTTCTCCCCCCTCCCTCACTTCACCCACGGATTATCCAGAAGGTATAAACCACTCATTTAAGCGGCACAGTGAAGTATCATCATTAGGTGGCTTAGTTGCCTGGGATACTCCTATCAGCCTGCCCAGTGGGGAACCCGGCAAGCGTGAGCTCCGAGGGGGAAAAGTAAACAAAGTAATGAGTAACAGTTACAGCTCCTTCAAATGTGTACATTAACCTCGCTATTGGGAAACTATTTGCTTTTCAGAGGCAGCACCCTCCGATTGAAATAATGATAAATATTTTGGAAATTCCATCTGAAGCCCAAATGAAATTATCCAAGTGCACTCCTGGAGAACAAAGCTTTTTAGTATACCTCGAAATGAATTCAGGTAAGTTTACAAATGGCCTATACCTAAAAGACCATTAACTGAAATTACATTTGTTTTTATTGAAAGACAGCCTCAAGTGCTGACATGTAATATATGACATGTGATACATAATAATACTCTTAAACCAGTTCTGACATAGTATCTCCCTAGGCATAATAACCACAAATGACTGCTTTAGTTAAGAACTAGCCAGAAGCAAAATAGATCCACGTAAAAGTAGCTTTAACCATAAATACCTCAACAATATTTTATGTCACTTTGTAAAAAAGTTAAAGGAGTCCCATAATAATTAACAACAAAAACTTCATGTTCTTTACTATTGTATGGTGGTTGTGAAAGGTTATTTCATAGTCCCGCAGATGCCAATGCAGTAAATTATGCAGGCACCAAGAAGCATTAAGGAGAAATAAAAGCAATTTAAACTAAGGCTGACGTAATTCATGATAAACAGTCATTGGAAAATATTACAATGTTGTCTTTTTTGAGTGGGTTTAATCAGAAGAATGTGACCATATTCTGACATAAACCACTCCACTTTTCCATTGTACGGGAATGGGAACGGGGGCCCTACCCTGGCCACAAAGGTCTCTCCTGCTCGCTGAGCCTTTGCACCTCAGGGGCGCTGCACAAGGCTTGGGGTGCTGGTGGACTGAAAGTTCTGAGACAGCTCAAGAGCCTGGGCTGACCTGGTGGTCCAAGAGAAGCACCAAAACCAGGGGAATGCACATGCCATCATAGGTGGCTCCACAAATGAGAACATCTCTGATAGCCATGGCTCATGTGTACAATGAACACAGTCTGGTTTACATTTCTCTACAACAAATGATTTTGAGAGCTGAGTTGTAAAACTAGTCTTTGAGTGGAAGTCTTACATAGGAGGAATTAGCAACTTCTGTCCACAATCACTTATTGAACAGACACCAATAAAACAGACGTGTGTGTAATAGATGACAAAGCACACGTGATGAGTTACGTTTATCAGGCACAGAGAAAACAAACCTATTGTTTGCTGGAACTACACATTGATTCTCTGCCAACCCCTGGTTGGTAAAACACGTAAACCCCACACCACCATCACACAGTCACGAAACTAAAAATTAAAGAGTTAAAAGTGTCACAGCCAGGCTCTCAGCTGAGCCATGGGTGCTCTCAAGAACAAGAATATCTCACCTCCTGTCCCATGAAAGCCCCAAAGATGTCCCTGCACAGGCCATACTGGACACCCCATGGCTCACAGCCCTTATGCCTTCTCAAGCAGCTGGGTCATGGCCACAGCCAGCACCTGGCCCTCCACTCAGCATCTGCTGCCTTCCTGAGGGCTGGAACCCAAATAAAATCAGTGTCCTTCTACAGGAGTTTTGAGTATTTTGATTAATATTTATTCTAGTTACAACTAGTGAAAATGCACTAAAAAAAAGAAAAAGAAAAAAATAGTAGAAGCTAACAGCATTTGTTTCTACTAAAGTTCTTGCAGACAGGAAGATATTTTATCTTACTTTACTACATGTTACTTACGTTCGCTGAACAGCTTGTTGTTAACATTGGGTGAGATTCTGTCCTTGGTTAACTGGAAAAAATCTTGAGTAACAGCCACAGAAGTGGATCAAGTTATGCTGGATTTACGCCATTAAGTAAGGCAGAATGTGACCCCTTATCAGTGCCTTTCTGCTTTAAGTATACAAATATTTTATGCATTTCCATGAGTGACAGAATGCAAAACTTGCAAATATTTATTTTTAGATGTATGGGGGGAAAGCAATTAGAGCTAAAAATGTTAAGAATGAAGAAATCACTTAACAGAAGCAATTATGTTGGGCACATAAACAGCTCTGCCTTCAGACATTTTATTCAAATGCTGCAGAGCACACTAGAAAATACCAATTGTTTAAAAAAACTGCAAGTATTTTTTCACAACTGAAAAATCAATCACTATAAACAACATCTGGGCATCATTAATATCTTGCTCTACAGTTGAATTAACAAAATAAGAAAGAAGTCTGACCAGAATCCAGAACATTTCCAGATTTGCTTTTTCAAGCTAAAAGCTTGTGTTTGCAGAGGAGGGTTGGGAGGGAAGAGGAAATGTACATTTATCTATATTGTATATAGCACTATTATGCATTAATCATTACTTCCCCTTCAGCTATGTCCTGTTTTTGTTTTGAGAGACCTAAAATTTGAAATATTTAGCTAAGCCACCCTGCCCTTCCAGGACCCTGGAAAAGATTTGCATATTTTTCAGACTGTTGGAGATGCCACTGTAAAGCTCCATCCAAGGAGGTCCCAGTATCCACACTAATAAAAAGTCTCCATACTCTTACTATTACATATTTACATGCTTTAAACATCCTAGTCTTTGCACAGGAGGATTAACACCAATTCTACTTTAACATCACATCTGCATTAAAACAAAGAAGCCCGAAGCATGTATATGGAAACTTCAGGTTTTCTGAATTTTGCTGATATAAATTATCCTGCAGGTAGTCAAAACAGTCAATAGCAATAATATTGATATTTCACAGCTGAAAAACACTAAATAAAAACCCAATCAGGCCCAATTTTTGTACTAGAGCCAGTTTAAAAAGAAAAGCCAACTTTGACTCTTGGACTCACACAAATAAAGTAAGTCACCAACAGGAAAACTGCATTTCATTTAGACTGGAAACATTCTTTCTTTTTTTGTTTTTAAACCTCATTCCCTGCCAAGGTTTTATTTTGTTATGTTTTTCCCCTAAACAACTGATTTTATCTGTGAGTCACAAACTTCTGTAAACTGAGCTGCATAATGAGAACAAAGACCAAATTTCAGCTATAGCAGGATGAATGGTACCACTCTATACCCTGAAGTCAGCGGCTTTCATCCCACACAATTTTTCTGGCACATGACCTATACCTAAAAAGTCCTTTCTCCTTCAGGGTGCTGTCCTGCCATGGCTTCCCTGGTCAATGACCAGACTGAAGGTAAGTCCTTCTGAAATTGTTGGCTCGGTGTCTGGGAGGACTGAGAAGTCCCCCCTCACTCCCAACCCTGCCGAACTCCCTGCCAGCCCTGGAAGTGACAACAACTGCTTTCTTCATTGTTTTACAGGGACAGGTGACTTACTGAAGGCTTTGAGGTTTGCTTTGTTTTTAATGTAGATTAATTTTCCCCTAGTAAGCAATGTATCATTAAGTTTGGGTTAGGGGGATGGGGAGAGCAGGTAAGTGGGGACTGCAACGCCCTTTTACACATAGTTTTTTTTCAGTGAGTGGTTTCCTATAGCGTTGCCCCTGTTATGGTAAAATGAAGACACCTAACTTTTCAGAGAAAAACTTATATTAATACCACCACAGGATGTAGTTCTCCCACTGTTTGGTGTGAAATCTTTTTAAAAAATTGGCCTTTACATGCAAAATGAAAAACTTCTAACCTTCTTTTGGGGGTGAACACGTGTTTACAGTACCCTAGAGACCAAACACCTTGTTTAATGGCATATTGGACCCAGTATGCTATAAAAATAATGATTCAAAATTCAACAAATAGATTTTAAAAATCAAGAATAAATAAGGTATTCAGTTTTCTCTCATACTCCTGCTTACAGAAAAAGCAACCCCATGTTCACAAAATGAAAGAGAGCGTTCTGGTCCATCTTTAGCAGGCAGAATTTATAATATTTATCTAGCAAAGCATCATGATGAATCCCTCTGTGCAGGATTTTCACCTGGCGGAGCCACAGAAATCCACCATCACCCAAGGACTGACCCTCCTGATTCTGAACTACAGGTCTGTTCCCTCTGTCCCATGAGTCCCTAAGCCTGAAGAAAGTGGAGGTTGTGCTGACAGACATAGAATCATAGAATGGATTGGGTTGGAAAAGACCTCCAAGATCATCAAGTCCAACTCTTAGTCCAACTCCAGTCCCTTTACCAGATCATGGCACTCAGTGCCACAGCCAAGCTCAGCTGAAAAACCTCCAGGGATGGGGAATCCACCCCCTCTCTGGGCAGCCCATTCCAATGCCTGAGCACTCTCTCTGCAAAGAAGTTTTTCTGCTCTCCAAGTTAAATTTCCCCTGGCAGAGCTTGAGCCCGTGCCCCCTTGTCCTATTGCTGAGTGCCTGTGTGCTGTAGGGCCCACATGCATTTGGCAACACAGCCCACAGCTGGATCATGAAGGATCCACTCTCACTGATGTGCTCTGGAAGCCACTCCATGCCACTGAGCTGGCACAAGCCTGGTAGGACAAGTCACCTTCCTCACACAAGCAAACAGAGAGGATGTGTGCTGCTTTTTCAACAAGTGCACACAAGTTTGTGCTCAGTGACCTTCAGACAGACCTTGTGAACACTCACAGGCAGCTTTGACTCCAGCTACATCTCTTTGGTCTGTAACAAAAATTATTAGGAGCTTTATTTTTTTTCAATCCTTCTCTCTTGCAGCATGTATGACCACACAGCAGATGCCAGTAAATTACATGCATTTTAAAAAGTTATTCAGTAACAGTAATCCCAGCAGCTGATAAATGAAAAGGATTTTGAAAGATGTCCTGAGTTGAAGCGAAATGAATTGTTCATTTACATTGTTCATTTCATTATCCACCTGGACTGCTTCATGCTAGGGAGGACCTGTAGCTGCTCTTATTTCAGGAGAGGAATACCTGTACAGTCTGACTGTGGTCACAGCCATGAGCTTGGGCTATCAGGACATCCAAGCATGGTTTATGTCTTCTGCTTTCTGAACAGAAGCAAGCCTTTGAGCCATCTGCATTCTGAAGGGGAACCCTCCAAGGCAGTTAGATTAACTCATCAGTAGTTATATCAACAATGGGAGCAGGAGGCTTCCCACTCACAGCAGTCTCTCCTCTGTAAATGGAGAGCAAGTCCTTCCCTGGCAGGCTGCAATGAGATAGACACAAATGTCTGAGCCTTCCAGCTGCTGAGCTGTTTCCTCAGCAGGCTGCTTCACCTGGGACACGGTGGCACACTGAACCAAGGCAGAGGAGAATGAGAAAAGGACTGCAAGGAAACAGTCCTGAATATTCCTGCTCAAACCCCTTGGAGATGTGCCACACAGCAGTGTGCAGGCAGGACAGAGGCAGGCACAGGCAGATGTGCTGTCAGCAGCAGCACTGGCTGTGGTAGCCCAAGCTGAAGCTGGAGGGGAAGCTTAGCACAGCCTAAGCCTTACAGAAGCTCTGTGGAAACACAGAGAACGTTCACACAGGACCGTCCAAGGCATTGCAGCATCTCTTCCAGTCGTATTGGTGGGAGCTCACACACGGCATCTACATACATCCTCTATTTAAAAAGTCCCACACCAAAACAACACTATTTATGGTCAACAAAACTTACAATTTTCTTCCTTGTTTCCTGCCTTTTTTTATTTTTGTTAAAATCTACACAAGAGAGGCAGGGAGTATGAGAAGTCAGAGCTGAACAAAATGGTTTTTGTTATAAACCTATAATGAAAGTAAAGAGAATATTTCCTGGAAAAACATTTTTCTCCATGAAAACTGCCTAACAAGGATAACAGCTTACATGCTGGGGCTCTTTGCAAAGGTGTTTCTGGTGTCTCACTCGTGACATGATGTATCTGTTGCACAGTATTCCAACATGCAGAGAGCGTGTAACACTTTCCTCAGCAGCAATGTTTTTGAAGAAGACCTGGCAACCATATCATAAACCAGTGCTTCCCACATACAGACATCAATAGACTGTATTTCCCAAATTTTGTATTCATTTTAGAGGTGGGAGAATTTCAGGCAATGGTGAAATACACACTCCGATCTTGCTCCGTCTTCAGCCTTCTTCCATTTGCAAGGTAAGAAATAACCTTCAAATTAAATGTGTCTGGATCTCCTTATAGACACCTTTCCAAAATTTCAGTAACATTTCTGTAATCTGGTATCCCCTCAGATTTGACTGATAAATACTAGTGCCTTAGAGTAATTAAGTTTTTCTGCCTCTGTTTAGCCTTCGCAGTCATCACTTTCTACATGTGACATCAATCTACGTGATAGCAATGTAAACTGAATAATGAAATGTTGTACATTTTATTGTCCTGCCGGCAAAGAAATGGATAAAATAGTATTTTGCCTGTTGTCTTCAACAAAGGTAGTATAACTGACACCCTACATTTCGCAATACAGATACGGACCATACACTGGCCTGTTTTTCCTTCTTAACACAGCAGGGTTTTCAAGTTTTACCACATCATTATTTTCATAAGAAATACTTCCAAACAGCAGGTTTTTTGTGTTTTGGTTTTTTAACAGGGATTTTTAAAAATCTGCTTCTTAAACCAAACTACATTTTAAATACACATTATTAATTTCAGAACCTAAGATTTCTGTGGCTCTGGTTTGATAATGAGATAATTGCCTTGCAAAGGTCAAGAGAATGGCATAGTTTGCTTTCAGAGACTGAACAAAGCACTTGCTATGGTTCACTAAGCGTAGTTTCTGCATCACTCCACATCTCTTTGATTCATCTATTACTAATAATCCATGATACACTTACATTATGGATCCAACTATTTCAACAAACCTGTAATCAAGGAATGACCCTGAATAAAATACTCCACAGAAAGCAGATGGTAGGCTCATCAAACGCCTTCAAGCCTAAAATAACCTTTCCCATATAAAAAGGAGAGTCAATTAAAACTGAACTTTATATTCTGAGCTGGAGCTCAGAGTAAATAAAAATCAACATGATACTATTGTGTTACTGGACCAAACTTCCAGGGCATTTCATTCATTTTTTTCACCACCCCCATCCCCTAAGAGCAACCAACACTTTTATTCATAGTTCGCTCAAAGCCTGTAAATGTTTTGTGTGAGTGTGAGCAGACTTGACAGTTTGGGCCTGATCCTGAAAAAGCCTGACAGCACAAAACTAAAACTACTCCCAGCAGTCACGTGCTCCAGTGGCAACACCACGTGAGGAAGGATCTTGTCTGCCTGTTGGGAATGGAGTGGTGGAGCAGCACAGGAGCACCACCTTACAAAATGTCCCAGTGCCACCGGTTGGGTCAGTGTTTCTCTGCCAACACAGCACGGCCTGGACCGGGCACCAAGCTCAAGGCCAGCGTGCTTGAGAGTGGAAAAACAGGGAGATAACACTCAGTCTTGAAGAGACCACCAGAGCTCTCTTGCAGATACGCAGAGGGCTTGCATGCAAGGGTGCAGTCACCACTATGCAAACAGACTTTTCTAAGCATTATCTGCAGTGCTCATCCACCTGCCGATATGGGTAATGAAACTTCATTGTCACAGCATAGGTGCACTGCTGAAGAAACCACACTAGAGCCATTACTGCAGTTACCCTGGGTGTCCGGGCAATGTGCATTCTGCCACACATTCACAGCACATCCGCTGTCCTTGTCGATCTGACACCAAAAACAAGAAGTGTGAAATCACCTGGCTGCTATCAGGTGTCAAATCTTGCAGTTCTCCCTCCCAGCTGAAACACACCAGCTACAGCTGCCATTTGAGCAGGGCCCTGGGAGCCTACACATGGCCAGTGAGTGCTCTGCACCAGCACAGACTCCTATTTCCCATGTGTCAGCATTTGCACCAACAATGACTTTAAAAAAAAGCAATACACTTTATAACGCTTCTGGAAAAAACACAGGCTAGAGGTGACTAGTTAAGGTAGATGAATTTCAAAGCCAGACAAGGTATCCTTTCACTCATACCGAGTAACTGTGGCCCACGCTCTACCTGTGTAACATTATCTTTGTTTGTGAAACACTCAAGTTGCAATACCGAGATCACCAGTGGCCACAGGCCTTACATCTCACAGAGGAAAGAGCACATTTGTTACTTAACATTTCAATCATAAATAGCATTGGTTCACTTCAAAGGAATCACATCTTCCCTTTGGAAATCAGTGGACACTTAAAAAGAAATGTCTTTACTTGGTAGAAAAAAGAAAACAGCTGTAACTTGACTTACCGAACTCATCACATATACTTTCATTTTCTATTAGGGTAGGATGGTCAAATGTATCCCGACAATAGAAGATTTGGGGGTTCTTGCTTGTTACTGCAATGCCTCCAAGGGCTAGAACAAACTGGTCTGTTAGGATTGAGGAAGGCTTGTCCTGAATGCGCTTTAACATGGAACGGTATCGACAGTACTGGGGGTAGCTGAGAATTAGCAGGTTTGAATCTTCATCATCCTCACCTGGAAAAACAGAAAAAAAAAACCAAACTCAGTATGTCAGGAAAACTAAAGAACCCTAACTCAAGTATCTCTGAAAACGCATAGCCCCCAGTTCAGTCTTTTCTCAAGGCCTATCTTTTATAGCACAGTGGGTTTGGAAAGAAAGGTTAAAAATAGAAATTTAAAGGTTAAAAATAGAAAGTTTATTGAAACAGCTTATTTTCCAGCTTTCTGTTCAGTTCTCCCATGTTTACTCACAAGGACTACCTGTATGAAGAACAAGAAAACACTGCTCTGCAGAAGCTGGCCAAGGGCCTGAATAAAAGTGTTCTCCATACTTTGCCAACTTGGCTGCTTTGATAGAAATATTATCTGTCATTTTCATTCAGTTCCCCATACAACTTTACTGCACTCATGTTTACAACAGCAAACATCTTTTAAAAATAATAATATACAAGCCCCAAAGCATACAGCTATTAACTCTCCTTTGAAGTACCTGGTACTGGCACTCCCAAAGGGCCCCTTGGCCAGGGAGGTGGGCTGGTCTGACCTGGTCACTGATGCTAAACCCCAATAGGTGGAAGTTACTTTCCTCACATTAACTGCAAATGCAGCAGGACTCAATAAAACACCTACAGAGCATAACGAGCAAATGAATTTTAGAACAGCTTGTACTGCTGAAATCTGGGCTAAAATATAAGGCAATCTAGAGCTCAGACCCCTCCATTCCTCCAGGTTTTAGATAATATTACATAAAAAGGTGGCAGATTTTGCAATATCACAATCAAGTGTCATCTTATGATAACCAGCAGGAAACCCAAGAGGAAAAAACAAAACCAAAGATGTAAACATGAGAAATTTCTCATCTGCAGGTATGCAGCCAGTACTTAACAGCACTTCTTATGCTCATCTATCTCATCAGGTTTGGTAACAGAGCAAGTCTTGCCAACTATGCCAATGAAGACAAAGCAAGAGCATTCACTTTACCTTTTCTGCTGTACTCTGATTACTGAATAACTCAGCTATTTCTTCTGCCAGAGACAAAAGGTCTACTATTAATCCCATTACCA
The DNA here is from genome assembly GCA_013396695.1 of Sakesphorus luctuosus. Lineage (NCBI taxonomy): Eukaryota > Metazoa > Chordata > Aves > Passeriformes > Thamnophilidae > Sakesphorus > Sakesphorus luctuosus. The sequence continues at coordinate 1,184,716 of VWZD01003431.1, read as the reverse complement.
ATCCTGAAATCATCATTCTTACCCTTAAAGTAAAAATCTTTTCAGACATTGAGAGAAATGTCAGATCAGTTCTCCCCACCTAAATACGATGGCACAACCCATCCAGATTTGTATGAGGCAATGGAAATGTTGACACATAAAAGGCTAAATTTTAAGAAGTCTCTGGAAGCAGATATATCACCTAGAATGTCATCACTGCAGATGAATGCAATGCTGCAAAAAAACCCCCAACACAGCAGACACACTTGCAAAGTACTGTTTTTACAAGCACAGCTCCTGAAAGTCATCACTTCTAAAATCTCAGCACTCTCCCCACTATCCTGACGTAGGTGAGGAGATAAAATGATTTGTGTTAAAAAAAAAAAAGTAGTAAGAGTAACACTTTTTGGTAAAACAGCATTTACATTACTTTTCTAAGAAAAGAAAATTTATGGCCTTATACCCTCTTTTGATCACTGAGGATGTGGTCACGCTTTTCTTTGTTTCAACAAGTATCCCATAAGCCTACACAACAGCACGACTGAGCCCACTGCTCCTGAGAATAAGACTCTCTCTGCTTTATTAGGAAACTCTAAAAATCAGATCAGGAAAACTGTTCTAGGAATTAACAAGCACACAATCCGTCCTTTAGCTCCTCGGAGAGTTTCACGTATGCCTGTCTGACAGTTATTACTCCTTCATACCTTTGTGTAGATAGTGGTGAGCTGATCTGTTGATCTGACAGCACTTTTCTTATGCCAGGATGTGGTCAGCTTTTTAAACAGGGTGTATATAAATGTATGTCCCACGTGCCTTTGTAGTAAACCATTAGTTTCTAGATAAATGTGCTGTAAGGCCCTGTACAGAATTACACAAACTTTGTACCCCTGACAACTGACGACTTAACTCAAACCCTTGGCATAAATTAAAATCAAGTCATTTTTTACAGGCTCACTTTTATACATGCTTGTGCAACTCCAGTGAGTACTTTATGATGCATTTGCTTCTTTTCCTTTTTCACTCTAGTTTCAATAGATACATCTAAGAATGAACAAAGGCTGAAAATAAACTGAAGATTTGTTTAGTGAAATGCAAACAGAGTGTTCCTGGAACAAAGACTTTTCCTCAACCACGCCCACATGAGAAAAGAGAAATCAAAGTAGACCAATCCCTAATAAAATGCAAGCCCAAAGAACTATTTTTTCTTCTAGCAAAACCTAACACGTGCTGTTTAATGGTAAGCTTAGTGATTATTGCTGAGTATTTTTCATAAATACGACCAGGAAGAATTCACTATTAGGAAAAGCAGAGCTGAAAATGTGGATCACAAACCTTTAAGATTCAGAAAAACAACAGAATTTCTAAAAATATTAAACTGAGATATTAGAAAATGGAGATGCTGTATTTCTGAATCTCATTTTAGCTTCAACAGACAGAACATGGTTAAAGATAATACCTACAGTATGCTGCTTGTAAGGCTCCACTGAAATTACTCTAATCCCATGCTTATATCATAATTGTGTCATTTAATAACCCCCTCCAATGTCAAATTTTCATTTATTTTTATATTTCAGGCTGAAAACAGAGAAACTGTAATTAGGAAGCAAGGCTCCATCCCTGCCTTCCAAGCACTGCCTATGTGTGCATAGATGTAATCCAACAGTTCCCTTTGTGAGGGGTAAAGAGAGCTGGGATTTGGCACAGCCTGGCATTTATGTTGGATTACATGTTCTTCAAGTTGTCTTTGTAAGGAAGAGATGCATGAAATGCCAAACACAATGAATCTATGCAAGAACTGACTTTTCAAATCAGCACAACCATTTTTAATATGTAAGGCAAGACAATTAAATGCCCCAAAAGAAAAAAAAATAAAGCCTGCTAAAAGCATGAATTCACAGCAAATCCATCTAGAGGCAGAAATAAAGAGAAGAGAAATAAAAACAGAAGAGAAATAAAAACTGTAACATGCTTTTTGTTTGCTTATTTCAGAAACATCAGCCTATAATGTTATTGTTAACTGCCATAATCTACCCTCAACATCAGTAAGCATTTTTTTCTTTAAAAAGACCTTCACACCAGGATTTTATAGAGCTTGATGGAAAAACTATGCATGTTCCTTCCTGTACCTAATTACCTCAACTGCAAAAGCTGCCAAGTATTTTGCCCTTTAGTTCTTTTAATCGTATTAGTGCAAATGCATTTGGATGCCAACAGAAACAAACACTTAAAGATTTTTGCTTAAAAGATTCCAAATATGTACGAGGCTGGTGCTAGGAAAGCACACTCCACTTCTTCCCAGAAAGCACAGAGTTATTCCTGCAGAAGAAATATGAATTTGTGCCTCTTGTAAGACTAAATGTCTAGTTTCGACCCAATTTAAGTAAAATAATGTCAATATGAACTGCTCTCACAATGATTTATGCTACCTTCTGTTACTTTATTACATTAGACATTCCTTTCTCTAAGCTTTATACTTTTCACCACGCTCCTAGCAACCACATAAAGGCTGAGCACCAACTTTACGCGCCTGGCACCCTTCCAGGCTCGACTGTTATTGATAATTATATTGAAGTTTCAATTTAATTGCTACTCTGTTGTGACACAGAATATTTTTTGCAATTAGGCTTTTCCCATTTTCTGTCCATTCATTTTTTGTATTTGTGAAAACGATTTTTTTTTTCCCCCCTCACCCCCAAGAAAACACAAGCAGAACAATGATACAGATAAGGCTCTGTACATCTGTTACTATCATTACCAGCCTGGTAATGGGAAGTGAGGCAAAAAAAAAATCATGAAAAAAAAATCGTGAATATAATTTCTCATAAGGTAAATTTCTTTCCAGTTTAAGTGCTCTTTTTCTTCTTACAGTTACTCAATGATTTCCTGTTCTAATTACACGACATTATACAGAAAGTAATTTTTAAAAAGGAAATGCACTAGAGCAGGAGGCTAAATAGCCTCACTTACTGGGTATGGTATGAAGTTCTAAACTTTTGCATCTCTTTTATCAATTCTTTGCTCTTCCTTTGTGAAATACATTCTACCACAGATCTACCATCTCTTCTGAGGCAGTTAACACAAATGTATACATCAAAGGGGAAAACATACTTGCAGTTAAACTGCAGGGAAGAGGAAAAAAAATAAAAAAAAAATCAATTTTTTCCTCCTCACTGTAGCTGGTAAGTTGGAGGCAAGCCAAGCCTCAGAGTGGAAAATATTAAAAAGTTTAAAAAAAAAAGAAAAAGGAAAAAAGAAAGCTTGATTAAAAAGCGAGAGAGGAGATATTCAGTTCTAAATCTAAATGAATAAGCCACAAACTATTTCATAAAAACATACCATGACGTAAATTACACATCAGTATTGCACTGTTGTGGTTATTTTGAGAAATGGCTTGTACTGTAAGTCAGCTGGTAAAACCCCACCCTTAATGATTTTGTAATTCTCCATACAGCAATCAACTGGAGCAGTCATGAAATTGCCAAGAAGGAAAACAGACAGAGCTGTAGAGAGTTTGTAATAAAAAGATAATGTACTTTTAACATAACAGAAGTAGAAGATTGGTTTTATTAACTAAAAAAACTACTTAAAAGGTCCCAGGCTTGCCATTTGTTTTGATAAATGTTGACACAGATCTTCATAAGATAAGCAATGGAAGTATCAAGGGAACCAGATAAAATGGGACAATGCTTTGGTGTGTGGGTAGCAAATTGAGCAAGGGAGTTATTTGGAATTCAGAGTGAAAATGAAGGAAGTTGCAGGGCGGTGTCCATCAGACTTCTCTCCCACACCGTGCCCTCACCACTGTGCCTTCTTTCACACCCTCAGTTCCTAAGGGGGTCTCCTGGAGGAGTCACATATCATAACTAGTTTACCATTGCTTGTATGCATGGCTTTGACCATATCATCAATATGCAGCAGATACAGAGGCAATGGAGGATACACCTGGCTGTCTGGAGGGACTGGGAATGGCAAGGTTAGCTGTGCTGAAGGAACATGGCTGTGACTCCCAACACGGGAGGTGGTCTCCTGATTGTCACAGGGCAGTGTCCAGGTGCCCAACGCCCTCAGCAACCCAGCAGGGCACACATGATGGCACTCATTTAATTTAATAACACAGTTTTAATCTACAACAGTTGTGCAGTTCGCCACAATCCCTCTGTAGTCAGAGATCTTTTTTCAGCCTGCTGTTTTCTAAGACATGGATTGACTCACCCTCTGGAGCCACTACTTCCCCATCAATGACAACTGGCTTAGTCTAGAAACTTCAAACTAAGTGAGTGAAATGAATTCCACCTAAGTGACAAAGCAGTCTGCCCTATGCTAAAGTGGTGCTCCAAATGCATGCTAAAATACCCCCTCTCAGCTGATGTGTTTGCCATCAGAATCAAAAAGGTTGATCTCATCTGTAGCAATGGTCTTTGGTTCTTCCAGCTGTTAAGATCTAGATCTTCTCTTGTTCTCCTTTGGCAAGGACTTTCAGCAGTATGGGCATGAGAACACGGGTGTAGGTGAGGACAAGACCCTTCAAAATCAACAACTGCAGGTCAGGCAGGCTCTGCACAGCTCCGAGCTGCCCATTTTAATAAAAACCCAAAGGGGAATAGCAGTTTCCAGCAGACAGAAACAAACTTACCCTACAACCACATAAAAACCCTGAACCTCTCAAAAAGTCCAAAAGCAACATAAATAGCAGAACAGTGAAAGAGTAACCATAAGGAGGATGAAGAATCTGGGTCTCTATGACCTCAAAATCTTTAAGAGGGGAATGATGTAATGAGAACAACTTTCCATATGACAATCCAGCTATAACATGCGAAACACCTCCAAACTGCCCAGATAACTGCAGCTGGCCAAGAAGCAGCGACAATCATCACCTACTCCTCTGGGTACTCACATACAAGAAAGGATAGCGCTCCCAAGGAAATAACCTTCATGGGAGAATTCTGCCCAACTCCCTGCCTGAGCACTCCTCACACTGAATTCTGTGTGCAGACACAAGGCTAAGAACCGCAGCAGGAATCCATGTCCCTTTGCACCAGGCTGTAGTGAACGGGGAGCAACAGCTGAGCAGTTTAGGAAGCTGCATCATCATCATCATCATCATCATCATCATCACAATGCATGCTCTAGCACATCAATCCACTCTCTCTCCAGTGGTTAGGGAAGACTTCTCAGACACAGCTCTTCCAGTACCCTCTGCCTTTTTGTTCCCACGGTCTTTATTCATTCTAGCAAAGCCACTTGGTGTGCCTCAGCTGCCTAATTAATCACAAGATCCAAAAATATTAATCTAAGAATCATATTTCTCTCACAGATAAATGCAAATACAGTAATGATTTAGCCACATGAGATGGGACAGGAAATTTGTGGCTTTGGGTTTAAATAAATTTGGGTGAATTATTGACACAACAGGGATACCGCTCTGTTGGCAGGACCCATTCTACTCATCCCTGCTTTGAGAAGCTCCCCTCTATTTGAATGCTAATGCAATCAAGAACAAAGGCAACGTGTGTTGCAGGATACCCAACACAGTGATTACATTTATGTTTACCAGATAATGATGATGTTAACAAGTTGCCTGTAATTCTGACATGGACGTTTGCCTGCCTGATTTTGCTTTCACACTGATCAAAAGGCAAAAGCCATTTCTGCCAATATAGGGAATAAAACATGCCGTCTTTCTGCATGTGTCAGATATTTCTCCCCTTTTAAGGAGGAGACAGAACTAATTCTCAGAATTTTGTGCCACTTCCCCAGCCCTCTGCTTTCTGTCACAGTGCCAGCAAAGCATCAGCCGTTCAAAGAATTCCTAAGATTGGTTTAACATTTGAAAGAAAGAGAATACTTACAAATCTACTGGAGATTGAAACTACTGTTCAACTGAACAGCAATACAGTCATTAAAAAAAGAAAAAAGACAGCACCATCTAATATGTACTTAAAGCACATGGTTGAAGAACATTTTACATTCGGTTATTTGGATCTGAGTTGTTCTACTCCTACTTAACAGGGACAAAACCAAGTATGTTGATCGATGACTGACAGGATGGCCATATAATCAAATCTTCTATAATATTTATCTCACTAAATCACTTTAAATTCAAATCATAATCCAATTTTTGAAAAAGAGGAAAGAAATTTAATACCAAAGAAGTTTCCAACCAGGCAATCCACATCCTTTTTTCAGACCCTAATCCTATATTCAGCTCCTCATAACTGCAGCTCCAACCCTGCGCTCCCAAGATCCTCCTGCACTTTGGAAGTGCCTCATAAACCTTATGAGGTGTTTCTAGACTCAAAAGAAGAGTGACTGACAATCGTCATTTCCAGCTTTTATATAACCCTTCCATCCACATGCCTCAAACTGCTTTATGGAGATGAGTAAAAATTATTATCCCCATTACACAGAGAGAGAAACTGAGACAGAGAAAGCTTAAAGGATTTATTCTACAGCATCAAGCAACTTAGAGAGCAAGGGAGAGAGCAGAAATTCTGGTTGGGGGATTTCTGGGTAAGTGAGAAATCCCTAAGTTTCCTTGGCAGAGAGGTGACTGTCTTTGGCCCCTGCAGGCAGCCCACCTGCCTCCAGCAGGAACAGGGGACACACCAGGCTGGTCCGTGTCGAGGCTTCTCTCCTGCCACAACCATTTCCCCTGTCCCCACACAATTCGAGTCACTCCTTCATTTTATTTAGCTGCTGCCCAGCTGGGATTATTTTTCCCCTTCAGGAAGGGTTTTCAAACCAGTCGTTCCCCCTCCCACCCAAGGCAGGTGACTGCTGTGAGGAAAGCTGGAGAAGCATGAAGAGAACAAGACAATGCTGGGGATGCGGCCAGGTTCAGTGCTGGGCCGTGAAATTGTCTCCCTGCCTCCCAAAATTCCCTTTTCTCCTTACTCCTCAGGTCATAGGCATGGGCCAGCCCATGTCCAAACAGCCATGGATGGGTACAGAAAACCACTCTGATATAAAAGGTTTTTAAACTGCCCTATTAGCCTTCTAAAGCAGATGGAGATGGGGGAAGGGGGAGATTGATTGTAGAAGGGAGCACATGCTGCCTGTCCTCTTGAATGTTCTGGGTCATGTGGACCATTCAGGTTGAATGTGCATCAGCTTTAAAACAAGTATTTATCCTGGTTGTCGTGGTTACTGATAAGCAGCTTCAATTCTGCTGATAACAAAAAGAAGAAAGAATTAAAAAAGGGAGGGGAGCTGAAAACATAATTTGGTAATATGACGAAGCCAAGAAGAGGAATTAAATCACATTAAACAAGCCAATTGTACTGTAAATGGCTCTGCCCCTGTATTTGCTTTTAAATCATTTAAGGCTCTAACATGGCAGCTGCTTCAGTTTTAACAAACAAACAGTAAAAATCCCTTTTAATAACGAAAGGAAATAATGATATACTTTGCTTTAGCTGAATTCAAACATAATTTAATTTTTCCTGAGGTGAGATTTGCACAGGGAACAATCAGATAATAAGTGTTATCATTCTCATAGACAAAACTGAACCAGCACTTTGCAATTCAAAGTGCTATTTAATGCACTGTTTTCAGCAATCTCTGAACACCATCCAACATACCACTGAACTACGCTTCAGCACTTACACATAAAGCCTGATCCTGCAGACACCTGAGCATGGGGGTTATGCTACAAACACAAGTATTTCCAAAGTTACACATTCCCTACGGCACCTTTGTGAGGTGGGGGGGGGTCACATCCACTAACTTGCCCTACAGCACCGTCTCATCATCATTATTACTATTTCTATGATTATGTGTCTTGGTCTCCCTGCATCGCACGGAGAAAATACTGGAGAATGAGAAACTCTGCTCTCGCAGAGAAACGTGCAACTAGAGCCCCTGGCAAGAAAGGGGCACACATTTGCACAGCGATGATAATTAACCGCTGGAACAACACAAAGATGCAACAGCTTCCCCAATCAGTGCTCAGGACTGAACTGGTTTATTCTCTAGATATTCTCTGGACTGATGAATTTTAAATTTGTGGTCTTGTTATTTGCCTTCTGTGCTGAAGAGGCCCATGACAAAACCATACTTGTGTGGGAAAATTTTAAGGCATGAAAAACTGAAAAGAAGTGGAAAGTCACTTAGAGTTAAATTGAGTTATTGGGCTTACAATGAGAGTAACCAGGTTTTCTGTCATCTCTCCTTCACCTCCACACGCCATTCAAAGACAAATGAGAGAGAAGCAAATGCAGCCTTACTTATAAGGGACTGTTTCACCAACTCTTCCATGCAGCAGAATCAACCACCTTCATTTTCCATAGCACTCAGAGGTATGAGTCAAAAGCTTTATTTTGGTGTCTCACACAGGGCCCTTTCACTATCATTCTGAAAATTCGGAGGAACTGCGCCCTCCTTGAAATAGCAACGGCAGAAGCTGCAGGTCCCAGAGCCGTGACACGAGGGGCGGAGGGTGGAAATGGTCCAGTGATTTAAACAGTTGAGCTCTGCCTTTGACGTTTATGCCCTCTTTGAAACCCTTAATGAAGTAACAACCCCGTTAATTCTTGCAGGGTATTTAGTACACATAAAACCTGCATTATCTACTATTTACAATTTACTACACACAAGCAGTATCTGGCTCTGTATAAAAATAACAAGCTCACTGTAACCCTCCGCTCCCTAACCATACTGCTGATTTCTTTGACACATGGAGAAGTGAGAATAATTACATTTTACTGAGTGCGTCTCATTACACTGATTTAAGTTAAGATTTCCAAAGCTGCAAAAATATGCTTTTCAATTTCACTTGTTTCTAGCATTTCACTCTGAAGATAGTTAGTAAAGCCTTCAAAAATTATCATCAATATGGACAAAAATTGTACCCTTCTCATGTGGACATTTGACAGAGGGATAATAGGGTCTAGAAACACCACAGTCAGACGTTGCTTTTCTATTTAATGTTTCCTTCTGTGCCAAACATAATATAACAGACAAGTGTTAGAGAGACATGCAGGGGGGAGTCTGAATAGACAGCTTTAAAAGAGGTCCTTAATAGAGAAGCTGTATGCTTAGTCTTCAACAACATTCAATAGCAATTTATTTGCAGCCATTTTCTCATGTAACCTTTCACACGGGAGCAGATAAGATAGAGCACAAGACAATTTGTCAACTGCCAGATATGAACAAAAGAAACCATTTTTAATAAGCTTCAGTGGCCCCTTGTATTTGTTTTGCAACATGTTAATAACTTTTTTGGAAGCCAATTAAAGACAAGAAGAGAAAAAGAAGTCAAGCTGGGAAATAAAAACCACAGTTAAAGAATTTTACAGATAAACTTGTGTTATCATCTGCAGTGTAACAATGCTGAAATCCATGAGTGGCAAAGGATGAGAATTAGCATGATGCCATTTCTTTAAAAAAACCCCAAAACAACAACCACTACAAGAAAAATGCTAGTGTTGTATCTATTTTTCCAAGATTTTGCTGTCCTCCATCTCATCCCAACACAGCACATACCAATTCCCCAACAGAACCTCAGTCAGGTTCCCCTCCTTGCAAGGCACGAGATGAAACTCAACAGGAAGACTGTCATGAGGAAAGGCCAAATGGGAGTTGCCAAAACCAGGCCACTGATCCAACCGCCCTGCACACAACACTCCCCCAGATACCTGGGAACTCTCACCTGCTAACCGAGCTTCTCATGTTGCACCAAATAACACCCAAACTGTTGCTCTGGAAAACAAACCAAATGCAGCTTTAAAAGCTGTTACACGTATATGAGTAAGTCTGTGGTTGCTCATTTAATCCTATCCTGCATCACAACAAAGTAGACTAAAGCTGAAAAAGAGGAATAGGAAGGAGTCCAAAGGAAAAGGGAGCTGGCATAGTCCACTGTATAGGATAAAAAGACCAAAACCTGAGTGATATGCAGGATAAGATGGACAAACCAACTGTGCTTAAGTTCAGCAATGCCAGGGCCTTTATGTATGACCAAGGTCGTATCACTTGGTCTTTCTGTGGCACAGCCTCATTTCTGTGGGAAAAGAGTTATTTGCAGGCATGTGACAGCTTGTGGGACAATTGCTCCTGATCCCTTTCCTGTTCTGCGGGCAGAAGAGGAGGCACAGAGAGCCTCCTCAAAATGGTACCTACCAATACCTGTGCCAAAGAGGTTTTTGTAGCACTGAGGTTCAATTGTGGGTCCAAATGCTCATATGAGCCCTCAGCCCCATTTCCAAGGTAAGCATCTTCTGGTACTGAAGAAAAAGCAGAATGCATCAAAATCCCAGCAACATACTCTGAAAAGGCTGATGAAGTGTTAAGCAGTTTCATTAACGTTATTAAAATGGAGAAAATTCCCTTGGAAAATTTCACACAGGCTTTCCCGTCTCGCTGCAAATTACTCATGGCTTGAGAGACACGTGAGGAGCAAATGGAGAGAAATACAACGTCTCTCTAGTGAGTTTGGACTGAGTCCTAGACTCACTGGTAGACAGACCAGGCTTGTGGGCTTCAGTGAGAACAGGGCTGGGTCCTTTGAACTAGATTATTACAGCATCTCTGAGAGAGGTACAAAAGTATATGGTGAGAGAAGATGCACCAGAGAACAAAAGGAGCTGCCGGTCAGATGACAACCCTCCTTGTTATGATGATGAAAAGACTCCTAGACTTCAGGAGACACACACCTGCAGAGTTTAGTATCTTATACCTAAAATTAGATTTTGCTTTCTAAGGACTTTGCAGAGGAGTTTGTCATTCAGTGAAGGGAAAGAATATAAGCATTTGCTCTTCAAGAAAGAGGAATGGCCTTTTGAGTAAGAAAGGGCTTCTGGCGATGGGAACCTCCCAGCCCAGCCCCACGCTCCTCCTGAGAACGGACACAGGATTTCTCTTCCTCTTCTGCAGGACCAGGAAAACATTCCTGGAAAAGCAGAGAAGCTGCACTACCTGAATTATCTGAAAAGGCCTCAGGTGGAGGCAGGGTGAGAAAGGATTTCAGGACAAGTTATGCCTATGAGCTGAGGAGAACAAGCATCCTCCCACTCCTTTCTCTAGGCAAACTCCATTTCCAAATTTTCAGCAAGAGTGACAAGTCTCCAGTGAATCTGAACAGGAAGGGCCCAGCAGAGCTGGAAAACACCAGGTGGCTTGTGCTCTGCTCCCAATGGGCTTCAGTCCCACACCCCGCAGAGGGGAAGGCTCCCAAGCAGCAAACAACCCTAACACACCATCTACTAGTCTGGAACCTGCTCTAGTAATAGATACTACTGTCTATTTCAAAGCACTTAATGGACGCTAATTAGTCCTCAGGGTATTCCTATGAGGCAGGTAGATAGATAAGCATTATTTCTCCTGTTTTACATATGAAATAATCTCATAGGAGATGTTCTGACTTGCTTAAGGCCACTGAATGAGTCACTGAGCTCAGCACTCAGCAGGTCCTGGCTCCCAGACCTGTGCTCAGACCTCTCAGTCATACCTCTTTCACAAGTGCAAAATCTTCATTTCAAACGTGGAGGGAGAAAGGAAAGAAGATCAAGGAGGGGTGATAACACAGGGAAAAAATACTCTCTGGGAAAGGAGATTCCAGAAGAATGACAAAACACAGACGTGTATCTACCCAATGCTAGATACAAAATCTAGGACAAGGAGAGAGATGAAAAACATAATCTGGTACAAAATTGTAGGAGTTTTTATTATGTGTTCTTCTCAAGTAGTCACAGCTATTTATTGTGATTAGTAACCACTGCTAATATCAGTTTAATAGCTTTACATTCTAATTTCTAGCACGGTCAAAGCATGTGAGGGCAGCAGCAGCAGCCCTGGCTGCACACGGTGAGTACATACATGTAAGTTACGTGCCCACACCCATCAAGTTACACTGAGGTGTTGTTGTTCCACACCAGAGACCTTTGTGACTTCAGATATCACACTGCCCAGGCAGGCAGGAACATTATCAGTGGATTTTATATCTCTTTGGGGAAAGAGCTGCAAACGGTTTCACCCACCATTTGCAAACAGCCAGAGCTCAGCAGACACCAAGTATTACAGGGCACATGCGTGTTCCATCAACAGCCTTACGGATTAACCACTACTTACTCCTCCTGACCAAGGTGCTGCACGGACTGCCCCTGTCCCAGAGGGGTGCTGAGAGCACCAACACACACACGGGATCCACGTGGAGATGAGAGAATAACAGTACTGACCACACAGCTCCCACATTTCTTATTCCAGACACCCGGTCAG